>CM029531.1:6734568-7309568 GCA_017141395.1 Laodelphax striatellus | reverse complement strand
AAGGCGGTTATGAAATATTATAACTCAACTACGCATAGTACCAAAGTATAATCGTGTAGATTGTAGATTGAAGCCTTCTTTGTTTCGTGGACATTGGGCTACCATTAAGGAAATTACCGTCTCATATGGCTGTGGTCAATGATAGAGCCGTATTCTAGTTTGAATATTCATGTAGCATAGAAATGGAGAGCAGTGCACTGGAGCAATCATCAGCGTATTCAAATGAGCTATGTACATTATGCAATGGTCATGTTGAGTAGTTTTGATGCATAGCATAAAGGTTTGAACATCCTCGTTAGTGGTAATGGACTGTGATTGGTAAACACTAAGTAAATACGATAATTCTATGATGCAATCCATTAATAGAATACAATATTCAACAAGTATTTGCTGCTCAGAGCGTAAAATGTGGATGCTTTGATTCGTGATTATTATCCAAACATGGATGATGGAATGCATTATCAAGCAGAGATATTTATCAAATTCGGTTGCAATCTGAGAGAGTTTTTTCACGTTCTATTTATTGTATCTATACTAGCGACCACGGAATAAGAAGACTGAGGGTCGCTTTCCCAAACGCTGCTCAAGTAATTTGAATATACTTTCAATCGAGTTCTCCAAACATGTTGAACTCTTGAACTGTCTTAAAAACTTTCCAGCTCACATCTTTCAACAAATTACAGAACAAAATAGGAAGATAAGGTTGATCGAAATATTTTTCATTCTCGATAAAGTGAGGCTGGAGGAGCATCAGCAGATTTCCTTTTCAAAGTTGTACCTAGTCAAGATCTGGAACATCATGTCAATGCCATTGATGTTCGTTGTACAATAGAAATCTGAAGGGTCTTTGAGCGACCCTATACGACTCCATGAAGATAGGACAAAATCGAGTCCATGGCATAATCAGAATCTTCATCCTCTCTTTTTCCTTCTTCTTTCTTTTCTTATTCTTCTTCTTCTTCTTTTCTTCTTCTTCTTCTTCTTCTTCTTCTTCTTCTTCTTCTTCTTCTTCTTCTTCTTCTTCTTCTTCTTCTTCTTCTTCTTCTTCTTCTTCTTCTTCTTCTTCTTCTCTTCTTCATTCTTCTTCTTCATTCTCGATTTCTCCTCCTCCTCCTTCATCACTCACCTCTTCATCCTCTTATTTTTCCCCTCTTCTTCTCTCATCCAACCCCACTTCTTTCACCTTTCTACTTCCTCTTCTTCTTCCACATTCTCCTCATTCTCTTCTTTTTTTCCTTCCTCATCCTCTCCCTTCTCCCGTTTCACACTCTTTTCTACTTAATCATCTCTTTCTCCCCTTTTTTCTTCATCTACTTTTCCTACTTCATCATCTTCCTTCTTCGCTTTCTTCATTCACTTTTTCTACTTCGTCCTTTATCTTCTCCATTCCTCCTTTTCCCTTATTTTCTTTTTCATCTTTCTAATCATATTCTCCTTATTCTTCTATGCGATCACGGCATAATCGGAGCAAATAATGCCTTTCTCTTCTCCTTTCCTTCTTTTCCCTCATTTCCTTTTCCCACCTTCTCCTTATTCCCCTTATTCTTCTATGCATTCACGGCATAATCGGAGCAAATAATGCCGACCACTCACAAGAATCGATGCACCCACAGATTTCGTTCAGTTCGGATCCTGAAAGCTATCTTTGGCTCGCTTATCCGACATGCTTTTGACATAGCACGGACCCGTTGAAAGCATTTCTTGTAGCAGTGTTTTGTACGTTTCTAATCTTGAATAGCGCTGGTGGACCTCAAAGGAAGCTGCATCACAAGATGTATTCTGTTGTGCATTTAATCGATAAAAAAGGACTAACTAAAAAGAAGTAGTGACATTCAAGTCAATAGTGACAGTAGTCAATAATGTTCAAATCATGACTAGGAGCACTCAACCAGCATTAGATATATTTTATTACGTCACTGAACACGTTTCTAAGTAGACTCAGGATGAAACTCGTTAGTTACTGAAATATGTTTGAGAGGAGTATCTCAACACCTGCAAGAATGGAGCTTTTCAAAAAAAAAATATTACCCTTAAAGGGTCTACCAGTCCCAATAACCCAAACAACATTCAAAAGTCTACTAAACAGTTGAATATAATTATCTGAGATATGGTAGATACCTGTGTGTTGCTTCATAAGCAACTATGTGAAGTTCTGTGACTAAACGTGACTAATCACGTTTTGTCTTGTCTTGACTAACCGGTGTACGCCTAGCATTAGACCTATCAGTAAATTTCTAAAACATACAAATTCACAGTTGTTAATAAACATTTGTGGCAGGGAAATGAAAAAATATCAAGAAAGTGTTTATATGTGTGTTTTATGATATGAAACCTGACCTACTCCACTAAGGCAGGGCATTTATTCAACAAGGTTCCAATTTTTGTAAGTGTTTGAGTGAATGTTAAATGAGTAATTACGATAACAGCTCATGAAACTCAATTCAAAAAGTATACCAAACGCTCTACAACACAACTTCTCAATTGAATGTGCGAGAAGTTCGAGTAGACAGCGACAAATGTAAGTGAAAATTAAGAAAAGCGAAAGTTGAAGACAAGACGGCACGGAAACAACAGACAGACAAAAGCAGCATCAGTCTGATTAACTCACAACTGAAGTTTAATGTTTGCCGGGCGGAAATTGGGTAGACTTTTGCGTTTGTTAAAGTAGTGACTATAGTAAGCAACAACACAATTCCACAGCAGAGTTTCCAGTCGTCGTCGTCGCTTTGCAAAGTTTAAGTTGAAGTTGAACTGCAAGTTCCGATTTATTATCAGCGCGCGCGGTGCGCTCTCTAGCGGACCAATGTCGAACTAAGCCGGCAACAATTTCCACCTTGAGAGCAAACTTTGGTTGTCTGCCTGCCTGCTCTGCCTACAGAGCGCGTGCGATTAATTAATTAAAAACCGCCGGAAATGATATCCGCCGCGCTGAAAATTATGGAGCGACTTGTCTCAGCCACCTGTTTACATCTATTCACTTTTAATTAAAATTTCAACCCCTAACTAACACAAATACAACTACCCCTCCCCTTTCACAAGCTCTAGGCAGAAAAATTCTTCTGTTTGATGTGAGACTCGACTGAAAAGTCAATGAAGATCGACTTTTGAAAAATTGGCAGTGTTCCAGCTTCTTTCTTTTTCTTCATCAACCGCTTCCTATTCTTCTTCTTCTTCTTCTTCTTCTTCTTCTTCTTCTTCTTCTTCTTCTTCTTCTTCTTCTTCTTCTTCTTCTTCTTCTTCTTCTTCTTCTTCTTCTTCTTCTTCTTCTTCTTCTTCTTCTTCTTCTTCTTCTTCTTCTTCTTCTTCTTCTCCTTCCTCTTTCATTCTCCTCCTCCTTCCATCACCTACTTCCTTTGCTTTTTCCTCCTCGATCACTTTCTCAGAACTCTCACAAACACCAGTCTCCAGTTTCCAGTTAGGAATATTATTAATTCACTTTCGATCATCTTGAACCGGTATTGTGATAATATTTCAACCCTTATCCCGTTGCTGGCTACCCCTTTCTTATTACGAAAGTTCTCATTCATCAAATCCAACACTTTTCGATAATTATTTCTCTCCATTGCGAAACGCGCCTAATTAAATTGAAGATTACTGGAACAGTTATGAGGCCTGATCCTCAGCCCGTATCTTGCATTCAAAACGGGCAAACAATATTCCTTACACAGTTCAATCTTATCTTATTCCATCTTATTTTTCTTTTCCTTATTTTTCCCCTCTCCGTTCTTCTCCTCCTTTTTGTTCTTCTTTTACTTCTTCTCCTTCTTTTACTTCTTCTCCTTCTTTTTGTTCTTCTTCTTCTTCTTCTTCTTCTTCTTCTTCTTCTTTCTTCTTCTTCTTCTTCTTCTTTTCTTCTTCTTCTTCTTCTTCTTCTTCTTCAACTTCTTCTTCTTCTTCTTCTCCTTTCTTCTTCTTTTTCTTCTTCTTTCATCTTCTTTTCTCAAACTTCATCTCCTTCTCCTTTCTTGCATTTTCAATGAAATTTAATTATCTGTCTATACTCATTATGCAAGTCAACAGGGAAGCGTTCAAGTTATTGAAATTCTTGGAAGTACTCTGTTACTGAAAAGTCAAAATCAAATTTGCTACAAGCCAACAAAATCGCATCGCACTTGTTTTGCTGTCATCCCATACAACTCAAGTGTCAATTTCAAAAACACCAGAAATCTATCAGCTAAATAACTACTTGCACTCGCTCTTGAAGTGAATATTGCGTTTGATAAATGGTGAAGCATGTATAGTAGGCTACTGTAGTGGTTGTAAAGTATTCTGTTTGTAGCAGAGTGATGCAAATTTCAAAGAAATGAAAACAACAGCAGAGCAGAGGTTGAATCTGGCGCGGGACAATGAAGCATCAATAGCAGCCGCATCATCATCATCATAATCAGCAGCAGTAGCAGCAGAAGTAGCAGAACTAGCAGCAGCAGTAGCAGCAGAACTAGCAGCAGCAGTAGCAGCAGTACAGCAGCAGACCAGCAGCATCAACTTTGCAGCTCCAATAAATCAGCTTCGTTTCCCTTTATTGTTTGCCCATTTTAGTCGAGAGAGAACTACTAGCACAATGAATAGCGGCTGCTGCATATTATATTCACAGGGTGTGCACAAAGGACGCTGCTATGATTCCACTCGCGCTACGTTCGAATTTCGCGCGCGCGCGAGCCAAAACACAATACCATTTTGTGAGGTTAGGTTGTTGTTTAGTGCGCTTCTCCAACGCCAGGGGGCGGGGCAGTCGCGGCACAATTTATACATACACTGACAAAAATATTTCAGTATGCTCTTTGCGATGCTGCTGCTATTTGAAAGCATGCGTGAGTGTAGTGGTTGAAGTGTTCCATCACCAAATAAAACGTAACACAGAAACAACTAGCGGCTCTCGGTTAGCGAGTCTACTAACAAACAGCGGATGAAAGCGCTAATTTATTACGTTCTAATTTACCGAAAATGGCGGGAATCTAGATCGGCGCCAAATTGAAGCACTGCGGTATCAACACTTTCAGTTCCGCTGCAAAGCTGCGCATTGTAAATGTTTTTGACGCCTATCAAAAAGCATTTAAGCTTAATTTATTATATTTTGAATGTTTGATGATTTAGACGATTAAAATTTGATTATGCACATGTTACCCAACAAAAATATACACCATTTTTAAGAAATAAAATAATAAGTAAGAAAAACAAAATGGCAGCTGTGTGAGTAACTAAGGACTTCCGGACAATTCAAATATGATATTTAGATATGGTTTTTACCCAGGAACAATTCCCTAGAATATTGGTAGGGAGTTCTGAAACACCCTGTATAGCTAACTTTCTCTGAAAAAATAAAACTAGTAATCTTTCGTTAGTATTTTTCCTTACTTCTGTAATATTCCGTGTTTATTTCTTTTTAATCTATACACCCATCAGTACTTTTCCATGATTCTGTAATTTTCCATTGTTAATATTATTCCAAGCGTCATCAGTAAATTTCCGTCAGTACTTTTCCGTACTTCTGTAACTTTCCATTGTTATCTTTATATGTTGCTCTGAGTAATTTTCCATAGTATTCTTCAGTACTCTTGTAATTTTCCGTGTTTAATTTTTGTCCTTAGCTTTGTGGAATTTTCCATAATATTCTTCGGTAGTTCTGTAATTTTCCATTGTTATCTTTATCTGTTGCTCTGTGTAATTTTCCACGAATATTCTTGGAAGTTTGACAAGCCTTATTCATGTTGCACTTACAGAAGAATTTATAATGCATTTTGTGTATTTGCCGAGTTAACATTCTTTCAAGTGTGATTTGAAATAGGGCCTAGAACGATCATAAATATTTCGACTTATAATTTTGGATTTTGAACGAAAGTAAATTTTTCTCAACAAAGGGAAGCGAATTTTTTTCAAAACAGTAGGAAAGACATAGCAAATCTGGAGACCAAATTTTCCACTAAAATATTAAAATTACAAATGGAGAGTTTAGCTCAAATATGTTCATTGTTTAACAGCTCTTCTACAGTGTACTGAACTAACATTGAGTGCAATAACAATGAAGGGTCCCAATACAAATAAATAAAATAAGGTATTTACTGTATTTCCAATAGAAAATAGTTTATGCTAATCGTGCTCAAGAAAGTCATTTCCATCTTATACCAATCCCGTGTTCTAGGGAGTTGTAATTATCACGTATTAGTATTTTAAGAACGTTCTTATTCTCATTCTCTCTTTGATGAACACTACTAATTTTTAAAAAATACAAATGTAGTAAATTGTGTTCATTTTTATAAACAAAAGTTTCTGAATTGCCCCACATCAACAATACTACTCAAGTTGTTAATCAATGTAACACAACCCGAAACAATACACCTGATACTTGATAACACAGTGGCGCAAATTCAATGTAATTGCATTGTTGAATGTGAGATGTCCTTCAATTACAATAATCTACAGAGGTGACAATGCTCATGTGTTAGAGCTGACAATGCTTGTCTCATGCTCTGTAACCAGGCCAGAGCAGCTCATGTGTTATCACTTCACACGGTCAGTATTGACTGTTAATCTGATAGTAATTCGAGCTCACCTCCGCAACACATTGATCTGATAGAGTAGGCCTATACAGATAACCGATAGCAGAGAACGAAGTACTATTGAGTATTGAATCAATATCCGAGAGTATGCTAAGAGTTTATTCAAGAGAAATCATGCATTTCATAATGAATCAAACCATTTTCCTACCATTACTTTCATTTTCAAACAAACCATTTTCTTTAACTTTTCATGTAATTATTGATGTATGTAATGTTGATGTAATGTTGTTTTAATGTTGTGTGTGAAATAAATAAATTGAAATTGAAAATTGTAAAAAAAAATACTCATGAGCATATTTTTGTGCAATTATTACTACTTTTAGAATATATTTACTGAAGTACTCTTTTAGGAAGTCCAGGGATGTATTACTATACTATCAACGGCTTTAGTAATAGGCACATTTGTATAATAATTACTATTCATGGGTTAATATCAGTTGGTTAATAGTTACTAATGGTTAGTTATTATAATTGATGGGCTACTATCAAGATAGCTGGACCATAATTTAGTGAATCAATAGATATCTCAGATTCAGTTTGATATGATCAACACCGCTTGATCATAGAATTATATTAATTGTGAATTACTTTTCAGCGATTTTCATTGATCAATGGACCCTATTCACATGATCATGATCAATTACATGAGTTTGATTAATGTTGATCAATTATTACCATTGGTGGTTTGCTAATGCTTGATCTCTATTGATGGAATATTATTCTTAATTACTATTGAATGATTACTGGTGGTCGGTTACTATTGTTATCGACTGATGATCGATCTACTAACCAATCTGAATGGATTATTACGAATGGATGATCGCAACTGGTGAATTACTACTAACTAGTTTAAGATCCAAGAGTAAGCTACTAGTTTCCTATATACAGACTTTTTCTTGCTATATGTGTAGATGTACTTAGATTAGTAAGCTTGGTGTAATTAGAGATAGGCATTGAAAGACTCTGTAATCAAACTTGTATTCAATTATTTTGTTTGTATTTGAATTGGTGGGTTTGCTGTGTGATAGGTCATTGAGAAAAATAAACTGATTGGTGCCTTAGATCTGAGGAACAAACTGAGCTAAATTGGATGAAAATTACAGGAATTCCATGTAACAGAATCTGGATGAGACCAGTGATGGAAAAAATTACTTTCATATTTCACTTCTGAATAACATTTCAGAACCTGAAAAATATCTCGATGATTGGAGATATGAAAGGACATTCATATGAAGAGACCTCGTTAACAGATGCTCACAGAGCATCCTTTGACCCTTGTCAGCGAAATCACGTGATCAGCACTTTCTAACAGAAACATTCAATAAGACTGACAGAAAAAAGTAATTGCTCTATTTTTCAGAGACAGAATCCACAAAGCTGCAATTGAGGCTGAATTCAACAAGAGTTTGATTTTAAGAAGCCTTTCTCCGTGGCGAAGCGTGGTGTACTTATTTGGTCATGGCCGGGTATATTTCCTATAGGAAATAAAAATAAGTATACCACGTATACCAAATAAGTATACCACGCTTCGCCACTAGCCTATCTATCTAATTTATCAAGCGAATCTATATTTCACATGCATCTGTATTACAAGAAAGCATTACCAATTTAAGAAAATATTCGATCCAATAAAAAATTACGGCAATGGATTATGAAATCACTCTTTATATGTGTATTTGTAAAGGTATTTCTGAAGTTTACTCATCATCAGCGCAATTCGTTTCATATTTTAGTTATACAGACATATTTATAAGTAACCCTTGAAACTGTCTTGATTTGCGAATCTATTCATTATAATTCTCATAATTAATCAAGACTTTCAAATGTAAGAAACACACCATAGAGTATCGGGCGATAAGACAAAATAATTGCCACATGTAGACAAAAAAAATATCATTTCATTCAAAATCTAACCTTTTTAATTTGGAAAAAGCAAATAATTCATTTTAATACTTTTACAGCTTCTCATCACTTGACTGAATTCCTGTGAAGTGAGGGTTTCTTAGAAAATCCACCCTGCAATTACAAGAGGCTCGTCTCTCCATTCTCCTCAGGGAAAAGGTTCTCTCCAACTCATTCGAAGAATTGAATATAACGTTCACTTAACTTTGTGTTTACATTGGTGACTACCAGCAGTACGGAAAATATTATTCCACTCTGGCCGTGATGATAGCATCTGTAAACAAACCGTAAGACGGGAAATAAGTTTTCGCCCAAGTGCCGCTTGCTCTCTAGCATTATTCTGCAGCGGGATTAATTTGGAAAGTAGGTTTTGTGCTCGAGCAGTGTCGCGTTGAGCTAATACCTGCCGCCTGCCAGCTCGATGCTCTTCTCTAATTCGATCTGACGCTGAGTAGTCTAGAACACTGTGTTCCCCCCTTTTCTTTCTAATATGATTAGCGACGACAGACTCCTCCGGCTTTTCTAGTCGAAAGTAGAAGTAGTAGAATGCCATGCGGGCCTTTCCCCCTCTTCTCTGCATAATACTACAAGGAGTTTCTCTAACCTGCAGTAGATAAGATATTGTGGAGGAGAGGAGTAGTTCAGTTAAGGAGGGGAAGAGTTTAGTGGAGGATGGGAAGAGTTTGGTGGAGGAGGGAAAGAGTTCAATGGAGGAGGGATAAGAGATTAGTGAAGGAGGGAAAGAGTTTAATGGAGGAGGGAAAGAGTTTAATGGAGGAGGGAAAGAGTTTAATGGAGGAGGGAAAGAGTTTAATGAAGGAGGGAAAGAGTTCAATGGAGGAGGGAAAGAGTACAATGGATGAGGGGAAAGAGTTTGATGGAGGAGGGAAAGAGTTCAGTGGAGGAGGGAATGAGTATGATGGAGGAGGGAAAGATTTAATGGAGAAGGAAAAGGTTTAATGGAGGAGGGGAAGAGTTCAATGGAGGATCTGAGGGCATGAGTACTGTTTGGAAACAAGATAACAAATGAATAAGTGGATAACATAAACAGGTAGCAAATGGTAGAGAGTGGAAAAGTAAAAGGTTGAGAGAAAGAGACAAGTTTGAAATGAGACAGAAATAAAAAGATATAAGAGAAATGTGTAGATGGAAGATATGTTGAGAAAGACAGTGAAAAAGAGGTGAAGACAGACCAAAGAAAGAGATAAAGAATACAAGAGAATGGGACAGTGAGGTGAATTGAGATGGAAAGTTATTAAGGATTAAAGTCTAAAACTACAGCAGAATTTTGATATTGTAGCCAATAGAAATGGAAGAACATAAAAGAGAATAGGTAAAACATAAGAAAGAATAGACTATGAAAAGCCAGATTTTTCTGCAAAGGTTAATTCTATGATGTCTAATATGTGATTCAAAAATATCAAGACCGTGAAAGTCATAGAAATAGGAATATGAATGGACAAAATATATAAATAATGTAACGATAATGAAAAAGGATCATAATGGAAGGGAATAATAAGAATAATAGAGCTGATAAGAAGGATATTCAAAGAGATAAGACAAGAAGTATGAAAAGTATGAAAGAAGGATGAAAAGAAAAACGAAGACAAGATATGATGAGGTGAGAAAATAATGAAAATTAGAATAAACTACAAAAAAGAGACAGAATTCAGACATAGGAAAAACTAATATGCAATTCAGAATGAAAATCAAGTCTGGAAAAAGTGACGAAGAAGGCGACAATTGAATCAACTAAAGGAGGAAAATTGAAAAGAGACGACTGTGCTGCCTTATAAGAGTATAATATGAAGAGAAACGAGAAAAACTATAATGTCCCTTGACAGCAACGCATAGAGGAAAAGGGATGGAATAGAACAAAGAGGGACAATAAGTCGCAAGAAGAGCTGCAAGTAAGTTGGTGGGAGGGGAAGGTAAGGTGATAGGGTGGAGAAGGGTGGGGAGGAAAGCATCCCGAATGAGGTAATTCTGTTAAGAACAGCAACTCGGTAAACATTACTCACAGTTAGCAGAAGAAGAACCCGAACTTTCGGGATTTAGTTTTGCTCTTCACGTACTCTAGGACTGGAGTAGTCTGACTGCAACAATTAAATAGGCTTCGTATGTGGGATTGTAGATCTTAAGTCAAGGATTTGACCTATGCTCGCAACGTACCGCAATGCTACAATTTCCAACATTTAACGACATGTATATTCAGGACTTGTCAACTTTGCCTGATTTCAAGGGATCACTGAGAACGTGTGTCCTGTTAATGTCACAAATTCAACAACTCCAAAAATTAACAAATGAACAAACAAATCGAATAGAATGGTTCAAAGAACATAGAGTAACAAAAGTATACGCTTGACTTACTTTCAAGGTATTAAACCTAACGTGTGTCCCAAATTAAGATACTTTAAGAATAAGAGTAAATGAACTCACAATATTGTTAATTACAGTTGAAAAAGGACAGGTTTATGAAGAGAAAAAAGGAGAAAGAAAAACTTATAGAAAGGTTTATATGAATTGGCTTCATGTACAACTAGGCTAGTTGCTAAATTCCAACCTTTATGGTCTTAAGTTATTGTGAAACTCAATGAATTATGGAATCTGATTGACATTTCATCCCATACAGTGTATTTTACTGTATTCAACTTTGAAAATAAACAAAGATTGGAATTGTTGTTTAAATTTACATGTATTTATCACAACCTCCATAGAGAGTAGTTTCATATGAACATTCATCACGCAATGATATCGAATTCTAAAAATACATCAATATTGATTGATGTTTATCAATCAATATACAGGGTGTTCCGGGAGGAATCTGCCAAACTTCTCATACTGATTTCTGACACCAAAATAATGAAAAATACTGTTTTATGTTTGAAATCAAGATTTTTAGGTATTGCGATTTTAATTTTCGATAATTATTAAACACTCAATAACTTTGTCCATAATAGATTAACTGCTATGAAATTTGGCATTTATAATCTTCATAATATTATTCTGTCATAAATAATTTTTAATTTTAACTAAATTTTTGTCATCATCACATTTTTCCCCTATTCAAATGAAAATTGACATAAAACAATATTTGACTGAAGGAAAAGGTAAGGTCAAAGACATAGGCCTACTACAAAAGACTTAGGCTACGAGAGTATTCTACTGGGGGTGCGATATATCATATTCTTAGAACATTAAACAAATGATTCCGAAGTGGAAATTGGTAAAATGGTAATATTATGATATAGACTAGACCGATTCAGACTATGTAGATTGGAAGAAGAATAGTTTTCGGCATTTGGCTTTTTCAAATTATTGAATAAAATTATTTAATGACAGCTCTGTCTTTTTCGAAAAATGAAGATTTCTTTCTTTTTCGTATATCATTTACGTGGATTATTATTGAGGTAGAGTATAATGGAACCCACTCTTCCTTCACTTCAACCTTGTTTGTACTACGAACTGCAGGATTCTCGTTATTGAAGTTCTATTCTATTTCTTCGTCGATTCTAGTGTTGAAACAATTCTCCTTATCTTATTACCTTATCTCTTATCTAATTACCTCGTTCCTTATGTAAGAAAAATGAATGTGTTTAAATTCCTCTATCAAATCCCGGCAGCCGAAATAAAATCGACACATCCAAAACTTTCGACAAAGGAAACAAACGGAGATCTGATAGAAAATATGAGTTCTCGTGCTTAATTGGTTAACTTAACATTCGACCCATAAGGAGCTAGCAAAATCCACTTTCCAAGTACGGCGGAAAACGCTTAGGCGCCTTATTAAGCACTCCGATGCTTATTTAGCCGAGCGAAATACAATTTCAACAACGAAGCACTTTGTTAATAGACAGGGTAGAGTGCTTGGATGAAGAGTGTTTTTGCACTTGTAATGCTTCTTCTTTCAGTCTGGAGAGAGGAATTGAGAAAAGGCGATTCACGAGAAGTTACGTGAACGATCAGTGGAAACGGAGTTGGCTGGCTCATCTCTCGGTGGAGGGGGGAGGGGAAGAGTTACGCCAATAACCAGCCTGCTCCTGAGAAATACTGGAGAACTGAAAACTCTGTCCGCCTTTGATGGTACGTCATTATTGGGCCTTCGATAATTACTTCATTTGTTCAATAAAGGTTTTTCTTTCTCGCCGTAATAGTCGCTATCTCTTCTCTCCTGCGTGCTTATACATTTCATCCGAGGGGAAGACTTTTAAGTATCGCTTGCCAAGCATGACGACTCAATTAGGTCTATTACCGGAATTAATCTACTTTAATCCCCACCCTTAACCCTCTCGCCCCCAGTCTCAACCAACAAGGCTCATGTCAGATAGAAGTTGAACCTTTGATGTTGAGCGGCTTAAATAATTGCATGCAGAACACTGGGAGGCTTCTAAGTAGTTGATCCTGAACGATAAAGAGAGCCAAATGCCAATTTTTGTAATTTAATGTAGGAGATAAGCTCAAGCCTAACCTATAAAAAAAGGCAGTGAGAGAGAGTCGATTTATGAACAGCTTTCCACGAGCGAAATGTTATACTGAATAACTGTTAATCAATTTTGTAATTTAATATTTGGTGGAGCTCGAGCTCGATCTACAAAATAAAAAGGAATGGAGGAAGTAATTTATGCACAGCTTCTCAGAATCCTTAATTCAGCTTATTTTACGGAATTGTTCTAATTCATATTTTTATAGCTCGCCATCTAAATTTTTCAGTGAAACTGTAAAGTTCGCTTGCTTAGCATATCCTAACCCAATACTGGAAAATACAATAATAAAGATGCAAGACGCAGTTGTAAAATAAACATTAAATTTCTCGACTATCACAAAGAATATCATGTATATGAAAGCAGAGGAGAAATAAGGATTCATTTTATTATTATAAAAAATATGAAATGAGCCAAATGAGTAATCTTTCCTGTCTGGGTAGTTCCAGTCCGTTCCGGTTGTTGAATTACGCTCGAGTCATTTATTCCTTGCTCTCTGCTACTGGAAACATAACTCTGATCTTATTTATTTATTCTTTAAACTGCTACTGCAACGTCAAGGTCATTTTTGGCCTCATGATCATTAAGGATAATGAACATTGAGCAGTTTTCAAACTACTTTATGGGTGAATAAATATTGTATTCTATTGCTAATGACATAGTTTTCATCAAGCGTGAATTTTAGACAATACATTTTTGGAACGAATATTTCATACATATGCTGAAGGTATTTCCCCTGAGAACAAACCTGGCTACCAAATATTAGATTACGGGATAGAAAATAAATATAACTTCAAGATATTTCAAGTACCTCATTAGTGATTTTACTTGATTGCAGTAACGTTAGAGGTGATTTCAATATGTTTTGATATAGGATGTTGTATTTATTAATTTTTGTTTGAGAAACTGTGTGTGAAGGCAAAACTGATTTAGTTTGCGAAGCAGATAAGAAGGTTCCAGTTTTCAGTTTCTCCAGAAGATTCTGGAGATTTCGAAGCCGATATCAAAAACAAAAATGAAATGAAATTGACCTTCAATTTATATTGAATATAAGAATATGTATCGTGCTCTCAAAATTAATATCAATTGATTTTGAATTGGATTGGATAAGAGAAACAAAATGGACCAAAATCTTCACTTCCACGAACAGTTTCATACTCAATTGATATTCTCAGGCAGACATTAACTCAACAGATAAGAGAGCTGCAGGTAAACTGCAAAAACCAACCCTTCTGGAAATTACGTGCAGAGGTTAAACAATTTGTTTACCCATTAAATCTCACAACATCATTGAATTCGCAGACGACAAAAACACGAAACACGACCAGAGGAAGGAGAGAAGAGGAGGAGAGAGAAGAGAAGTAGGACCGAGGAGATGAGGGAGGAGGAGAAGACGAGGAATGGGAGAGAGAGAGAAAGCAGGTAGAGGGGGAGGAGTAGAATAAGCAGTTGGATGAGGAGGAGAATTAAGAGAAGGGAGAAGATGAAAAGAGGAAAGAGGTGGAGAAGGAAGGAGATGATGTAATAGGGAGAAAAAAAGGAGGAGGAGGAGGAGGAGGAGGAGGAGGAGGAGGAGAAGGAGGAGGGGGAGAAGGAGGGTGGAAGAGAGGGGGAAGAGAAGGAGGAGTAGGAGGAGGGGGAGAAGAAGGATGAGAGAGAGGAGGAGGAGGAGGGAAAGGAGGAGGAGGAGGAGTAGAAGGAGGAGGAGGAGGAGGAGGAGAAGAAGAAGAAGGAGAAAGGAGGAGGAGGAGGAGGAGGAGGAAAAGGAGGAGGACGAGAAGGAGGAAAGAGAGGAGGAGGAGTAGAAGAAGGAGGAGGAAGAGTGGGGAAGAGAAGGAGGAGGAGGAGGAATTGATGAAGGAGGAGGAACAGTGGGGGGGAAGAGGAAGAGAATAATTAGTGAAGAGGAAAGAGATGAAGAGGAGAAGAAAATAGAATAAATGGAAGAAGGAAAAGAGTAAAGGTGTAGGAAGAGGAAGAGGAGGAGCGGCGGAGGAAGAGGAGGAGAAGGATGAGGAAGAAAAAGAAAGGAAAAGAAGGAGGAAGAGGCGAATCAGGATGAGAGCAAGCAAAAGCGAAAGTACACAGATGAGCAAAAGCGTGCTCGGTACACCTCATGGGATGTAATGAGGTGGGGGAGAGGAATTTACAAGCGCATACCGAATTCACTTTGTTTCTCCACCTGCTGAAATAAGCCAGCACAAGCCGAAATCCCCTTCCAGCAGCCGGCAAGACTCGACACATTTGTATGCCGCGCAAGTACAGCTTTGGAATTCTGTAAAGATACAATTTTCTATTTATCTATCCCCTCTCTTGTTGCGCGAATCGTGGTCGATTATTTCACAGCGCCTGGATTCGATTTTCAATTTCTGGTTTGCACACGGGAATCATCTGCGCCTGATTTATGGCACTTCTTTCCGTATTTTTGCAACGGCCATGCTGTCCGACTGGGACCTATGTCAAGGATTTATTGCCATTCTTTCTCTACCGGTATTATAGTTGAAGCCACTGTAGGCTATTCCAGTGTTATTTATTCATTCACATTTTTCCATACATACTGTAATTCATTGCTTGATTGCACTAACGTTGTCATATTTCATTGGTGTACAGATTCCACCATGAACTAAAGAACCTGAATGAAGGAATATTAAAGGTGTAAGGCGCAGCAGATTACTAGAACCTAGCTCTGTCCCTCCACAATGTAACTTCAACAGGATGTAATCCAAACTGATGGAAATATTGTTGTTCTAAGAAAATAGTTTTGAAAATACTCGAATTCAAATGAGATGAGATGATTTGAGATTCTCTCCATTTGAAGAAGACTCTTTATCAAGATACTCTTCACATTACCAAAACTCATAAAAAATCGAATATTATCCAATCGATACAGACGTTCCAAATTCATGTCGTGAAAATAATGCTATTCTAAAAACTGAATACTTGGAAACTCTGGAAAAATACTAGAATGCGAGAGAAATGTAGATGAATTGTGACTTGAGAAAATCTTCCCATTTTTGTTCATATTTGAATACCGGTTAAAATTCAATATTATAATCAAGATGATTGAATTTTTAACTTTTCCAGAGATTGATCAGTTGCGTTCTAGATTCAACCTGCATTTCGATCTGAATTAATTGCTGCATTATCACATTTTTATGTCTGAATTTGAGAAGCCAATTAATAGTGGAGATAATAATGATAATGCTGTCAGTGAGAGACCCTGCGAATATTTCAAATATTTCACCCACCTAACCTAACCTAACTTAAATATTCAACTATACGGTATTAGCTCAAGACTTCAGCAAGATAACATCTAAGTTGATATAGCAGACCGAGAAAGAAAACGCAGAGAAGAAAATATAAATATATTCACATTTTTGCACCCTCATATCTAAGGAATTCTATTTCATTCTCAATGAAGGAAATGATGTAGAGTAAGAAGGTAGGTTAAGAGTATAAGAAGTAGATTAAACCAATTTCCCAATGTGTGAGTATCACTGCATCATTTCAATCGAAGAATCGAAAAGCATTAGGACATTGGGACAATAAAACAACATTCCATTGAAAATGATAGCAATAGTGGTGGGATGATCTGAGAGGCCCCATGTCAATATTATTCCAGTCAAGGGTTGTAACAGACGTTGGATCTCTTGGCTACTAGATCCACAACCACCCTTGAAATTCTCTCTGTCTCAAACATACACACTCACTCACCCCGCTTTCGCTTCCTCGCTCTCACTCTCACCCACTCTCTCTCTCACTCACACACCCCGCTTTCTCTTCCTCGCTCTCACTCTCACTCACTCTCTCTCACTCACACTCTTTCCACAAAGATAGACTCACCCACACAGACACGCACTCTCCCAACTTGCCTTCTCTGATTTGTGAGGATTCGTTTCCACGAGTTCAAACAGCTGACGTTGCAAAAGCTCATTCATTGTCGGAAAACGTGTCAAAAACTACCACACACACGCACACACACCCGCCACAAACTACTACTTTTCTCCCATCATGCTCTGTTCCCAAACCAGTTTTCCACCCAATGATCCCCCAGCTATAAATCCCAGTTGCACCCCCCGCCCCACCAGTACTCTGCCACCCACTACTCATTTTCGTTTGGAAAAACGCTCCGAAAGTTTTCCCACGTTGAGCACGTTTAATCGATGGTGATCACGTGATATAAATTTCCACGAACAACGGTCCAAAGCTGTTCGATTCTATCACCTGTTCTCTGGATTATTATTTATGCTGATAGATAGTGATTGGATCATGGTAACAGAGACTGTACAATCAGACTGATTATATTATTGTCTCTGTAATAAGATGATTTTGAGATTTAACTACATCAGAAATGAGTTTCCTGCGTAAAACATAATGGGTGTAGTAGAGAAGACCTATAGAGAAACACCGATATAGGAGAACAGCTAAATATATTTTTTATAACAGAAGTAGAAGAAGAAGAAGAAGAAGAAGAAGAAGAAGAAGAAGAAGAAGAGAAAGAAGAAGAAAAATAATAAGGGAAAAAAGAAGAATAATAAGAAGAGAAAGAAGAAGAATAAGAAAAAGAGATTGAACCGATAAATTGATAATTAACATTGGAAAAGTTGAGCTCAAGCTCTCTACGCGAATGTAATAAAATAGTTGAGAAACTCGAAATTTGAATTAAAATATGAAAAAAAAACAATCTTATCAATATTTATAGTTCAGGAAATTGATAAAAAAACATTCAGACATCTTACTGGTTCACATTGAACCACCCTAATTATAATTGAAAAATAATGGAAATTCAGTTTCTATCAAAGATATTTTTCTTTCTTAAATTTTCTGCTCATCAAGATTTTGTATGGGAGAAGGTTATTTTCCTCCTTCAATTAACTGTATTTGAATTTGTATCGTACTACTCATCAAGTTTCAATTAAATATCTCCTCTTAGGTTCCACAATATACGTGATTGTATACAATATAGATATGAATTGAAGACAAAATAATGTGTATATGGCTAAGAGGCCCGTATGCATAATTTATGATTAAACTAAGTTTAACCAAACGATGGTTCGAACTGAAGTTACACAGCTTAATTTATACCAAGTTCATATCAAGTTCAAATACGTTCAGTTGAACGAAGATTCATACAGGGCCTTTATATTATTTTGTAGGGCATCAAAAACGGCAATTATGACCAATGGGATCAACAACTCATTGTTGATGAAATGTAGATAATGTTTCATACTCATTAAGCCTACTATTATGAGTGCATTTATCAAAATCAGTTTCAAATAAGTAATCAAATAATCAAATCAAATATGTAGTCAGGTCAGTAATGAAATAAGTTTCTTATCTGAGTGAGGTGGAACGCCACTGTTAATCGTTAACTGTCATATTTACTGTTATATTTCAAACGCAACTTTATAATTCCACCCCTACATAGCAAATGAGTCTGGATTTGACGTTTTGATGATGTTAATCTCATCCAGTAATTCTCATTGTTTATCGAACTTTTGACATTTTGACGTTTTATAATATAAACACTCAGTACTTGCAAACGATTATACAGCATTTGATCCAGACTCAACTCTTATCATTATTATTCACAACGATGCATCACCACCAGAGGAAAGTTGATAAATTCTAACCAAATACGGTACTGCTTACTGAAGTTGTGACAGCTTGAAAGGTCGCACGTCGCATAGTCAATCTAATAAGGTTGATGGTTTTGAGAGGTCTCAACCGATAATCATTGGTTTTTCTCATGAAGATTAATGTGAATTTTCAAATTCATTATCAGATTTATTATTCTAAAGGGCCAATTGCACAAAGGCAATAATTGTATTCAAGCGCCTTGAAATGACGTTATTCAACGTAGGTCAATAGTCATTTCGTAACGCTGTTCGAAGAAAAAGTTCGAGTATGATTTGAATGATTCGTAATTATGATTAAAAAGAATAAATTCAGTTCTAAAATAATATTATAATACAGTTCAAACTTAAATCCTTTCATTTCTTTGTCACTATTTTCACTATTAGGACTTGAATATCAAAAATAAATTTACTTAAACAGGTTTGTTCGAAAAATAGGTTTGCTAGAACGTCAAAAGATATGTGAACATGAATCTATCCAAGAATTTTGAAGATTCTGGTATTAATGTTTCTTTTCAACTAATTCGATTGATCTTCAGATATAATTTTTTTCAAGTCTAATCTACAACCTTATTTGAGAACCACATTAACGATGAGATTATCTAAGATTTAATACAAAATATGGATATATAGCAACTTTACAACAATGATTAGTGAAAAACGTGACTAAAAGGATCCATAACCCAATAAATTCAGTTGAGCAAGTTATACTTTTTGTAAAATTTCACTACAATACTTAGATCAGAGCCTGAAACGAGTACAGAAATAATTCCATTATTCAATTCTTTGCTACGACTTTTGAGCGCGCGCTTGGAAAACTGCAGGCTATTATCAAGAGACAGAAATAAAAGTGAGCTGTTGTGGTGAAAAAATAAATCAGCAGACTAAAAGAAATGACCTAGAAAAGCGCTGGGAAATGGGGGGAAAAAGTGTAAGTGAAAATGGCTAAGCGAGGAGTTCAAAAGGTGGAATGAACCAGAGTAGGGTGGTCGGATGGGGGGGGGATGAAATTCATCTAGCGACTGGACAAAGCTCTTTCTCCCCCCCTCCCCTTCTGGGGGTTCAATATGGGGGGAGTGAAAGAGTCTAGTCCGGGATCTAGAGAAGCCCTTCTGAAAGGGCTGGCCGGTGGCTTCAAAAAATAATCCGGAAAGGACTGGTATCACCCTTTCTCAGGGCTTGGATTGACGCCACCAACCCTTTTCACTGGACATCCGGAAATATATTACACTGTTAATAGCACGCTCGGTCACGTGTTAGTGAGCCTTAATTGCGTTAATTCTGAACATTCATAGCTGGTCTCACAGAGTTGTCTCACAGCGGTCGGGCTCACACCGATCTTTAATCTTTTACGAGGCTAATCCCAAAAGTTCCTTCTACACCTACTATCCAGCTTTAGATGTTTCGCCTAATTCTATTGATATTTGTTATTGTTTTAGATCGGATTAGTTTCTTGGAATTTATGATTGAAAAAGTGATATTTTGACCTATAATTCGTTCAATTCCTCTTCTTCTAAATCATAAAAACTTTTATGTCGCAAAATTTTTCTTTTTAAGAAGGACTTAAAATTGTTTCTATTCTGATTAGAAAAATGTCAATCAGTAGTAGGCTAGTTCTATTCCTAATAATATTGTTCAACATGTTTCATAAAAATGTGTTAGTGTTTCTGGTAAATTTCGTTCAGGCATTACTTTACTCATTACTTGAATTTAAAGTCCATTACTTTACTCATTCAATATATGACCTGTACCGGTACCAATCTATTTCTCGGCCTTCCTAGATCTCTTTTTCCGGTGGGTTTATAGTATTGAGCTTCAAGGGTAATTCTTTCAATAAATTTATCTTTACAAAAAATCTTTCATAAACTAAATAATAATCTCTTTCAATAAATTCAGTTAAATTAGAAGTGAGTCAAGTAAATACCTTTTCTCTATTTTGTCCACTTATTTACTTCTTTGTCAATCATTTTATTACTATTTTATCATGTGTGAACATTTAACACTGTTATTGAACCCACTAGACAAGTTTCGGCCTCCAAAGAATAATCTCTGAATGTAAACGGGAACAAGATGTCTGCAGATCAATTGAGCCGAATCACTCCACAGCGGACTGCTTATGCGTTCAAAATTGCCCAATTATTCAATAAAAAACGCGTCTTCTGCAATCACAGCTACACACATATATCCTGTTGGGCAATAACACTATTTTTCTTATTAGTTTTATTTATTGTTTCGAATTGTATGGAATGATTTCACTCCAGCCCCCTGTTCATTTATAATGTGAACTTTGATCAAAATGAGTTGAGAATTGTGTTTTATCGGAGATACTCCGTGGCGCATGAACTCACGTGTTGCCTGCTATTCAATTAACCTAGAGCACAGAAAAGGAGGGAGTTATCTCTGAATTTTTACTCTGACTCATCTCTGCCTAGACTCATCCTTTATAGAACACTTGACTTGACTAGATACATCCTATACTGATTGACATAGCCTCACGTGATTTCCAAAAACCTTTAACAAACCCTTGACAAACCCGCGATTGAGGTACAAAAAATTTCAATTTCTTGCTGAAATAACAACAAAGGCACACGTGGTTCATCGACTCAAACACCTCCTCTCACAATCCATATCTCTCTTTCTACGCACAAGAGGCAATCCACACACACGAGAAGCTCCATAAATCCGATTTCAAAGCGTTTACACTCGAATGATTTTGTATTGAATTGAACGGCGTAAGTTTGTGAACGAAAGAGTACTCAATATTACAAGCGGTATCGAGCATTTTAAAAGCTTTTAGGCCGCAGTTTTGTTTGCTATCTGTTCTCTCCTTTCCTATCTCTCTCTATTTTGTATTTTCCTCTCTCTGTTCTCTCCTCTCCTTCCTCTGTTCTCTCCTCATCACTCCCTGTTCGCGAATCCTTCTCCTCCTCCCTTTCGCGCCAGAGCCAGTCAGCTGTTTTATCCGTCATCTTTTCTATTCATCTCAGTTTTGTATACGGCGCGCTTCGAAACAAAAGGCCCATCGCTTATCATGCGGTACACTGTGCTCCTCTATTCAATATGCCCGCTTCATTATTATGATATGATGGGCCTCAGCCAAATTTGATAACACATTTTGTCGGCCTAGTGAACTTTGATGAGGGGTTGTTATTGGTAGAAAGATCCGAATAACAAACAAGTAAAGTTGATTAAATCAAATCGAATAAACGTTTTTCAATAAGTTGCATTAATAATTCCACGCTCGGCGACATTGGAAGTATCATAATAATACAAAAAAAAGTTATATACAATTAAATTTTGTAATTGAGGTGAAAATCGGGAGGAGACGTCATTTAAGGCTGTGAGTTTCTCTTAAAAACAGTACAGCTACAAATAAAGAAAGTGAGAAAAAAATAATAGAAACTAGTTCTCTCCCCTTTAAAATCTACGACATTCTTCAACTGAGTATGAGCTTGACATAGTTTCTAGGGCTTATAGATTGAGTATCAGTTGATATAATAACTGAATAACATTCTTCATCACTTTTTTTTGCAGAGGGTGATGCCCTCGTACGCTCATGGCTTGTCAATGGCTGAGAAAAAATGACTTGTTAATGGCAGATCAATGAGAAAAATTCTGTGAATCTCAAAAATAATGTACAATGTATATGTATAGTCTACATAAAAATTCATATACGGTTCCTGATAAGTTGTAGATAATAGGTGAAATACATGGAGGGTATAATGCATGGGAATAATAGTGCTGTATTAGTATCTGACTGCTGCCAAGTAAACTTGTTTTGAATCGCAGTATCAACTATGAATCAACATAGAATCATAGACAACTACCATGGTCCCCTATTGTGGAAAATGTGATCAGCCCTAATAATAATTAATACATTATTGTTTTGTAAAATGATAGATTGGATTGTAAACTATTTCTACGTTATAATAAAAACAAGTTTCTCAAGAAGAAAGGGTAACACTACTTACTCGGTTGGATCCATCATGATGTACATGAAGACAGTACCATCTATCGGAGATGATCATTCACCTGAAATTCAAAACAAAAATTCAATAAAACCCAATGAATATTACCGAAAAACGTTGATAATCTATCCAAGCATTAAACCAGGGCTGCCCAACCTGCCGATTTTATGTGGCCCGACATGTTGCCATTAGGACAAAACCATTAACAAAACTGAAATGTAATACAATAACATGGTATTTCAGCAAAAACCAAAAAACAAAATTTACAGGAAGCATTAAAATGTGTTTTATGAGAGTAAAAATTACAAAATTTCCTGGGGGAGACCCCCCGACCATCCGCTTTCCATCCCCCCCGGCCCGCCTTGTCTTTGAATGTTGACAATGCGGCCCTTGATTGATGAAGGTTGGGCACCCCTGCATTAAACAGTAATATTTTTTATTATAACTAATACAATACAGTAGTAGGGATGTAATACAGTTCACAATAGTGATAGATTGTACATTCGTGGTGATATGATAGCAGGTAGAGCAATAGGCTAAGTAGAAGACAACAAAATAATCCAGGCCTACGGATAGTAAGAGCCGGTTCATGAGCTCGGGATTTAGCCAAGTCCTAGACTAAAACGGGTGCTACCGTAGCATCGACAACGTTTGTCTCAAAAGGTTAGTGGGTTAGCAGCATAGAGAGCCCTTAGTACATAGTGTCGAGGCTAACGTTTGTCGAAGCTTCTGTGGCCACCCGTTTTAGTCTAGGACTTAGCTAAATCCCGAGCTCATGAACCGGCCCTAAGAGATATGATATGCAATAGGCTGAGAACAGAATTGACGATATACTGTAGTTTGAAGTTGGATGTAGGCCTACAGAAATATCACACACAGACAAACCTGTTGTATGACACTTGGAAAAGTTGCCCATTCGTGCAACATCACATATTCCAATTTCATTTGAACACTTTTGATGGAGAGACGGCGCTGCGTTTTACAAGTCAGTCAATTATTTCGCTTCCTCAGCCAGCGAGAAAGAGGGTGACAATAAAGGTGGCATGAATTAAAAGCGGCAGACTGTGACAATTTTCGCCTGGATTGTGTCACCGTTAATGATCCCGTGTATAATGAGGCCGTTCCCTTGCAATAAAGAGCTCAATCCTTTCTCACCCTTTCAGTGTGAAACATTTTCTCCCCGTTTGCATCTTTTCAGAATGTGATATCACGTATTTTGAACGGGTTCTTGATAAAGTGATGAAGGTACTCATGAATGTTTCGTTTGATTGGAACGTTTATTCCTAGTTTGTATAATTTAGAAATGTGTAGTTGGGTATAATAATAATTATAATAATATAATTTTTGGGTAGTCATACGACATTCTGAATCATATAAATTACACATAGGTAATTATTGTTTGATTATTCATTCGCATGGTGAATCAAATAATTGACACATATTATTGTACCAATAAAATTCCCAACTAGTTTGGTGTGCCTTGTCGTCCACTGGAACCGTTTTCGTCCAAAAACGTCAGACGTCCGAACAGCTGTCCATTCTATTCAATGTTAGAATTTCGGACGTCTTACGTTTCCGGACGAAAACGGTAGCAGTGGGTGACACGGCTTGTTATGAACAGAAATAATTCCACTATGAATATTGACAATTCCAAAACGTATTTGGAGATTCAATAAGTGTCTCTAAGAAGAAACATCAGCTATATTTGAATGAACAATCAGAAAACTATGAATGATAATCATCAAAGTTCAATTTGGCTTTCAAAAGGCTCCTTGAAAATTGCAAGTTTCGAGTCGCAGAAACTAAACTTCCCTAGTTGGAAGCTCCGGACTTATTATTATTTTCAAATTGTAATACAAGCAATAAAATGGAAATGGAGACTTATCTCACAATTTTTTCGAGCTCTATTCAAGACTTCTTCTGAAAAGCTAGACTACTGTACTTGAATACTCTTGTTACCTTTTTATCATTGTTCGTACTTAGTGCTTGAACTGTTTACGCTTCTCAGACAAGTGAATTACATTACTTCGCATTTTCAAGGATAACTTTTATAATTTTCCAACTTGATCTCATGCTTTTTGAGCATCATAGCCATAATCTTTCCCTTCTTTATTTGAGACAAATTTCAAAGTAGTGTAAAATAGGTTAAAATTCTTAATTCGATACTAAACAAAAATATCTATTCCTGAAATATATGAGTACCGGTACTTTCGAGCGATTGAATGAGTGATAGAAATGAATCAATAAAGTCAATAAAAAATTATAAACTCATTAATTATGAAAATCATAAACTCCAATCAAAAAATTATTTTATCAATTTGGAAATTGATTAACAGGTCAGCAAAATGGGTAGCCAACTAACGACCAACGGTCAAGCTTTTCCACATGTACCATACCATGATATCTCTACGGAGGGCAGCTCGGTAAAATCAGAATGGATTATATTTTTCTGACGTATGCTTTGTTCCGGTTTTGTTGCAGGGTTGAAGAAGGATTTAGTGGACAGCCACAGCTAACTCCACCCGTCCTTGGGCGAAAGCAAGAAACGTGCCTGCATTGTTCTGAAAGCCTGGGGATGCACGCTGTCGCAATGGAATTTGAATTGACCTGATTAATGGTGGTGTTATGACCGTTAGTTGAAACTGTCTGCTAACCCTAACTACTCCCTCCCCACCCTATTCCTTCTATTCCTACTGTAGTGTTGCCAATAACACTTTCAACCAACCCCTTCCCTCACCGTCATCACTGCTGCACTAGCCTAGAGAACCAAGGAACTGGTTACAAGTGAAAAGCTATGTATATGTGTGTTTGTGTATTAGTTTGTTTATATTTGTGTTTGTATCAGTGTGGTGGTATTAATTTGTGCGTGTGTGTGAGTAAATTTATGTTTACATCAGTGTTATAGTATTGTTGTATGTATGTGTGTGTGAGTCTACGACCTTCATTAGTAGCTTCTCTACGCTCTTATGCTCGCATTAAGCATCCACTAATCTCAAGAGGATAGCCAAGCCATCATCTCGGAGATGTTTCCATCAAATAAGCATTTGACTGAATAGTAGGAAAAGGATTGATTTATGACTGGAACATCATTGTGATTTAAGATTTAAATATTATTGTTGAGTATAAATAGAATAATGAAATCCATCTAATTCCTGTAATGAATTGAAATGGAATGTAATAGAATGGTAAAGTATGGTATGAATATTATAAATGCTCGAGGTATAAAATGAAAACAGGGCATTCATTCCTACACAATTTTAAAACTCAGTATTTTCAGTAATTTAATAATTGAAATTCGATAATTATATAATAATATTTAATAGTTAGGGATAAAAAATAAAAGAAACATTTAATTTTATAATAAACGTCTTATATTTTAATAATTAGTGTTTTAGTCATTCGGTTCTGAATGATGGTTATTTGTTGTACATCAGCTGAGTATTCAACAGATTATAATATGCCGTGAAACAATGGTACTGTAATTTTCAATTCATAATTAATAAGTGGTCTTTATTTATCATATGGCTTTTATCGGTGGGAAGACCTGTACGGGTAGGTTTCACCTCCCTCCACCTCTCGCCTAATTGCACAATTTTTTGTGTCGGTCACCCATCCGAGAGCGGTCTTGACAATAAGTGGTCTGACAATATCTTTGTCTTTCACTTTTGTGATGGTGATCTTTAAAATCTGTGAAATTGTTGAAGAGACCTGTTTGAATCACAGCACCTTCCACTTCGAATTCCACGGAAAAAAGGAAACTGATTTATGGATCACAGTTCTAACAAGAAACAGTTCGTTAACTGAAACGCTGCGATCACGAACGATGGTGGATTTTAGGATTGAGTCCAAAAGCACTCAATTAAAAACTGATGCCGCAGACGAGCGCAAAAACCAACTCGCAAAATGAAAACTGTTGTTCCACATGGACGAAATTCATGGACTGTGTGTGCTGGGGCTTTTGCGCGGATATCATCGCAGCCGTAAATATTGGACCAGCACCGACCAGAACTTTATCCCACCAATATCACAAACGGCAACTCTCTTCTTGTTCGTGAGAGAGAGAGAAAGAGAGATTCAAAGAGAAGAAATTGGGGAAGAATTATTGGTAAGGGATTACGTTGAGAGTGCGAGATGTAATTGAATCCGAGAAAAAATATTGATAACCTTGAGTAAAGAAGAAATTGGTTGGCCTAAATTTGAGATTAACGAAAAATGAGTGGATTTGAATGAGAGAGAGAGAGTAAATTCACATAGTTAGCTGGAAGCATGCACGTAGAGAGAGAGAGACAAATAGAGAGAGAAAATATCGATGAAGTTGATTGAAAAGGAAAAATGAGTAAAGTTCAATGAAAATAAAATATTGACAGGCATGAAGATGAGTAGTACGAAAAATGAGTAGAGTTGAATGAAAACATTTGATAGGCCTGAAGATGAGATGAACGAAAAGTGAATGAAGTTGAATGAGAGAGAGAAAATATCGGTTGATAAAGTTTAGAGGAAGCGTAAAAAATGAACGAGAGAGAAACTACTATTGATAAAATTCGAAAATGAATGGAGGAAGGTCATGATCCATTCAATGTTGAACCAATGACGGGTTGAATTGTAACTTTGTTCTACTAGCAGGGGAAATTTCCAACCGAAATAAATGGACTGTACTAATTGAATCAGTTGTGAACTGTCTATCTGTGACAAGCTGAATTTGAAATGGTCGCAAAACATTCGGTCAGTTGCTGGTGATCAATTTTAATTCTAAACTTATTTTTGTCGTTCCAGTTCAGTGGTTGAACAAGTTGGGGAATGATAGATCGCTTTAAAAAATTGGAAAACTCTGTTTAATACAGTGGAGAGGAAGGAAATTCTTTTTGAATCGTAGTAGGACCAGTATAGTGTCAGATATATCAACTCTACCGAGAACCAACAGGAGATTAACCAATGAGAGGCCTGAAAGCTCAACTTTGACTAATGGAAGACTATCCAATGAGAGTTCGCTATCCAATCACACGTAGCTGGTTTATTAATAGCTGCATTTTAGCTGCTTTAGTTTACTATAGGTGAATGAATTTCATCCAGCAGCAAAATTTGCTAGTTTACTAGAGCTAATAACCTTGCGCACAGAGCTAATTTTTCGCTAAAGCTAGCTCCGGGTTTACAGCAGTTATGAATTCATCAACCATTCCCAGTGTATTACCATCACCAACGATCCAAAAACAGATAGCTAGGTAATTCACGTGGCAAATTCCGGCCAATCACAAGGCTCGCCGAATCGCACACCAATCATTGAGCCGAAACTGATTAAATTAGCCGAGGTGCTGGATCGTGAAGTGAATTGTGAGATAATAAATGAGATCGGGTGACGGGGGAGGGGGTGACGAAGATGTGCGTAAGAAAATGAAGACGAAGAGAAGGGAGGGCGGGAGAATATTGACCGGAAGGGCGCGCTATTTGTTTCCGGTTTGGTTTGCGTTTTCCGTTTATCCGCTGCTCTTAGCACCTTGGTCACGTGACCTGCTACCGACGGTGATTTAGATCTGGTCCAGCCAGCCGCAGAGGTAGAGAGAGAGAGAGAATGAGAGAGCAGATCTTGCCGGCTTGATTCCCTGGCACAAACATTGGTAGCCTTCCTTTGGACCGTTGCTACAATTTCAGTCACCCACCCCCTCTCCACCCTGAACCATCACCACCAAAAGGGTATTTTTACCCCCCCCCTCCCCCCTACGCGACATTACGACTAATGGACGGAAGCGGTGGTTTCTACTCCAATCTCAAAGGACCCCGCCACCAACCCCATTTCTGGTGTATTTTCCTTACAGCCAGCCACGCATTCCCAACAACCCTCGGTGATGACATTTGTTACTTGGGCCGCAAATCGCTGCTTCTTACCGCACTGGGACACCAGTGATCTCGGCTCATGTGAAGTTCGCTCATAAGAAATGGATAACGACTGTGGCTTCTGCTGTACAGTAGTTAGTTGGCTATCTGTTAAGTCAGCCGTCAGCTTAGTCTATCTGTTACATCAGTCGGCAAGTTGGTTTCAGTTCAGTTTGGCATATCTTGGACAAGTTTACCGATGGGTCACTGATTTCCCCAGTACGATTTCTAATTAATCAACGTGTCGTACCTGTTACATAGCTTTTCAACTAAGTTTCTGTCTGTTTATTGAATAGTTTTCGAGTTTACAAGGGTCAGTAGCGGCAGTGATTTTGGAATAAATGAAATCGAATACTAATAAACCAAAGAAACCTCGAATTAATTTTAAAGCTACGCAGTCATTGAACATTCTCCACAAACCTCAAATTTTCAACTTTGCTTGGATGAAACGAAGCTTCAATACTTCAGCATAAGTCACTAAACAAACTCAAGCGCCAACTCGAATTCTTTGTGACAAATCTTGAAACTTGGAATAATCAGTGAATAAAATTATAGAACATTTCCCTATGAAAGTTATTGTAGTTTACAATGTAAACTATTCAGCCTATCAAAATCATCAAGTAATAAAAAATTATTGATGAATGCTTCATTTCTTTGAAACTAAAATAAATTTACTAACATTCAGAGTCATAAATACATTACACTGACATTAAAAAACGTTCAAGTAGAAAACAACATGACTTACATCATAGTGACGATTGTGTTTTTTCATCAGTAGAGAAAAGAATGGATAGACAACACATAAATACATAATGGTGATTGGTAGTAACAAATGCAATGTAAAGAATCATGTTTTCATATGTGTGTTTCAAAGGGAAATTGACCTACTCCACTATAGCAAGCCATGTACTGGGGTAGATTAACCATAGATAATAGTATTACTTTCGTTAGTTACCATTACTTGTTAGTTTGTCATGGTTAGATATTACAATTACTTAACAATATCAGATAGATAGCAATAGTAAATTCATTCACGATTTTTTCTAGTATTGAGTGTACAGCACCAATTATTATTGATGTTAGTTGATATTTGTTGAATGACTATTTGTTTCATCGTATTGAAAATGATGACGGCATAAATCATGAAAGCCTAGTGGCGAAGCGTGGTATACTTATTTGGTCATCGCTCAATTATCATCTGGCACAATATTTTACAATGCGGGATACCCTCCTACCAATTCTACGCTAACGGCATAAATTTGACAGAAGCGGGGCGCATGCGCACTTGTACAAATTACCGAACAATTCATCACGTCACACGAGAGATGAGTGTACAACGCACTCTGGCGAGAGATTACTTCAATTAAACGAAACTCTGATAACAATGTGCAAACTTGAGCTATTACAACAGAGCACTACTTGAACTTGTAGCCTAAACTGCCGAATGAAACGAGCACTCACTCCATCATTTCACAGGCGCACTCTGATGAGATAATCAATTATTCCATTCTCACAACGTGGCTCACTCAGCCGATGGATGTGACAAAATTTAATCTATGAGGCGGTGCCATTGTTATTTCGTACATCACTTGTACTCACGCTGCACTCTGCACACAATTGTGTGTTTATCATTAGGATGAAAAGAGAACAACCCTATAGAAACCACAATGTTGTTTGTTACCACCAATAAATCCTGGATATCATCTCACAAGAAGTTTGTACAGTATTCAAGTTGTGAGCGTCTTGATGGATAAACTGCAAAGTTGATACTATCAATTGACAAAAAATACTAAGAATAAAGTTAAAATATTTATATCGAATGTTTTTTATCCCAGTGAGATATTGATAGTGTTTGTATTATTCAAATAATTATTAATAACATTAATTTCAAATGGCTCGAATAAGATTCGTTTAAACTGAAGAATCCTTTAATTTGGGATGGCTCGTGATACTAGCACTTACTGTATTTTTTGATAATTGAATTACAGTATTGAGTAAGATTACTTGTACAGTATCTAGTACAGTCTAGTTTTAGTACAAATTACGAATATTATAAGCATTATACGTACGCATTATCAGTGCTTTATGCATTTATTACAGTATTGAGTACGAGTACTTCTACAGTTCCTAGTACAGTCTAGTTTTAGTACAGATTACGAATCAGTACCGTCAACCTATTTGACCAACACCTTCAACAGTTCCCCTTCGTTCCCTCAACACCACACGCATTAATCATCCCCCCCACCACCCTCTCAAGCACCCTATTCAGTCGATCCATCCATCTCTGTCGGCAGAACTGACCACCTCAATCCCTCTGAGCTCAGTAGTAAACAGTACAGTATCGCACCAAAAAACTGTTGAATGTTGAATGATGTCCCTTTTGCCCCTTTCATAGTTGGCTTGGAGAGGTCAATGTTTACAAGGTCAACTGAGTGAGGGCATGTCTATTAGGACCTCTATCTGAATAATAAATTTTGCACTGAAAACAGGTTGATGGTGTTCTATGCACAGGAACACAGCTTTTGTGATCAGATTTTCGATAACCTAAACCTCCTATGAGATTAAGTTTATATTTTATTTACTTCGTGTAATATGTTTATCGCAGTATGATTTCAACATGAGTGTATGGTATTGCTCCAATAATATTATTGACTAATCAAGTTAAGAATAACAGTATATATCATAAGTATAACATAAAGTTAAGTAAGTATAACATAAGTTATTATATTATAAAAGTACAACTTGTCTTGTCTATCGGATGAACATGCATGCCAAATTTGAACGCATTTGGTTCAGTAGATTTTTAGTTCTGATAGATGAATGAATGAATGAATGAGTGCCATTTCGCTTATAAATATAGATTATGTGAAAAAAAATCAACATAAATATCCTAATGTCACCCGTTATCATAGAAATATAAAATGGAAGTCTTTCGCCATTCGCCAAATTGAAAAAATAGTACTATACTTGTGAACACTTTACCGCACAATTAATAAAACAGCATTGTATTTTCAACATTATTTTACAAAACGTCTATATGTTTCGTCTCATCGTTAGAAAACCGCTATTTCCGTGCCAAAATTGCGTATTTTGTAGATGTGATTTATGGAGGAGGCAATGACGAGAAAGCTTTCACTGTATTACAACAATGTAGTGACTGACGTCAGTCGACTGACGAAGAGCGATGGACGCCGTTGCGAGAGATTGCTGATAAAGTGACGGCACACGGTGACATCACACCGGTCAAGCGGAACCCAACGCATATTGACGGCTCCCTACTCAGCTCTGCTCTGCTCTGCTCTGACCCACCCAAACGCAAACAGATGTCAGTCACTCTTCTCTGTAAGTACTCTACTTCGCTCCTCTCTATGCACTCTTGTCTCGTTTTCTTGTCTCCTCTTCTGTTTATCAAATTTGTTTTTACCTTTATTCTTTTCTCCCTTCTTATTTGTCTTCCTACTATATCTCTCTGTTACTCTCTTCTTTTACATCCAATTAGAAACGTTTTTAAACAATTCAACACTATTTTAACTCTTCTTCTAGTCATGTGATGTGTTAATGAAAATAATATCGTCGTTTTCCAAGAATGGAACATTTTATATGTTCAAACTTTCAGCCTTAGATGTTAATGATATCAATAATTTTATCTGATTCCACCTCTGGCTCTTTTTAAGTGTTTCAATATGGTTTATGTTTCAGTGGTTCTGACAGGCTTTCAGTTTTTTGTAAAATTGGAAGAGGATTTGATTAGAGTGGAATATTTTCTGGAATGTATATCTTTTCATGATTGAATAAAACAAAACTCTTAGTTGAGAGCCCGCTATTTTTAAAAACAACCATAACTGAGCCGTAAAACAAAAATCTGCGTTTTTCATGCAATTATGAAAAAAGCTAACATCTCATCAAGCGACCTTTCAGCACTCACGTTGAAAGCTGTCTCGTTTAGAGAGAAAAAAAGGGCATTTCAGCTTAGATTTCAGACGAAATCGTGCGAGAGAGTGCCGGATGAAAAGCTTACGTCAGTGTTGGGCTTAAAATGAATAATAATTTTAACGAGAGAACTATTACATCCGTTTTGTACGCAACTTGAGCCCTTCCATTTTTAAATGAAAAGGCTAACCAGCCGAGAAAAAACAATGGAAACGCGAGGATTCTGAATCAGGGCTGGTTCAGTAATTACAAGCCTCACCAGGCGCCTGTTGTAATTCGAAAAAGTACTAAGCTCGCAATTATTTTGAAATAATGTTTTCAAAAAGGATCTTCACATCAATTCACGTTTTTGGGTGGAATGAGAATTATGATTCGAATTTCACGTAGGTGGTTGACGTTATGTGTAACAAATTGACGTCATTTTATAGAGCTCAAAAGGGAGTTCGTTGCATTGGTTCCGTTGGATGACATTATCTTACGGCGGTTAAATTAGATGGACTTTCGTGCAACTGGCCTTTAGTAACATTCATCTTCCATCATCCTGCTTCCCTATTACCCACGAACAAGTTAACAGCATAAGTTCAGATATTAAGTTGAGAGATTAAGTTAAGATTAATTTAAGAGAATGCTATGGCATCACCATAGTAATAAAAAAACTCTGGAAATAACCAGATCCTCATTACCTGTGATTACAAATAACTAAACCAAACTCAAAATCAGTTCATTCAATCATAATTTAACGGTATTAATAACCATAACACCTTCAAGACTCACCTTCACTTTAGCCATTCAAGATTAATAATTAGCCGAACTATCTGGTCGCCAGCACTACTGACACAAGTTTTAACGAGTTTAAAGTTAGCTCAACTGGGCGATGATATAATTTCGGACGCTGTATTTCTTACTTAGGGCTTCTATTAAACTGTTCTCTGTGCCTTGTGCCCTGTAAGGCACGGCAATTTATGGTAATTGCTAGTTCACTCAACCACATGGGGATATGGACCCTGTGTGCAACCGATCTCTAACTCATAGCTACTCACTCTCTCACACTCTCGATTTCTTTCTCTCTCTCTCTCTCTCTAACTCTCTCTAACTCTCTCGTTCTCTGCAACTATTGATGATGAATAGTTTGCAAGGCAAACACCGCTTTTCATGGTTTAAGAGCGCGGTCATGAAACAAAACTTTGCTACTTGAACACTGGAAGGCCAAATCATGACGATAACATCTGAAGAGTTTGTGGAAGAAACCTCAAGAGCCCAAGTGTACAAAAAAAAATTACCACAGATAAAAATTGTGACACAGACATCTTGAATCAGAAACTGAAACTATAAACAAATACCGTACTGTTGTACTGTAATAAGCGAATATTCAGATGAGAAAGATTAAATAAGATGAATGATTCCACGAAAACACAGATTTTGACAAGATAACAAGCCTGGCCTTGACCCGAACAACAGACAATTTGTCAAACATTTCATTCAGAGCAGAAAGCCGTCAACAGTGAAAAGAAGCAGGCTTTCGCGTGAAATTGCTGCCATCATTACGTTTCACGCCCAATGGATCTACGCCAACGCCTCTGTGTAGCCTCTGCAGACGCGAAAACGAGTAGGCGTGTATGATCTTACTGTATTGGCTGTGGTAGATGAAGGTGGCCTTTTCCTGAGTTTTTCAAATTATTCCTTCATTCACTCATACATTCATTTCTGAATGTACTGATACAGATTCAAGCACTGCGTCCACAAACATTACACACACATCACAATTATCATAAACACAACTATAATTTTCCACCCAATTTTTTTCTTCCATTTTTGAGTGGGTTTTTGTAAGATAGATCATTAGAAATAAGTTTCAACCAGTTTCCTGTTGTCAGCTCGACCCAAGTAGTCACTCAAATAAACCGTAACCCACGTTGAGAGCTGGAGAGACACTCGTTGTTGGAAGTGTTTTATCTTTGTATTAGACTTTTGTAATATTTCCTTATTAATTCACACAGTCATGGCCAAGCATTGGATGTAATTTGAAATTTTTAAATGGCCAGGTATAGTATCTGGGTGATCGATACAGGCTTCTTGTTTAGGGTGAAAGTAGGATTCAAGAATAACCTAGTCATCCATAAATTGACATAAAATGGATGCTATAAATTTCTATTATGTTTTCAATACTCTCTTGTTTCAAGGATAATTCATTTTTGGAATGGATTATAACACTTTTAATCATGTGAAACATATTATTACTTATAACCAATTCAAGGAAAAACTTATCAGTTTCTACAGTAGAATTCATAAGCTACAAAAATAACATATCATGGTCAAACAATCAGAATAGATCATATTTTTATCTGTCGTTTGGCTTTAAAGAATACCATCTCATCGAATTGAAGGCACAAAGACCGTCCAAAAGGTGAAGACCCGTGTCATAGGGAGAGATTTTATTCACTATCAATAAAGGTAGTAGGTTTGGTAAAGCTGAAAACCATCATCAAAATTCATTCTCATCCAGCGTACACATTCACAACTACAGCTTGGTTAGTGGACGGGCGGGCATTCAACAGACCTGACACAGGCACTGAATATTTCCTGATCTCGTCCAGTTCAGTTCAACAACGAATGGTTCGTCGGAATGAAACTGACGTATAGCTTTTCCACATTTAATTGAAACAGTCCATCATTCCGTTGAATAATCAACAATTGAGCTTTTTCACCGGAATTGAGTTCGGAACGGAGTTTTCTCACGTGAAAACCGTGCTGAGAATCGATTTTATTGGTTCGCAATGAATGCATTAGTGTAGGGTACTTCGTTTTGCGGTGTTGGGAGGAGGGGGTCGAATGTTAAAGGGGGGAGAATTTACATGTCAACTTGTCAGCGGTGTTCAAATGCATGTGAAGTTTTTTCTACTGTAACAATTGTTACTGTTACAATCATATTCGACAAAACGTGAATGGTTTTTGTGTTGTTGTTATTTGACGACCTAAATTTCCATTTTGAGAACATACATGATCGATTGTAGTAGTTCACTGTATTTCTACCTGTATATAAAAGGCAAAATATTTCTAAATTCATTACAAGAAATAGCGGGAGTACTTCTTGGCAATTATTGCTAATAGTAGGTAAGAAAGAAAAACAATTTTGTCTATTCCACATTTTGTTTTTCTCTCTTACCTACTAATGAGAACTTCCACAATATCTCTGATGCAAGTGTTAATTATTGCTAATACTGTTTTCTATAAGAAGTAGAAACTAGAAGAACATTGGACTGGATTAGCAGGATACAGAACATTCATTTGAGAAAATCGAACGAGCTCTTCTAATACAGTGTTCAATTTTGTATTCTATGATTTCAAAGAGTCAAAATGGCTTTTTATATTTAGAATGGAAGTTCAGAATTGAGAAAATTAATTATTACAAATACAATTACATAATGATGTAGAATATTTTCAGATAGATTGAGAAACAAGAATTTCAAAGAAAGAAACAACTTTTCTCACTTCAAATAATGTATATTGGGGAATAATTTTGACAAATTATTATTAATCTACAAACAATGTTTATTATAGCTACAATATATTGATTACTGTATCGTGAATTATAAAACATTCTAAGTACATTCTTAGAATAAATTACGATAAAAAATATCAGGAAAACGCGTAATGAGGAGAATTAGCGCTATGAAGAGTAAAATTACGCTTAATGAAGAGTAAAAGGTTGCGTGATTTGAAAACGAAGCTATCAATTCAGTGATATAAAAAAAGGATTCGAACAGCACAGCTCTAATACAATAAAAATTCCCAGCATATTCTTTTCTTCCTGCATCAGAACGATGACAATCACGTACGAGAAATTTGGTTTTATACTGTGAGCGAAATGAGAGATGAAGGAAGGGACATGAGGAAATGAGACGTAAAGATGAGCGAAAAAATAGATAGGAGGGGAAAGGAGGGGAAAATCACCATTTTATGTGATGATAAAGATAACGATGATGATGATGATAATGATGAAAGCACACACTCATGCGCCTTGCTAATAAATTCCATTTTAGAAAAATCTGTGGACTGCAGACGAACTAAATATGGAGAATATCATTTCTCCCTTGTTCCATTATTAATTCTAATTCATTCTCAACCATTCCTTTTTTATCTAGAAACGCTGAAAAATGTAGCAGTTCTTTGCCTCAGGCGATTCAATCGTTTGTTTGTTTAATGGTTCGATTGTTGAATTAGAATACTAGGAAAATAATGAGATGTTCGGCTCCTACGAAAACATGAATGGAATATGGATGAGTTTCTTTTCATACACATATTTTGAAAGATAGTACTCATTCTCCACTTTTATGATCATATTATTCTATCAAGAATAATATGTATTTTACCAAATAGCAACCAAATTATTCTCGTGCTTACGATGATTCCTACGACGAGTAGTAGGTTGTTGCTATTTTGAGTCCGGCTGTATATCACCCTCCAAACTGTAATTGTCGCAATTGCATGTAAAGTCCATTAGTTATTGTTATTATACTGTCTCGATTATTGATGCTTATGATAACAATGACATTATCACTCTTCTATTGAATCGTCAAAGCTACCTTCGTTTTGAAAAATAAAGCTTCAAACAGATATAGCCTAACTCGATTAGTTGCCAATTTATATATGAGTACGGTACCGTACCGTAGTAGTTTGTTCAACGTATGTGAGATATTATCATTATCAAATTAATATAGTACGATAATTAATATAGTACGATATAGTATAGAGTAATAATAATAATAATAATTAAAAAATCTTTATTTCACTTCCATACATTATACATAGTTAAAAAGAATACATTTTTTACAGCAATGGCCACACGGCCGTCTGCCAGGAGTTGGCTTTTAAATAATACATTTTTCCTTAATTTTATATATACATATATTTATTTTTTCGTGCACCTGAAAAAGAATTTACAAAAGAATCAATATACAACTAACCAATTTCTGTGTCTTCCCATTTCTAAATTCCTATCTTATCACTTTCTTATGTGTTAAATTCCTCTATGAGTTGCGAGCGATACCTCCATGCAATTCTCACATATTTTATTAATTTCTCCCAGCTCTCACCATTTAACTGCTCTATCACCTGCTGCTCGGTCAATTCACGTTTACCCCAAACCTCCCATCTAATTTCTGATAAAATAGAACATCTTCCTATGAAATGATATGTGTCCTCCTTTACTCTGTCATTGCACATTGAACAAAGTGCTTGGTCTACATCTCTACCGACTCTATAATTGAGAGGCCACAAAGCCGCCCTCGACTTCAGTATCATGGCTGTTTCTGCTCTATTAAACTTGGCATTTATGTAGTCCCTGTCACCTAAATCTTGTTTTAATTTTGTATACATGTCATGATACCTAGCCCTTCTTGCCCTCTCACTACACTTTTCGCGAAATTCCTTTATCATGCAGTCCATAAGTAGTTCTTGTTGTGCCGCTTGATTGACAATACTTGTTGGGCTCATGCCTACTTCGCATTGATATTTGTTGGCTAAATTCTTCCATTCCTTGAACCAACCCATATTTTTGTCTATCATGACCTCTGCTAAAAAACGAGGCAAACGCGATGTTGGCAAACTTAATACTTTAATTATATACTTATAGTGCAATCTAAAATTATGAAAGAACAGAAGATTTCTCCCGGTTTCTAAATACAAAATGTAGTTGGGTGTACATCTAGGCAGGGAAAACAACCTTTTGATGAAAAATCTTTGGAAAATTTCTAGCTCTTCAAACATCTTGTAACCCCAGACCTGTCCACTATAACTCACAATCGCTCTAATTGCTGCATTGAATACCTCCCATTTAGCTTTGACTGGAATTGTGTTACTTGTAATTATACTGCTCCAAACTGTATTCAATCCACACTTAGCTGCTGATACCCTCTCTTTTATGTGAGCTCCAAACCTCATGGTGGCCGTGAAGGTAACCCCCAGATATTTGTATGTTCCTACTATTTCAATTTTCTCTGCACCCCAAAACCATTCTTCATGACTAGCCAATTTCCCACCCTTCCTAAAAACCATTATTTTAGATTTATCCATGTTTATTTTGATTCCCCATACCTCACAATACGATTTAAGTTTGTTTATCATTCTCTGCAGAGCTTTGGGTGTATCTGACAGCAGCACCAAATCATCGGCATATAGTAAGCCTCTAATATTTCGCTCCCTAATCCATAACCCATCTCCTACATAATCTAATAAATCATTAATGAATAAAGAAAAGAGAATTGGTGATAATAAGCAGCCTTGTCTTAAGCCGCAGTAAGTTTCAATTCCTGTGTTAACCCCTTAGTGGTCCACACAGCCGATTGTGTGCATTTATATAGTTCTTGTAACATTCTGATTAATTTAAATGGTATTCCCATGTTATATAATTTGAACCATAATGCCTTTCGGTCAATGACATCGAACGCAGCCCGGAAATCGACGTACATACAATACACTTTACTGCCTTTCTTCGCTGTTTTTAAAGTGACAATACTGTACAAATTGAAAATGTTGTCTACTGTAGAGTAACCCTTTCTAAAACCGGCCTGACTCTCTGTTATAACATTGTGCTGCATCACATATTTTTCCAATCTCCTCAACAGTACTCCTGCGAAGATTTTGACTCCTGCATCTAAGAATGCAATGCCTCTATAATTCTGGACTAGCGCAACATCTCCTTTTTTATGGATTGGGAAAATTATGGCTTTACCAAAACTTAATGGTACTTCACCTTTTTCAAAAGCGTGATTGAAAAAGCAGCGCAGCAATGAAACAAAGCTTTTAGGGGCATATTTGAAAAATTCTCCTGGTATGCCATCTATGCCAGGCGCTTTACCCTCTTTCAATTTTTTTAAAACCTCTAATATTTCTGAATCCGTTATTTCGGCATCCAACATTTGATTTTCGCAACGAGGCGCGGCATACAAGAACGCATCCGCCCCCCCTTCTAATGACAGTAGTCTTTTAAAATGCTTAACCCAATCATCAGATTTTATATCAGCCGAGCATTTAAGCTTTCTAGGTTTGATAGTTTTTATGAGTTTCCAAAATTCAGTTGCGTCTCTTATCTCTCTGAACTTATCACCTAAATTTTTGAGATAATTCTCCTTTTTCAGTTTACACAGTAATTTATATGCTTTATTTGCGCTGAGATACATATTCCTAGTTTCTTCATTATTACAGGCTCTATATAGTTTTAAATTAGCAAAACTTTTATCCCTAGCCTTTCTACAATCCCAGTCAAACCACATTTGTTTACAAGATTTCCCATTCCCATTTGTCTGATCCGCCTGTTTCCCTGCTGCTCCATAAATCATTTTCAATATATCGGTCCACTTTCGATCAATATCCCCTTCCCAAGTAAAATTTCTACATCTCATTTCTAAACTATTTTTATAATTTTCATCATTTCGTTTTACCCATTTCAATTTTGGTACTGACTTAAGCATCTGCAAGGACTGTCTCTCTTCTACCTTCAAATCAAGTTGTACAATAATAGGCATGTGATCGGAAAAAATAAGGCTACCAACATTAAATTCGCGCACTAGCCCTAATATATTCAATGACATTAAACAGAGATCAATAACGGAAGATCCCATAGCTCCAACAAACGTATATTCACCCATATAGTCACCTCTCATTCTTCCATTTATCACCGTCAAACCAAATGTGTCACACATATCCAAAATCATTCGCCCTCTTGTATTTACAACTTTATCTTTCGAGCTTCTAACTGCTTTGATTTCCCAATCACTTTCTAAAACCTCCTCGTGGATAACCTGCCCCTCTCCAATCCTCCCATTAAAATCACCTATCAGCATCAACTCCCTTTCTCCATCACAAGCTTCTAAAAATTCCCACATATATGCATAATTATTTTCCCACAAACCGCTACTAATGAAATAACTTGGCACTATATACAAAAATTTTTCTCCTTCATATTTTAAACTAATAACCTGCATTCCTCCTATTTTAACAAAATTACAAATACCCTGCATGCAATTTTTAAAACCTATGAGCATACCTCCACTCGCCCTACCATAATTACTTTCTCTTCTAGCAGGCGACCAATAAAGCTTATAATTTAAAAAATAATTTTCATATTTACAAAAATCTTTTTCCTCCACAAATGTCTCAATCAAACAAAATATATCAAAACTCTCAATAAATGAAATAAACTCTGGGACACAGCACTTACCTCGCAAACCTGCAACATTAAACGCTAATATTTTACAGTCTCTTTTAATTTCCATCGCCTGACAGACAACGTTTTCCTATTCATCATTTTTATTGTCCTTCACAGCATCCTCCAGAATCCTAGTGAAATCGTAGTTGAACATCTGTTTCAATTTTTCGGCACCGTCCATCTGACCGCAGCGAAGTTGCATATTGTCAGTGAGGGTAAACCACGTGCCCTCCACTACCAGGCGATCCACCACGATTGCCATTCTCTTGTCTCCGACGACGCGTGAAATCTCCTTCTTCAATCGGGCCAGTTTTCCTCGCTTCCTTCTGGTCTCGAAGCTGAAGTCTCGATGCACTATGTAGCCAGTATCTCTTAGCTTTTTCACATTTTTGAACACACAGTCCACATCTTCATCTCGAGGAATGTGCGCTATAACGGGAGCATTGTTTCGATTTTGTCCTAATGTATGTGCTCTATTGACAACAATCTCTTTTTCACACTTGAGAACGTTCTTACAGAATCCCTCTACAAGTTTTCTGCAATCCTCACTAGCATTGTACTTGAGTCCTTTAAATATAACGTTATTCCTCCTAGCACGATCTTCAAGACTGGTGACTCTTTCATTCACTTGGCTGATTTCCTTCTTCAGATGATTAACTTCATTCTTGAGACTAATATTTTCCTGTACCAATCGTTTCATCTCCTTGGTTAGACTTTCCAAATCCTCTTTTTTTGCTACGATTTGAAGTTTTTCATCGAGTAGCTTTCCCATAATGACCGCCATGTTTCCGAGGATATCTTGGTCCTCAATAGTTGAAGTTGTACGCTTCGCTGCACTCAGTGAAGTTTCTGGTGAAGACTGCGAGCGCTCACGTTTCTCCTTTCGAACCGGAGTAAAATACTTGTCCATGTTTTGATTGGATTTATCCGCCATATGGATGTGAATGCCTTTCTGTCCACTATTAACTCACACGTTATGAGAGCGGGTACCGTAAGTAACTCCGTAGCCAGTCTCGCAGTCCTACCCAGGGGTGAGCTACCGACCTAACGGGGTAGAGTTAGGCTAAGAGTTGACCGGCACTCAATTACCCGCCCTCTCCAGAGGGTCGAACGTTACAACCTGAGCTTGGATGCGAGACACGACGTTGCTATGGTTACCGGTAAACAATTTAAAGCGAATCAGCTGTAGCCAGATAGAAATGTACCGGCTATTTAACGGCTAAAGAGATAACAGTCAGTAAAAGTGAGAGTCGTCGTTATCTTTATCCCCACGATAACACTGCACTAACAAACTCTCGAACAACTACACAGCAATGATGATAGAGTGACTGTTCAGAACTAAAGCAGAGAGTTACCACTGTCACAATCACAGGTAAACACCGGCTTTCAAAATGGTTTCCAACGTGTTCTGAGTGCTGAGTTCGTGTGACACTTTTAACTGCTAATAATATCTACTTACAGTAAATTTGGCGCAACTGGATATCAATTTCAGGTACACTTTAGCTTTATAACTCATGTAGAATAGAAAATTGAAGTAATATTCACATTTACACACGTAAATTATCAAAAAATACGGAGCAGTAAATCCGGCTAACTAAACGGCAGCCCAGTGCTACCAACCTCTCATAGTATAGAGTATATATAGTATATATATATAGTATAGATATAGTATGGTATGTATTATTCTAGAATTGCCTTTGAAGTTAATCTAAATAGAGTAGAATGTTTATCGAGGGAATACCAATATAGAACAGTGCATTGTTGTCTGATTGATGAGTTGGATGTTGCATGCTCTTGAACTTGATTTTACAAGTGGTGCATTATTTTCGAGCCCAAGTACGCGACATGGCATTGACGCATGCGCTGGAAAATGGACGCCGCAGCGATGCTACCTCGTATGCTGGGGCCCTTTTATTGGAAAGCGTTAGACGACACTTTCAAAAGTCACAATTGTTCAGAAAGAATAATTCTTCCAATTTCGAAACTTGTCTTTCACTCGTTACTAATATTTATTTGAGCATTTTTTTTTTTCCGAGGATGATGCCCACATGAGCTCTAGGCTTGTGCGTGGGTAATGAGTGGGGTGATGATGAGATATGACGACTACTTTCCAGGCAGTCGGGACCGACGGCTTAACGTCTCCTACGAAAGACGGGAGTGGCCGTATTTTTGTCAAAATCCTTTTCCGTCAACCAGGCTCGAACCCTGGCCCAATGGATTTTATCTGACTGCTGATAACTTAATCAGTCTGACGCCTTAGCCGCCTCGGCTACGAACCACTCCAAATAACTTTTACTTTCAATAATAACTTTTGATAAACACACGTTCATCGTTTAAAAAACCCGTAGGCTAGGCGTACACCGGTTAGTCAAGGCAAGACAAGACGAGATTAGTCACGTTTACTCACAGTAATTCACATAGTTGCTTATGAAGCAATACACACTGATTAGTCATTGAAACAGTGTGTGCTGCTTCATAAGCAACTATGTGAATTATTGTGACTAAATGTGACTAATCTCGTCTTGTCTTGTCTTGTCTTGACTAACCGGTGTACGCCTAGCCTTAGTCATATGAAACCCATAAAAATATTGCATTTGGATAGCACTCATACAAGTCATTTATAACATAAATAATAATAAAGCTTTATTTGCATCCAAATTGAACAAAAGCCTCTCTTATATGAGGTAAAATTTTTAGAGGTTGGCAACTCTATTTGACTAAGTTATTTACAAAATTCAAAATGATTTGTGATTATATTGTCCATTTTATTTCGAGAAAGCTGGCACTTTTATTCTTTTAGAGCTTCATCACTATTTTGCACCATAGTTGACGGTCTCTTGCTGTAGTTGCCCATGCGTATCCTACTCTCTGGCACAGTTCGTCTCTCCATCTTGTAGGCGGTCGTCCTCTGTTCCTGGTTCTGTCTCTCGGCACCCACTCTGTACAAATCCTGGTCCAGCGGTCATCGTTCATCCTCGCAACATGCCCTGCCCACTTCCATTTTGATACGTGAGCTTCCTTCTGCAGATATTTCACGGGCACTCTTTTCAATATTTCTGTGTTTCTTGTTCGGTGACTCAACTTAATACGAAGGATGCTACGCAGCATTTTTGTTTGCGTGGTTTCCAGCCTCTTATCCAGTACTCTGTGAGTGCCCACGTTTGCGATCCATACAACATTGCAGGGCATATACACCTGGCCAGTGCTTTTGCTTTCAGTTTGTTGGAGCAGCCCCCCCTGAAGATACTTCTCAACGCCCAGTACTTTTCCATCCTTTTTCAATTCTGTTCTTGACTTCTTTTTCTCTTCTGCTTCTGAATGATAATATCTGGCCCAAATACTCATATTCATCAACATAGTCAAGATTTCCGTACTTGACTTCAATCCTTGTTTTTTCTTAATTGGACATTACTCTTGTTTTCTGAGCATTTAGATGTAGGCCCATCACTTCGCTAACATCTATCAGTTCCATCAACATATCCTTCATCTGCAAGGCGCTCTCTGCTACAACCATCACATCATCGGCAAATCTGAGATTTGAGCTTCTTTCCATCTATTTTGAGGCCCTTGTTCTCCCACTTCAGCCTGCGAAATATATATTCTAAGCAGCGGTTGAAAATGACTGGGGAGAGTGGTCGGCCCTGTTTCAAGCCCTTGTCTATTTTAATGGTTCTTCCTCTTCTCTCCAGTTGCACATAGACCACCGTGTTGTCATATAGCGTCTTGATTAAGTCTATATAGTTTCTGTCTATGCCTGCCTCCCGTAGAGCATCCCACATCCTGCAGAGACTTAGACTGTCGAACGCTTTTTGGAAATCCACCAGTCCTAGGTATAGTGGTATATTATATTCTATGGCTTTCTCTATGATTTGGTTTGCAGCTTGAAGATGATCAATTGTGGAGTATCCTGGCCTGAATCCTGCTTGCTCTGTAGGGTGGTTTTCGTAAACTTTTCTCAACAATCTATTCTTAATTATGAGGCAAATAATTTGTATGTTACTGAGGGGAGAGTAATCGGTCTGTAATTTTTAATATCCAGTCTTGATCCTTTCTTGAAAAGTATAATGACCTTATTCCTTTTCCAAGCTGAAGGTATCGCCTTTTCTTCCAAGATTTTGTTGAATAACAGTTTCAGTGGTTGTACAAGTTTTTCCATTCCTGTTGTCAATGCTTCGCCGGTAATACCATCTTCTCCAGGAGCTTTTCCTTTTTTCAGACTTTTAATAGAATTGATTATTTCCGTCTCTAATATTTCTAGCACACCAAAATCTAATTCTATTATTTGTTGATTTCCTGGCTCAATCAATCCTTCATTTACATTGTCCTTCTTATATAGTTTTTCGTAAAACTGTGAGACATGGTCTATAATTTGACTTCTTTCAGTTGCAATTCCATCTTCCGTATTTAATTTAGCAATCCATTTTCTCTTAGTGACACTTAGCTCTTGATTTATCTTTTTAGTTGACCCTGTTGTTAACATGATTGAATTTATTACATTTTCTTCATAGTCCTTAATCTCTCTCCTGATCCTTTCCCTTACTTCTTTTCTGAGTTTTCGGTGCTCCTCCTTCTCCTCGTCTGTCTTTGTTACAATTTTATTCAACCTCTCACGTTTTCAATCAGATCTCTTGTTTCGGGTGAGATTCTATTACTCAATCTTCCCTCCTATTTTGAACTCGTTCTAATCTGTTCAAGCCATTTGAATAGATTGCACAATATTATTATATATTTCTTCAATGCTTCCATTTTGACTTATATTTCGTTTTCTTATTTCTTCTTCTAAATTCTCAACATATCTTCCATAATTTGCTTTTCTATTCTCGTGCTTTTTGTTTGATGAAAAATCTCCTTTTATGCAATGCTATTTCACTCATCAGCATTCGGTGGTCAGAGTCATACTTGAATGTTTTAATTACTTTTAGGTCTTGAACCGTGTTGTGCTTTGCTCCACCATAAAATAGTCAAGCTCATGTAGGCCTCCGGACGGGGATTTCCACGTCCATATTTCTTCTATATTTCTACTATAGAGCGTGTTTACTACTTTGAGATTGTTGTTGAAGCAAAGTCCAACAGCATTTCACCTCTTTCATTTCCCATGCTGACTCTCTCCAATGCTACTCGCTGCAATCTTTTGCATTAAAGTCTCCATCACAATAAGTTTTTCGCCAGTTTTCCTGTGAATCATAACCTCTTCTATTGACTCATAGAAATATTTTATATCTTCCTCGGAGCTGTCGGATGTTGGTGCGTGTGCTTGTATGATCATTAGCTTATTGTTTCCAATTGATAATCTGAGAAACGCGATTCTATCTGATACAGGTTTGAACTCTGTAATACTCTTCGAATGTAGTTTGTTTACAAAAAATCCAACTCCTCTATTTCCCCTTGTGGCTGCTGAATGACAGAAGATGTGTCCACTATTACGTTCCGCTATTTCTTCATAGCTCCTCCTGATTTCCGCTATTCCTATAATGTCCCACAGTACTTCTTTCATAGCCTCCTCAAGTTCCATTAATTTATATATATATATAGCGTATGGCTTTGTGACACACTTTCCACCTAAATAAGAATTATTGTTAAGTTATATGCTCAATTATAATAATTGATTGTTGTTAGATTAAATAAAAATATGAAAAGAACCAGTAGTTCCGTGAAAACATACAGTTAATGTCTATCGTATATGGTAGTACAGTCAAGGGTTAAAATTAATTAATGGATGCAACAATTATTTTAGAAAGCTAAGTCTATATCGGCCAGCCATTCAAGAGCTGCTGGAGCAGCATTAACAAAATCTTCGGCAGCATGGGGATATGATCTTACAGGACAGACCTCAACAATATGTCTCACAGTTTGATTCGGAGCTCCACAGTCACATTGAGGAGATGGAATGATTCCCCATTTATGGAGACTGTCCCCACATACACCATGCCCTGTCCGTACCCTATTTAAACCCTTCCAAAGGTGTCGGGGAAGGCTGAAACCTTCTGGCTCTTTATTTGGCTTGATAAGCTGTGCCAGTGGGTCGGGTGCTTGCAAATTCCAGGCAGCATTCCACTCAGAATCTATGCTGAAATTGGCTCTAACCAGGTCCTTTGCAACTGTCAATGGAGGCCTCCTAGATCTGAGGCGATTTATTTCAAGGTCGGGAAGGTCTCCATGAATTGGCAACATTGGGTTATCAGAAATCTTTCTGAACTCCTTCAACAGGGCATTCTTCCTCCGTAAGGGAGGTGGAGCAATATTGCTTAGTATAGGAAGCCAATTAGCAGGAGTTGATTTTATACACCCAGTGATCATTCTCATAGCCATATTGAGCTGAGCATCAATTTTCTTAGTGTATGGGCTATTAATCCACACAGGTGCACAATATTCTGCTACCGAATAAACAAGGGATAGAGCAGAACACCGCAGGGTATGGGCTGAGGCACCCCAAGTAGAACCACACAATTTTTGAATAATGTTGTTGCGGGTTTGAATTTTCTTTGAGGTGTTCTCCAGGTGTTTTTTGAAAGACAATGTTCTATCTAGTGTTATACCTAGATACTTGGGAAAATCTTGATGCTGAAGAAGTGCATTATTGAAATGAACCTTGAGTTTCCTATTTGCCATTTTATTATTCAAGTGGAATGAGCTGACTTCTGTCTTCTTCAGGTTTGGAATAAGCCGCCATTTATGGAAATATATTCCCATCTCCTTCAGGTCATCAGAAAGCACTTTCTCGGTTTTCTCAAAAAGTTTATGCTGAGCTGCAAGAGCCATGTCATCAGCATATATAAACTTTTTAGAATATGTAGTGGGTAAATCTGCTGTATATAAATTGAATAGACTGGGAGCAAGGACAGATCCCTGTGGAAGTCCATTATTTAGTTTTTTCTGGTCACTGATTTTATTTCCCAGAATCACGTGAAATTTCCTGTCAGAAAGCATGTTTCCAATAAGCCGTATGATAGTTTGACATGGGATGACTTGTATCAGTTTGTACAGAAGTCCCTGTTTCCACACTGTGTCATATGCAGCAGTCAAATCCACAAATGCCACAGAGGTTTTCAGACACTTTTGAAACCCGGCTTCAATATGTGTGGTAAGGCTTAGAACCTGGTCACTGCAACTTCTAGTTGTTCTGAAGCCAGCTTGCTCCACAGGAATAGCCTCTGAGACTGATGGTCCAATTCTGTTTAGAATAAGTCTTTCAAGTAGCTTATAGCAGCAGCTCAAAAGTGCAATAGGACGATAGCTTTCAGCCTGATCCTGAGGTTTATTTGGCTTTAGAATAGCTATTATTTTTGTTTTCTTGAAAGCCTTTGGTAACTGACCTGTTTGTAAAATATCAGAAAAAAACCTAGTTAACCATCGCAGAGCATTCTTTCCAAAATGGGTCAGGAATTCTGGATGAATTCCATCAAAACCAGGAGCCTTGCCTACCTTAATCTCTTTCACAGCCTCCTTAAGCTCATCCAATGTAAATTCTCTTGCAAGCTCTGAGCGGGCAGGTGCATTTCGCCTCATTGTAGTCAACAATTTCTTCACTTCTCTAGTGTGTTGAGGGTCCCGAGGTGCTCTGGATAGAGTAACCATTCTGCTTGCGATGCTATTTGGAGTAACCATGGGAGTATTGTGAATTACAGCACCTCCTCCACCTAACTTTCTTAGTAGACTCCAAGCTTTCCTGCTGGACTTTTTAAAATCCAGAGATTTAGTTGTTTCCATCCATTTTTCCCGCCTCTCAGAGTCTAGACTTTGGAGCAGCTCTGTAGCTATGGTAGGGTTCTCAGTCTCCATATAGGCTTGATATAGCTGTTCACACTCATAACTCCATCCAGGGATGTACTCTTTTCGATAGCCCCTTGGTATCTTCTTTTTAGCAGTAGCTATTACAGCTTTCAAAAACCTATCATAGTTCTTGCTTACAGGAGGTATCCACCTTATTACTGCATCAAGCTCATGAGTGAATTCATTCCAATTTGCCCTCTTAAAATTCCATCTAGGTCGTGGAATGGATCGAATTATTGGAATCTGGATTCCCAGCTCAACCAGTACAGGGCGGTGTTGGCTGTGTGGGAAATTGCCTAGTACTCTGCGAGATGTTTGCAATGGTTGATTGTCTTTGTTATGTGTAACAAAACACAAATCTGGATTGTATTCCCTATTCCACGCTGCTGATTTGAAAGTTCCTCTGTCTTTGGCATTGAAAATGAGACTCATATTACTCCTCTCAGCCCAGCCCACAAGGGCTTCACCATTCTCATCATTCTCATTATAGCGCCACATGGTGTGGTGACTGTTGAAGTCTCCAATGTATACAGCAGGGTGTGGTAAATCTGGCAGCACCTCGGGTGACCAGTCTACTTGGGGCTTATATACATTCACTATGCTAGTACCCTCCACCATCACTGTCACTATTTCGATGTTATCTCTTGAATTTGCTGAAACAAGGTGGGCATTCTCTATGTCATTTCGAATGTAAGTTGCACATCCATAATGCTTATGGTAAGTTGCCCCTAAAACCTCATACCCGGTATCCTTCCTCTAACCCCAAGCTGCTGTTCACTATCTACATGAGTCTCCTGAATGACAGCCACGTCAATTTTGTGTTTCCTTAAGTTTGGATAGGTACTGACACTTAGCATAACTTATTCCCTCTACATTAATTTGACAAATTCTTATAATATTACCTATAGTCCTAGTTGTGTGGTCCTGAGAAGGACCATTTGAATTGAAATTTTCCATTAATTTATCTTCACCATACACCGACCTTGCATTGAATGTTCCTATATAAACTGTTTTTCCTGTTAAGTGTTTTGATTTCTTTCCTTTTTCCATAAATTCCATGCTGTTTTCCTTTCTTGTTTGCTATGACTGCTGTGTTGTATTTGTTTTTTCTTCATTTCCTGTTTTCCGTTCTTCCTCTTCTCTTCCTCTTTCTTCTTCATTTCGCACAATCTGCTTTGTGCTATTCTCTTCTAATCCTTTTCTGAAAAATCTATCCAGGCTATTGTGCCTTGCAGTTTTCCTTTCCTTCTTCTTTGCCTGCCCTCCGCTGTGACTCCATGTTCCTTTCCTCCTGATTTTCGGCGAAGTCACTCCTAGCTCTTTTGTAGTGGTTTCTTGCTTATTCAGTTCTTCTAGTGACAGTATATTGCCGTTGACTTTCAGCTTATCTTTCATCATTATCACTTTTTCCCCATTTTCTTTAAGCCTGATGAGGTGTGGAAATAATAATTTCCTTGTTTCTCGCACATCCTTGGATAAATTTTCTTTTATTTGAATATGCAAGCGGGTTTCTCCTCGCAGAGTATGTTTTTTCTTCAAAATCCAGGTTTTGACAATTGATGAGTTCAGCTTGACAATTACAGGTGAATTCTCCTTGCTTTTGTTCGTCTTCCATATATCTGCAATGTAGTTTTCGTTTATTTCTGGTACCAAAATTTCAATACATTCATTGATTCTCTATTTATTGTGAAGAAATTCTTCCCTGAATTAAATATCAATAAGTTTAATTACCCGTCTTTCTCTGCACTGATATTCTCGTTCCTCGAACAGTTCTCTTTTATCAAATGAATTTCGGATTTAATCGTGTCTATTTCTTGTGCGAAGCGTTCCTTTATTGAATCCACTTTATTTTCTAAAGTGTCCAGCTTTTCCAATTTTTCCAGAATTTTTTCTAATTTTTCATTCACAGTAGCGGTATTCATTTTCTTCAAACGACGTTCTTCTCTATCACTAATAGTTATATTTGACGTTTATTGAATGGCAACTGTTGATAACGGAGTGCAGTAGGTTTGTAGGTCACAGAGATAACACAGCCTGTTTACCTGTAGACTGTCGTTTATTGCTGTTCTTATTACTCTTCTTCTGTGTCGTACTGAAATTTCCCTGTCTTTGATCGACAGGTAAATTGTACTTTCAGAGGTTCGGCGCAAGTAGTTCAAAGTTCATTTAAGTCTTCCACGAATATGACGTTATGCTACTATTCTGGACTCACTTTTTTCTAACCTAAAACTACCCTAGCCAACTTTTAAAGTCCGTTTCTGTGGTAAATACAGCGTCTTTAAAAACGTATTTCACTTCAGAATTTCCGTCAGGTCTTTCTAAATGTATCACTCTTTCAGAACGGTCAGTTTATGTAGTTCACACGCGAAAAATAAACTTTTTACCGGGACACTATTTCATACTTTCTTTACACAGCAGATCACGGCTGCCAACCATTTATAACATACAATGCGTTTATAATGAGCAAAGTAAAGGAAATAAATCATTTTTTGTGGAAAATGTACTACTCTCTATGCAGAGAATAATCCCCTTCAAACTCTGTGGTGCCTCTTTTTTGAAACACGCATTAGAATCACCAAAATCCATTCTAAATCACCAAAACCCATGAGTGTTTTTGATCGTGGCACTTCATATCTGAGTGACTTATATCATATTTTGTGCATTTTTTTCTCAAACCCCCTCAATTGCTTGCCAAAACTTCCATTTCAATCGCCCTAAGAATGAATCAGCATGTGGTATTAACGAGATCCATCTGCATTTTATGATTTAGCACGCCCGCACGCTTTGAGGTCCATAAAATCTGTTAGGGGGAAGTCGCAACTGAAGTGGGTCCACAACTGAAGTCATCTTGGGGGAGATGGGAAGGGGTGGAAAGCATCAAGCCCTTTGTTTTCCCCTAGATGGAGGGTGGAAGGGGGGGAATCCGTAGTAAATGGTTGCAAGTGAGCGATGACACGGCTTAGAAGCGCGCCAGTTTCCCCCTTAGCGGATGATCATCCCCTTTTCATTTCTCCCCCCTCCCAACTTCCTCATTTATCCTATTCCCCCTCCCTCTCTTCACCCTATCCTACCACAACACAGCTCTCAACTTTCGAACCAGAAGAAAAATATCGGCCGATGAAAAGCCAGAAATCCAGCCTCCGACAGTAATCTCCGGTTAGGTGCAAAACTGACGAATGGGAAGAGAGCTCTTCTAGAACTCTCCATTCTGCTCTTTTTCAACTTTCTCTACTTCTTCTCCTCTAATACTACTTACTTTTCCCCCGTTATGTCTTTTCATTTCTTGAAATTTATATGATTATCCTTCTTATTCCCTCCTTTTTCACTTCTTCATCTATTTCTGCTTTTCCTTCTTGTTCTGCTTTCCCTTCCTTATTCCCTTCTTCTTACTCCCCCTTTCCTGCTTCTTGTTTTTATTTTCTCCTTCCTCTCCCTTTTCCTACTCCTTTCCATTTTGCATGAGTTCTTTACTTCTTGTCCTTCTCCTTCTTTCTCATTTATATTTATTTCTGTTACTTTTTCCAACTCCACGTCCTCATCGTTCTTCTTTTCGAGTATTTTCTCTCGAGCTAAATCTTCCTCTTCTCTACTCTTATCTACTTCTTGTTTCTCTCAATTTTTCTTCATATTTTTCTGTCTCTCTTTATACGTTCTACTTTTCATTCTTCTTCTCATCCTCCTGTCCTTATTCGCTCTCTTACTCTTTTTCTCCTCTACTTCTTGTGTTTTTCTAATTCATTCTCTTCTAAACTTTCTTCTTATTTTTCCTCTACTCCTTCCTCATTTTGAAATTATTCTTTCTCCTCTCCCCACTAACTTCTATCTTTCTCTCTCCTTTCTTCTTCTTCTTCCTCTCCCTTCTTCTTCATCTTCTTCTTCTTCTTCTTCTTGTTTCTCTCCTCCTCTACTTCTTGTTTCTAATTCATTCTCTTCTTCTTCTTCTTCTTCTTCTTCTTCTTCTTCTTCTTCTTCTTCTTCTTCTTCTTCTTCTTCTTCTTCTTCTTCTTCTTCTTCTCTTAATCTTCTTGCCTTTTACTGCCAGTGGCCTTTCAACAGCCAAACAAAGATTGCAGCATCAACATCAACGTCTGCTCCACCACTCCTCATTCTTACCGCTCTTTAGACGTTTGACTTTCCTCTTTTCCTTTAAAAACCCCTCTCAGCTCCCTCTCCACCACAAATCATCCCCCACCCCTCCACTCTAACAGCCGCCGCCGATAATCTGTCGACAGCTCAGCTCACTCAGACTGAGTTGAAGAAGAAATAATACCGGGCTCTTCTTCTTTCACAGCTCTCACAGCAAACTTGAAAAGCGAACGACTGACTGATGATAGCTGCTTCTGATAATGTCCTGATCAACGATTCATCGCCCCATCTGTAACCTTGGCGTGCAAAAGCTGTTCTGATTTGTGGATTCTGACGGTTGATTCGCAGTGATCGTCACTTGTTTTCCTTGTCCATTTGTTCCTTTCCATGGTAACCTTGTTTTCAAAAATGGGTTTTGAACTGATTATTATTTTCATACAGATGAGAAGATCGATTCGTTGTAAGTATATAGCACGATCCTTTTAACTTGTCAGAAATCAGCTGTTTCGGTGATAATTAAACAGTGATTTCGACACAATAATCAAAAGGCTTGAAAGTCTTAAAGGCCTTTAAAGTCTTTAAAATACCTTTTTAAAGAAGACCTTTTACTTCTATTATTGTTATTATTATATACTATTCTCAATATACTTATATTATTAGCAATTTAATCAGTCAGATTCTAGTTAATTTCTTCTCAATGTTCAGTCGCTCTTGCACCGATTGAAAGTAAGTGAATTAAATTTAATTGTCGCTCACTCATGGGAATTCACTTTTTCAATTGCACCTTCTGCAACTGTGACTTGATTTTTTCAGCTTGTTCAAACAGCTTCTTGCTTCTCATGAATGCTTTCCTGTCTTGCTCTACATTTGTCTCTGATATTTACATCTTCTAGCATTTCTAGCTCCTCTCGCACATTCTACTGTTTCTAAATTTTCCATACTTTTTCTTGATTCCATAATAAGTTACATTTTACCTTATACCTTTTTCAATTTTAAAATAGTAATCTTTTCAATCCATTTTCATCTTCTTAATCATAATACATATCTAACGTTTTCCTATCCTCTCTACTTAACACTCATTCTTATTTACCTCCTAACCCCCTTCAACTTGGCAGAAAATTAAAGGTTTGACCGCTGTGCAACTCACTTTTGTGGAAAATGTATTAACGTAGAATTGAATGTGAAAATGTGGAGAATTAAAGTATGATTATTTCGAGGATGATGTCCACATGAGCATAGGAAATGGTGATGATAAGAGTTGTATTTCAATTGGTTGTTTAGACAGCCGGAACCGACGGCTTAGCGTGTCCTCCAAAACACATGAACCAAAACTTTTATTTTGTAAAACTTCACAAAACGAATTTATATGATTTGGAAGAGATGGAGGTTTTATTGAACGATTTTAAAAACTTTTTTACAAAAGAAAAATTAAATCATTTTCAATACGAGTATTCATACTTTTGAATCAGTTGAAAACATGAGTTACTAAAATGACGGTTTGTTAATTATTGTTGACAATGAGGAGTTATAAGTAAATCCTCCTTTCTCAAGCTCGAGCTTGCTCTTTGGGGAAGTAGTTCCTTATGTACTAATTTGTATCATTGTGATTGTTTTGATGTGTATTTCAAAAATTTTATAAAAGGGATGAATAAATAAAAATAGTACTTTCTAATAAAAGAGAATTATTGGAGAATTATTTTCTCATGAGATGAACATTCACATTTCAAAACTCCATCACCATAGAACACTTACACTAGCAGTTGAAACGGATATCGAGTTTTTGTTGACTGAGTGCATCATGAGTCCAATTTGCGAAGTTTTTAGAGTGCGTAATAAATGAGTTTTATGACGAGTCTGCCGTCCAACGACGAAGACCAACTTTGTCTACAATTATTATTTGTCTGCGCTCTCTCGCATCTGTCTCTAGACAAATGAAACGGCTCTCTGGCAAAAACGTTATTTTGCGCAGCTGTTTTCACGTCCGAAGTTGCCTTTCAACCGACTTATATTTCAAGTTCAACGATTTATTTCAAAATTAAAAAAAGCTGGCCCTCGACGCCGGAATTCGCAATAGAAACGCCACAATGCTGTCAGCCTAACGACTTTTAGTTCCCGGTAACTTTTCAGGCGAAATTCATTTCGTAAATGAAACATTCGAGAAAAATGTCCGCCTCTTTTCGGAATATCAATGAAGTTCTTGACTGCCTCCAGTGTTTCAAGCGTTTAGCCTCAGAATCTCCATTAGATCTATGTTCTCTCACAATAAAATGCAGTATTGATGGATGGCTTGAAGTTGAAGATATTGCATGTTGATCAGAATTCTAGAGCTAATTTTTAAAGTGTAAATAACATAATTTTTATTATTATTGGTTTCATACAATTCAGAATTATTTAGCTAACTAGACAGAATTACTTTACTAGTGAATTTAACAAACTTTATATGTTCTCATTATAAGAATTGTCTGATGTTTATCATGGAAAACGTTAGAAACCTTTATTATACAATATTAATGAATGAATTTATAAATTTTATTAAGGAATTAATCATAAAAGTATGAAAGTAAAGTTTGACTTTGTTCTCTACAGAGATGTTTTTGTTGTTGGTGTTTATTAAATTTATTCTTGTCCTTACCTTGGGTTTTATCGCTCATGCATATTTTCTTAAGTTTTGTATCTATATTTGTATGTTTTTTATTGACAACAAAGAAATTGAATCATTATTAATTACTTTGAAAGGATTACATAACTTATTATGAATTCCAATCAAAACATTATTATTAAGTAATACTTTATTGATAGAATCATAGAGAAAGCAAAGCATCAAGTTACGTCAAGTTATTCTTTCTCTATGCTAGAATATTCTAGTAGTTTATAATAGGCTATTTTGGCAGTGATAATATTTTACAACAAATAATCGAAATGTGATTCTATGTGAGATATCAACATGAGAAACGTCAGTAGCCTATTCCAGTAAAATTCGAATGCATTCAGGTTTCTCATTTCTAGCTTTTATTCGGGTGATGCAGAAGCATATATCGATAGCGATAGAAAATGGTGAGATTACGGAAGTAACGATAGGATATGGATTTGAAAGGCGTCCGCTGTATTCCAGTCAGGTGGGCCGATTTACCTTTGCTTGGCACTTCTTTTGCCAATGCATGAAAGCCCTTTGCCAACGAAATACTGACCGCAGCATCACTTACTTCCTGACACACTCTCTCTTTCTCGTTCTCCTTCTCTTCTTATGTCTCCTTCTTCTTCTTCTTCTTCTTCTTCTTCCTCTTCTTCTTCTTCCTCTTCTTCTTCTTCTTCTTCCTCCTCCTCTTCTTCTCTTCTTCTTCTTCTTCTTCTTCCTCCTCTTCTTCCTTCTTCTTCTTCTTCTTCTTCTTCTTCTTCTTCTTCTTCTTCTTCTTCTTCTTCTTCTTCTTCTTCTTCTTCTTCTTCTTCTTCTTCTTCTTCTTCTTCTTCTTCTTCTTCTTCTTCTTCTTCTTCTTCTTCTTCTTCTTCTTCTTCTTCTTCTTCTTCTTCTTCTTCTTCTTCTTCTTCTTCTTCTTCTTCTTCTTCTTCTTCTTCTTCTTCTTCTTCTTCTTCTTCTTCTTCTTCTTCTTCTTCTTCTTCTTCTTCTTCTTCTTCCTTCTTCTTCTTCTTCTTCTTCTTCTTCTTCTTCTTCTTCTTCTTCTTCTTCCATATTTTTTTCTCTCTAGTCCGACTTTCCTCAGCTCACAGTTCTCCTACTACTCTCACACATCTAATCACTTTCTTTTCATCTCTCATGTTCCTCTTTCTCATTCTCTCATTCCTCGTTCAAACATTCCAATTCCATTATCTTCTACTTTCCTTCATCTTATCTTTCTCGTATGCTATTTCCTCGTTTCTCTACTTCTTTCTGATCGTATCATCACCAGTTTCATTATCTACGTCTTTTTCTCCTTTTCTACAAATTCTTCTTTATTGCACTCTTTCTTCTACCTTGTTCTCTATCTCTTTAAACTTCGTCTCTCTCTCCTTTTCCTCCTCCTCTACACTTTTATCATCACCACCATTGTACCTTTTCTTATTCTGCTTTTTTCCAATTCATCCCCTACTTTTTTCTCTTGTCCTCCTTTATATAATTATTCCTTCCTCTTTCTCTTTGTCTACCTGCTTCCTCTTTCATTCTTTTATCTCTTTTCCACCTTTTCTCTACTATTTATCTACTTCAATTTTCCAGTGTCTCTCATATCCCATTATCTCATTCCTCTCCTTTTCTCTTCATTTTTACAATTTCCTCTCCTCCCTTCCTTCTCCTTCTCTCTTCTATATTCTTATTTCCTCTTTCTCTTCTCAGATGAATTTCTCCCACGTCTTTGAGAACCTCTCGACCACGTCAGACACTCATACAAACATATTGGTCCGGAAAACGGCAGCTGTGAAAATGAACGAGAGCTTTCCTACTGAAAGGCTCGACATGCGTTTTGAAAGCAAAGTCTCTCTATTTCGAAAGTTATAGCAAAGACCATCGTACCCCATAACCGTGAAGGAACTATTCAGTTATTGAGTAGCTCTTAATAGCAAGAGACCATTCATTCCATACGATACCGCTAAAACATGTCTTCATGAATTTAAAGAAAATAATTTTAGACAAAAAAATCTTGTAGACAGTTTAAATGACTATCGAGATGATTGTCACATTTTCTGTTTAATGATATTTCGCATTGTTTTCATGCTTCAAGTAGAAGAAGGATCCGCAAGTGTATAAATTTCAATTCTAAATACTCTCAGTCACTAAGTACAATAATTCAGTCACAAAAAGTACAGTCACAGTACGTTTCAAGAGGGCATTGAAGCGATTAATGCTCGTAATTAAAAAATGAATCACACCCTCATATACTACTTGTATTACAAGTACCTTTATATTACTTGAGTTACATTAATCATTTCTCATCGATTACACTGAGACTGAGAGATATAATCAATGAGAAAAAGTTTTATAACTCAAGCAAATTAACCCAAGAAGAGGTGAAGAAAGATTGAAATTGATACTTGGTTAAGAGTTTTTCTTATAAGGCGGAGATTTTTCCTAGAAAGGGTGTGAAGGGTACTTATCTACAGCGAAGTAATCTTCAAGGTTAGAATCGACACTTAAATTTCTCCAGCACTGGAAAATAGAGCAGGTTCATCAGTTTTGATATCCTATAAAATTAGTGAGGATATTATTATTGTTTATTATATATAATTATTTAAGTAATGTCAATTACATTAAGTAAATTAGTAGAAGATATAAGCATTCAAGTAAGCTAACAAAATTTTTTTTTCTTTTTATTGGCAAGATAAGTTATTCTAAATAAAGTGAATTGTTTTAAATAGAAGCAATCTCATTTTAGCGGCTCTAAGTTGCAATCCAACACTTACATCTCCTCATCACTGGAAAAGATTGCAGGATCAGTACGCGATACCCCAGAAAATTAGTATGTATATAAGTATACAATTCAGCTAGCAAAAGATCTGCCACAGACTCAATTGGATCTAGGTTGTTCTGTGTGATGAATAGCCAGAGAAAGCTATCTGAGGGATAATTTGATTCAGACCAGCATCCCCAAAGTTGGGTCAAGAAGGGTGAGCGGAGTAAGGAGGGGAAGTAAGGTACAGGAAGAGGCCTTAGAGGAGATCCTTAATCCTCAAGGAGTAGACAAGCCTCATCCACTGGATTCAATGTTTCCTTTCGAGAGCCGTTCGCCATAATGTTAGTGTGGGTTTCCTCTGTACCTCATAACGAACTGCGGCTCTCCGAAACCCTCTAAGGGCTTCAGGATTGTTTCAACTGCCATCATAATTTCCATCAACCTGCGTCGTATTGTTAAGCTGAGAAAGGTCCTTGGAATACAGACTGTCAGCCTGCAAGCTTCTATATAATCAGTATATATTCTGATATGATATATTCTAATATGTGTAGTCGTAATTCTGTCTACCCCAAAGCCATGATTCTGAAACTTCTTATAAAATATTCTCGGAATAGGAATATGTTTCTAAATAATTTGATGGCATTACTACACTTATCAGTATATTATATTCTGATGTGATATATTATTTTAATATGTGTGGTCGTAATTGTGTCTCCCCCAAAGCAATGATTCTGAACCTTCTTATGAAAATTAATATTCTCGGAATAGGAATGTGTTTCTAAGTAATCAGATGTCATTACTACACTCCCTTATTTATTAAAGTCCCAGTGTTTCTAAATAATTGGATACCTCATTTCCCAACTCAATGCGTTCCGACCACGCAATAAAGTGAAAATTTATTCCAATCAGGAGATGAAACACTTCATCTGAGTTTTTCTAATGTAAGTGAACCTCAAGTTGATTGAATGAATGGTATCTGAATCTTTTCTGCTGTATGTCAGTTCGATGTGAGAGATTAAAAAGTAGTGGAGAATGTGAAACAGAATCTGTTCTTGATCTGTCATCCTACCACAGAGGTTGTGAATTTTTCAAGTATTTTTATAAATTCAGTAAGTATTCCAATCATCATCTTTATTATCGAAATTATTGAGTTATAATCTAACTATTCCTAATATCCTATATTCACTATTGAGTAGTTCTAAATGATATTTGTAAATTAGAGTGGAATGTATTTCAATTCATTCTACAACATTAAATTTTCATGTATCTTTAAAAGTTCACCAAGTGTTCCAATTATTTATGATTATTATTATCTAATTACTATTTTATATTTAGTACAGTAGTTTCAAATTATATTTGAAACTAAATATTCAGATCATATGAGTACTTAGTTTTAAATTTCTATCTTTATCAGGGTTTATTGTGTTTCATTATAATGGGAAGGATCTGGCAGGTTGAGCCATGATACAAAATAAATTAAATCATACTATTAATTTATCAAAAAGTTGTTGCAACTTTTCACAAAATTAGAAAAATTATGAATTAATATTAACAGTTTAGCTCAACGATACTGGAAAATACTCTAGTAACACTAAAAAGTAGCCTAATCAGTAGATAACAGAAGTAGGAACTATAACATTATTTCCCATTCTTTACTGGGCCCATTTCCACACGCATTGTAATCCAAAACTTACATCATTTCATTACACATAACATGAAACCGAATACAAGTAAGCTTTATTTGTGCTCACAGACCGCATCTTCCCTACAAAACTCTTCCCCCATCACTCAACACAAAAATATAATACGGAAAAGGGGATGCTGAACTTTTAATGCGCTAGGCACATATTTTTATTGAACTGTATTGCACCATGCGCGTTCTCAATTTGAATAACTAATTGTATCCTCGCCGAATCAAAGAAGGGTTTCGTCACAGAAGGGTTGGTTTCCCTTTGAGAGTGTGTTCAATTTTATTGATACCATTCGGCAAAGGCTCCGCTACACCCTTCCAAGAGCACATTTGAATTTTCGAAATAACCCTTTTGCAACAGTGCCGCTGTTTGCTTGGCGTGATTCATCTCGGAGGGGGAGTGAGTGATGGAGGGGGGAGTGAGTGAATCGGATGAGTGCTGATGACGTAATTCGCCAATCGTAGTGGACACATGCCTCAGGAGCTACTTTGTTACTGTTGCAAAATCAATGGCAGCACTCCTGTACATGAATAATGAGTTGAAAACTTGTTTCCACTGAAATGAATTGCTGAGAAAAGTAGTAAATTCCCTGTACTACAGAAACCTTCATAGTATTATACTTATTATCGCAGTAAAAAACTGTGAATGTATTTTACATGAAGAGTAAACGGATAATCGCATTAAATTTTCATTTACAACGTAGTTTTACATAAACTCCTATGAATGGAAGTGCTCGATTGCTGACTTACGTTCAACAATATACTTCATGAGTTCAATACCCATTTCACTTCATTTCCTATGCATAGGTCAGCGAACACCCATGTGGGCATCATCAGCAAGCAAAAAAAAAACGAAATAATGTGCAAAACTCAATCATTGAATTTCGTGGAGTGTAGGGTTTGATTACAATCTCACTATTGTGATCAAAAACTTCCATGTAATTTTTTTCGAAATCATTCCAAAATAGAAACATACTCATAGCTTCCAAATAAACAGTGAAATTATCAGATAACTGTAAAAAGCAGTGGAATTATTAACATAAAAAAACTTCAATATTAGTGCTGAAGTATTAGTGCTGATGTTTATTGCTTGATAAACCGATGAATCGATATTGAAACATAATTGATGTTCAATGCTTGATAAGCCGATGATTCGAGACTTTGATACATCGAAACATCCATGTTTTTAGAAATTTCTCCCTCGCTTTCTAGGGGTTAATTTTGTGAGTGACATAGTGAAATTTTGTTATCATTATTGTTGGAGAAGGATCTTGTGAGTGCGAGAGTTTCTTCAAGACGGATATTGTAAGGGGGAGTGGTTGGCCTTGAATGCCTTGAAACTTTAAGAAGCCGACAGTAAATTCGTAACCCTGACCTGTATCTTGAGTGGCACTCAGAGGCAAGAAGAGTCAGCCGGGATCATTTCCTCCTCCGCGCTTTCCCTAGTCCCTGCTACAGCGGTTAGGGACGGTGACATAAAGGCAAGTGGCAATGGTTCTTATTTATCAAGGCGCCGTTGTCCTGTGAGAGAAGTGCTGGGTCGTAAACAAACTTCATCTTATCAAAGTAGGCGATAGGTCGGGTTCTCTGCAATTTGGCAGCTTTCATGGCATTTATTTTTTACATACAAGCTCAGTTTTGGATCCTCTGCTCTTGATTGAATTGCGGAGTGCAATCTCTGTTAATCATAAACTGAGCATTACTCTAGTTTGTAACTGTTAATCCTGTTAACACTCTGTTAATCATGAGGTGAGCATTACTATGTGGTTTATCAATTGGTTTGTAAACTTGGTTTTGGTTGTTGATAATATATAAGTTAGGTTATTGTTAATGTTAATCACACTGTGATTATAAATTTTTGTCAGTGAAAACTATTAGCACTAAAATATTTATGTCAGAAAAATGTTGAAAAACATTGTACTCTTAAACAACCGATCTCTGATATTGATGTTCTAGTACAGTGGTCGCCAAACTTTTGAGCCAGTGAGCTACTCTAGCATTTATAAATCTTCTAGTGAGCTACCAAGAAATATTGGACTAAAGAAAGTGTACCTTTTTTTGAAAGTGTTGATTTTCTTCACACTTCTATTGTCTACAAAGATATATTTCTAGTATAAAAATATATATGTATGTAATAGCAAGTATAACAAAAAGTTTAAAAGTAGCCTACATTTCAATGAGAGCAATGGAACTCTTTTTGGTCATCAAGTATTTTCTTGATGTTTGGTGTGTATGTTTTAGCCGCTATTATGATGCAGCTGTCCGAATTTTCATCAGTCAGTATGTCTCTATATAGATTTTTGACAAAAAAAATATCGGATTTTGACAAAAACAGCCACTCCCGTCTTTCGGAGGAGACGGAAAGCCGTCGTTCTCGACTGCCTAGAAACAGTCGTCACCTTCATAATTATCCCCCTTCTCATTACCCACACACAAGCCTGGAGCTCATGTGGGCATCATCCTTATAAAAAAATCAACAAATTCATTTCAATTGATGCCTAGTCTCCTTAAAAATGTTTCACAACACAACCTGAGAAATATTCTGCATCGATCTCTACAAAAGCAGAGTTGATGAATCAATAGAAGAGTACCACAATCAATATGCTTTTAAAATCTTGGAATCGTTGATCAAAATGTTTTCAAGTCTGAAAGAGCTGCAACATATTCTTGATTATTGCTTGAATATCCTTGATTAGAAGGATTTAGCTGGTTATTTATTTTCTCCAGACTAGGGAATTGCTTATATTAAAATTCTTTCAGAAGGAATTCCTTCATTAAATTCTTCAAATCATGAAGGATGTATCTCTTCCTTGGAGCAGCAAATCAAAATCATTCAATTTCTCAGTTATATCTGCGAGAATGAAAATTTGTAGACAGATTTTTTTCATACTTAAGAACATTTCACACAATGAATCATGCAATAATGAGCAACGAATTTTGATATGACACTGTCTCTATGACACAAGGAAATAAAGCCCTTCTTCACACCTAGCATTGCAGGAGCTTCATCTGTAACTAAGCATACAAAATTCTTCACAGTAATATTCCACATTCAATTTTTAAATACGGTACTAAAAATGTATCAATTCCAGTAGCAGGCCCAGTAGGCGGCACAATCTTTTGCTTCCGTGAGCTACCCAAAATTACCCCGCGAGCTACCGGTAGCTCGCGATCGACAGTTTGGCGATCACTGTCCCTGAAACATCGATGTTTTAAAAACATCGATTCCAATCATCGATGTTTTGGCCATCACTAACCCTAACAATGACTCTACATTATGACAGGCCACGACAGACATCCTCTCCTCCTTCTCCCAAGGTAGACACGCGATCAACACAATCTCACACACACACAGTACATACAACACACACCCAAAATAAACTGAATCAACACAGTCACACGCAACATGTAGATACAACACTCACACAAAAATACGAAACCAACACAAACAAAAGTAAAACGAAAAGGTCTTCTACAGACTTTACGGCTTCTGTGCAGTGTGCAGAACTGCATCTATACATGCTAATGTAGCGCACTAAACTGGGCGCAGGGTGAATAAAATTCGAAATAGGCAGCCACCTGATCTGCATAGCGGTCTGAGGGCTTTGCAATGACTTGCCAGTTGGTGTTGTACTAGCATGAAAATATTCAGTGCTTTCGAACCTGTGTACTGCAGACCTGGTCATAACTCACTTCAAGTCAGGTTTCTTGCTGTAAAATTCAAGTGATGGGAAAATGGATGACTCAAGTGATTCGATAGCTAGGATGTTGACTCATTGATTCATGAGAATAAATCAAATCAAATAATTCTTTATTTTGGAAAAACAATATTACAAGTACATAAAATATACATTATAGGCATACAAGTATTTTATAAAATATCATGAATATACAGAGTAATAAAGCGAAATAATGTACTGTCTTTTATAAAATAACTAATATTATCCAAAATAAGATACTGCTTGCTAAATTCAATTAGAATTTGTTTGCAAGTAGGAGCAAAGTATAATATTAAAAAAAGTTTTTTTGAATGCTAACATTCACACACTCATTCACACACCTTTCGCACATTAAATATATGCACATAATTTGTATTCATAACAATTAAGACTTGTACTATAATATTGAAAAAAAATTTGATGGCCTTAGGCTCAACAACCATTTGTATGTTTGTTTCTTGAAAGAATGTATAAAGATTTAAATAAATTTCTTCTCGATTTAGAATGGATAATACTGTATAATAATTATGATAGTTTGATGAATACTATCCAATAATAAATATCATAATGAGACGAGACTGGGTTGAATAAATATAAATCAGCTCTTTTATTCACATTATTTGAGTAGGAAAATAATCAGAGAGCAAGAATTAATATAAGTTAAAGCTTAATATCAATCCTAATCCTAACGTAACCAAACAACTTATAACTATCTTAAATTCTATATTATTGTAATAATTTTAAGAGATACGTTTCAAAATACTCACAAAGGAAAATAACATATGAATGAGCTAGATCTTAACTGGAAACGATAATATGAAATAGAAAATTATTGCAATTAAAACTTGTAGTCTCTTGAAGTTCTACACTATTTCAGCCATTGAGATCGGCCATAGAATTGAGAGAGGGGCGGTACCATTATGGGATTGGTCGATGTGCTTCTTTCTGATTGGCTAGAATATTTCCAGTTGAATACAGAAAATGGTGGATACGGAATGGCAACAAACTTAATGGCGGATTCGCTTATATCTAATTACTATTTGATTGAAACAGATTAAAAAACTTGATATTATTGGAGATGAAAATTTATTTTAAATTAGATTTAAGTTCGTATTTAGTCGAAGTTTTATTAGTTATTTTTCAGTGTAGATTTCCAGCTCCATTTGAAACATCGAGTTAATTCAATACAATTGCATTAAATTAGAAGCACAATCAACAGTGATCCAAAGTAATGTGCTGTGAGTGATATATTTATAAGTGTAAGTGTAACTTGAAGTACAAAAGTGCTTTATAAAAGTAATGAACAGCAGAATCTATAATATATATAGAATCTATAATAGCCTATGGCCTATTATATGATTTGTAGTTGGATAAACTAGAACAGTGAACGCCTGCAATTGGTCAAGCCATGCCACGCCCATAGTAGGAGGTTCATTCAAAACCGGTTTCACAATATATTAATGAATATTTGCTTATGACAATCTCTATCATTTTTATTCGATATTAATATCGACCACAATATCACCATCACTACATCACAGTAAGTGAAATTTTATAAATTTACTCTTTCAGTGAATATGATCGAAAATAAGAAATATACATTCAGAGCCATGTTTTTCCTTCTTTAAAACTTTCAAAAACGTTTATAACTTCGCTTGTGAGTAATACCTAATTGAAAGAGAAGTTGTATCAATATTTTTAAAATGTAGAAGAAAACATATAAAGTTTCACAAACCACTTTGTTACAGATTTAAAAACTTACTTCCGAACAATAACAGTAGAAATTAAATTTCATATTTTATCGCAGTTGGCTGGTCATAAACTCTTTTCAGTCAACTCAATAAAGTAGATAAAAATTCAACACTAAAGTGGATTTCTGAATAAGATGTTCCCAAGGGTTCTACCATTAGCAAGAAAGAACCTAACATTGAGACATGTCGAGGGACATTAGCTGGGAACAATACTATTATAAGGCGTAGTGAGCAGTCTTTGAATTGAAGATATAGCGACAAGCTCAGACACAACTATAGAAATAGCGACAATGTCCGTCACAAGTATAGAGCTAGCGACAGTAAACCTGAATGTCATATAAAGTAGGTCGTACTGGATCATCATCCTTCTTTTATTTTCTGCAATCCTGTCTCTATACTATAAACTATATATAGTCTGCACACCATACTATAGTTTAAAACAGGATACTATCCTGCACGAAAGCCGTAAGTTTCGTGACTGCTTTTTCAAGAGAGCAAGAATCTCGACCAAAGTTTATAGTCGAAAAGAGCTAGAACTATACGAACAACTATTATGACGTATGTGATAAGGAGGGTAGGAAACGAGTATGCACTCCTAACTGCTTCAAGTCATTTAACGAAAACTACGAGCGATATAATAGCGTTTGCGAATAGCCCAATATTTTCTACTCCAATCTGTTTATTTTCTAACTTGACTCAGCTTATCTTGCTCGTTCACTGGCTGGATGGAGGGGAAATCAAATGGGATATTATTAAATTCAAATGGCATTGTTATTGTCGTGATGGGTAGTTGACTGAATTACTGTTGGTTATTCAGCATTTCTTCCATATCAAGAGATGAAATTGAGTATAATTTGATTGAGCACAACTAATTGAAAAATAGCTATTTATTTCTCAAGAAATGCACAATCGATACTCAAGAGAAGGTACAGAAGCTTCTGCTCAAATCTGCTTTTTTCAATTTATGAAAAACAAATACAAATATAGGATTTGTATCACATTTCACTAGAAAAAAACACACTTTATATTTTGGTAGAACAGTGAAACGAGTGAATATTGCTTCTCTGTAATCATGGTTTCATTCTTGAATAATAATGCACCCTCTAATCATTTTGTACCCGTTACGAATACAGTACCTTCACCAAACATAATGATCCGTACTTTCATTTGATATAATCCACAATTCGGTGTAAAATTTGACACGCCTGGTATGCAACATGAGATTTTCTGTATAATTCCGCCGAAGATTATTTTAAAAAAGTGACCCACATTCAATTCACCCTCCTCACTTCTATAAACTACAGTGTTCCCAGCCAAAACTATGACAAATCGCACAAAAACCCACATCGGATTCTCCCCAAAAACTCAAACATCTGCTACTTCGCAGCCCTCGATTCGCAAGCAACTACAAGCATTATTATTGCTGAGAATTATCATGGCCACCCCTCTGTAATAAGGTATTTTATTGATAGTAATATTATTTTGGTAGCTGAGAGGAAGACCGTTGGTTAGCCAATAGCCACCAACTTCCGACCTGCTTTGCATGGCAAACAAAAGACGCGCTGCAGAAATCGACCAACATAATGCTTATGGCACGCGCATTCACCACCACTCGCCAATTTGAGTAGCATCTCTCTTTCTCTCTCTTCCACCCACTCTCTCTCGATCTATTTCACACAGACATTCTCCTCCCATATTCTCTATTAATATCTCTATCTCAATCACCATCTCTTTCCCTTTTCCAAATCGTTCACTCGCTCACTTTCCTCAATAGAGTAGTCTACATCCTTCATCTCTTTCTAACTTTTCTATGTCTTTTTCACTTATTACAACACTCTCTCACTCACACTTTGTTCTCACTCTAAATTCACTCTCTCACCCACACTTTGTTCTCACTCTAAATTCTTCCCTCTTCATCAGGAGTTGGTCCTGCAACCCCTCTAATAAGGGATATTTTTGTCGGGAGAAACATCCCTTCCTGATGTTTTCAGGTCACCAATGGTGGTATCCACCCGCGCTACGAAAATTGCGACTACTTTGCTCTCATTCACTCTCTCTTTCTTTTTCACGGTCAAGTGTTTATGAGTTCGATATCATTAGACATACTTTTCCAAGAATGGAAATTCAAACTTCGCCTTTTCATGTAGATGCATCACAATTTATATTAAATCATCGTTATCATTTTGCTTCCAATCTTCACATTATATAATTCTAAGGTTTCTGTACATTTGTCAAATGATCATTTGCATATTTTACTACTACAATCTTGAATTCAAGCAGATATATTATTGTAATCTACATGAATAGATAAATCTAATCTAATCTTCTTTCTCACACACACCATCTTTCTTCACCTGTTTCTCACTCACTCTTTCATCCGTTCTTTCTCACACGCACACTCCCCTCATGAAAATTTCGCCTTCTCTCTTCTCTGTTGTTCGCCATACCCTCTCTCTTTCTAGGCAGCATCCCGACATGACGAAACAGGCACACTCCACCGAAAAGAACAGCTGCAAGCCACCCCACATTTTAGTAGGTAAACTGCTAGATGTGTTGAATGCTTTTGATAAGTACAAAAGCGCGGCACACTCCCAACGCACCCCATCTTGCCAACCCCCCCTCCCCCTATCACAAGGCAGTTATTTCAATCGCACTCGCTCGCACACACTTATAATGCCGACCTTTAGCTGCTGAATTCAATAAGGGAAGGCAGGAGATGCGAATCTGCGAGCTTTGCGTTTTGTCGGAACCAGTGATGTGGTCTCTACTGAACTGTACTATGGCACAAAAATATAATAGCTGTACTACACAACAGTTGTACCATTTCGTTTGAAAAACACCTTAAAGCTACAGTGCTAGTTGTTGATACGATTACCATACTGAATACGATTAGTTACTGTGTTGAATTACAAGAAAGGCCCATACTATACGGGCTAAAAAATCGCCCTTATTCCTTTAAGCGTTATTATTCGTACATGTATGATCTTGTAAGTAAAAGATCTAAAATCCATGATATTTGTACTAATTTGACAAACTTTGTAGAAAGTTAGTTTTTTAAATTGGAAACCAATATTGATAATAGAAAAGAAATTGAAATATAAGGAATGGCTCATAAACTCACCCATAAATTTATTGCAGGTGTGTAATGATTTCTTGTGCTATGAAAATTCTCGTAAAGAGAATTAAATTGAGTCTTGAGTTCGCATGGAGAAAACCAATCGTTCGCATAAGATCTTACCTGTAAATAAGGAAAAAAGTTCAATTTGAAAACTGATAGGATAGAAGTACTAGGAGAATCAATTAATCAAGCAATTCAACTCACAAAAACATGGAATAAATTATACAAAAAATATGCAATACAACACAAAGATGATAACATATCATAAATACAAGAGAAACCGTGAATATGGAATAAGATTAATACAGATTGCACAATACTAAATGTAACAAAGCAATAATGATTATTTTATTTCTGTCATGCAGGATGCAATAGAGAATACAATTTTGCTTATTTAGAAAAATTATTTCAAAACTTATGAAGTTTGAAACTTGAATCCAATTATCATCGTTAGATTGGAATTGAAATGAGACTTGAAAATCTCTTTCCATTACAACAAGGTTACAAATTCAACTTAAAGGCGAATACTTCATCTGTATTTTTTTCAAATCTCTTTATCAGTTATAAAGTTTTCAATCTCTTTATAGAAAATCATTGTTATGTCATTGATATGAAATTAATGTTAGGGTTCATTCTTCATTCATACATAATTTGGAATTGAATCAATATTTCATGAAAATTCAACTAGATTGATTGATTGATTGATGCAAATGGGAAACATTCTAATGTGAGGAATTATCTCTGATAATTGTCTAAAACAATCGTTTCAGACAATACTGTAATAAGAATTATAAGCTTGAATAATCGTTCTAATTGTGAATTATTCTATGATTCCACTAAGTCAAAACAAGTCGCCGTTGTAATGGCAGTTAATTTCTATTCAATGGAGTATGTTAATGAATTGAAACAAGTATTTCATGAACAGAAGAGTAATTCAGTTGAACCTCTGATACACTAATCTTATGCATGTGATTCGTAGACAAAAAACACGCTTACTCGGAATTCGAGTGTATCAACAAATGTGCAAGTGTGGATTTTCTCATGGCTGCGCTGTTTCTTTAGTTGCTTGGAGGCAGTTGCGGGCTCGGTTAATCAAGAGGCCGGTTTATCAGGGAGCAGCCGTATTAACTGAGCCACAGCACACTCCATTGAACCGTTATGGAGGCTGAAGCATGCCTAAAGGCAGAAGCCTCTCGCTTGGCAAAGGTGTGCTTCTGAGCCTTTATATCCTTTATGCAGATATTAGAACAATTGTGTGCCACTAAAAGCACCGCCACCGATATCGCTAAGTGAATCCCTTTCAATGGCACCACTATATAGTTATACACTTAACGTTTTCGAATATATTTTGTGTGTATCCATAGATATATTGTTCAAAGGTTTCCAACTCCCTAGCCGATTGTGCCTGCTATTCATTTACATTAGAACTGCCAGCTCTTATTGACAAGAAACGTTCATTTAGATAATTGTTTCCCCTAGCCGATGGAGTGAGACCCTAATTTCGTGTGTCTTCAGTGCAGTAAGCACTTGGGTGTGATTGGATCCGATTACCTTGTAAACAAATCTATTGGTGGCGAAGGAGTGGTTGCTTATCTTTGCTCACAGCCTATTGGAGTGCTCATATTGGCATGATAGAATTTTGGCTTCTAACCATGGTTGGAGTCAGTTGAATTAGTTATTAATCCATTTTATGTAGTATGTTGTTGAACGAAGTAGCTTTGATGATGATAACGATTGTTTACTTATGCATGTTCAATAGTTCAGACCACAATTACAGTAAATTGGATCTTCTACCACTCTTGGAAACCTCTAAAAGTGCACAACTTCTAACAATCTACTGTTGCTTATTATATTCCAACTTTGAACACCAAATTAACTTCTCATAATTCCAACTTGCAATTGCATATCAACTCCACTCAAACTGTAATAATCACTTCAATCTGTTATTGCACATCAATTTCATTCAAACTGTAAAATAATAATCAAATTCAAGTTTAAATTGCATATCAACTTCATTTAATCTGTAATAATATACTACAAATTGAAACCGCATAATATCAACTTCACTCGAACCGTAATTATTGTAAATTCAAACTGCATATTACAGTCTATCTCAATATATACAGTCTATATCAACTGTACAGTCTATCCACTATTCTGAATCAGAGTTCATGCTGCATTGGTAATGGTTTGTTTACACAGTATAAGTCCAGTCCGAATGTATAATGTATTTGGCGAATGCATAATGTCCGAATGTTTAATGTCTTTGGTAGGTTTGAAGGACTCATGCCATTCGCCCACTCACGGAATACATAGATATATTAACTTGTCTACAGCGCTGATCACTCACTACAGTCACGAAAAACATAGATATATTAACTTGTCTACATCGCTGATCACTCACTACAGTCACAAAAAACATAGATATATTACCTTGTCTATGCAGCGTTGTTCTCGGGAAAGATTGAGCCCCATACAAGGGGCATCGGCCCCGTATTTTCCGACAACCAAATCTAGCAGCTGATGAATTATTACGCTCTAAAAAGGGGTTTGCTGGCGAAATTAATATTTCGGCGCACGTTTTGAAGCCTCGCTAGCCATGGAAGGAGTACAGGTTGAAAGCAGCGGCACAACTCAATGCCAGACCAGACCAGAGCACCAGAAATTGGGTCGATGAGCAATTGTGTTGATTATACGTATATCCTAGCAAATTAACAACACCCCGAATTGAGTTGTTATAATACACGTGCAGGACGAGCTACCACTGCTGCTGCTGCTGCTACTAGTGCTTCTGCTGCTGCTGCTGCTACATTTCGGGGAACCCCCATTAATAATGAATCGCCCCCAAATGAGACGCCAAGTAGAGCGTGAGTGAATTCGGCAAATTATTCATGCACAAGTAATAATCTCGTCAAAGTGGGCTGGGTTTATCGTAGCCTATCACAAATAAACGTAACTGATAATTATGATGATGATAGTACACCAATGTTGTATTTATGGCCTTGTTTTGTTTACCTAAATTCCGATAGGAAAATGTTATTCCTGATGTTGGTCATTTTGGACGGCTCTCGAATGTTTTTGTTTACATTGTGTTAACCCTTCATATCCCTTCTCATTCCTACCCATTATTATAATATTGAGAAGATTTTGTAAACAATTTTAAAGGACTTGTGAACTTTAATCTTTATTAATCTTCATTAATACCTGCCTCGTATATGAATTCATTAATTCATTAAGGCTGCCAGGAACCACGAAGAGACTCTGCATAACCACCAGAATGTCCAAGCTTCACACCCTGTGACAACTCTACAACAGTGTCTGAAAAAGAAAAGCCTACGGTTCTATTGTGATGTAAATAGTGTGATAGGAGAAGTCAGGATGTGTAATTTGGATGTTTGAAAATCTGCTCAGTATCTGAATAAAGTTATTTTCCACATCAAGAAGAGAAAAGTCAGACTTCTCTATCTCAGTTGAAATACAGTAGATTGATTTTGTTGAAAAAAAAATAATGAGATTGAATGACAGTTCAAGGATTAGATCGGATTGGGTTATATTTATATTTATATTTTGGATATTCATGTACATTACAAAATAATCGGCTTCAATTCTGTATTATGACAGATTCAGATATAAGTTCGATGGACTGAGCAAATCATAAACTGAAAAAGTTATTGTTATTCAACGAAGTGAAGAATAGATTCAATATGCTAACTATAATAATCATTATGATACTACTGATAATAATCATTGTATCCACATGAAACGGTGGAGTTTTAACACATTAATGTCCATTCTTGGAGCAGGATATTCAAGGATATCTTTTCTATGAACACTCAAACGAGGATACAGTTGAATTCGATGAAGGTCTTCCATCTTCCCCGGTGCTCTCTTGCTCTCACTGATTGGTGCTCTCTTTTGTTTGTCACTGACAAATTATGAACGAACGTTTGCAGATTCAACAACTCGCTTAAACTTGATTGAACGAACCTAACCTCGATTTTCACCTCGACGCTGTCAAATATCGGACATAATGTTGTTTCAAAACAAACCTCAACTGTTCGATGCTGCTGCAAACTTCCGGAAACTCGTGGGACGAGAATTATTGTCATCATTTGACCGACCAAACAATCTGATGATTTCGAATCTCGAAGTTGGTCGATTAGGCAAGCCGTGCTTTTAGTGAAGTAGAGAAAGCATTGGTGCATCTAATACGGTATTGATCCTATCTTCCTTTTTCTTTATTTCTGCTTTCTCTGCTGCTTCTCTTCTCTCTAATATTGCCTTTTCTTCTTCTTGTTCTTCTTCTTCTTCTTCTTCTTCTTCTTCTTCTTCTTCTTCTTCTTCTTCTTCTTCTTCTTCTTCTTCTTCTTCTTCTTCTTCTTCTTCTTCTTCTTCTTCTTCTTCTTTCTTCTTCTTTTTCCTGTTTTACTTTCAATTTTGATAATACTGAAAATATTTTGATATTGCTTATCCAATAATGAGAATCATGTAGTCTTCATTTTTCCTGCCTCTTTTCTCCTCTCATCTTATCTCCTATTTCTTCCTCTTTGTCATTTTCTTCTTTCTCTTTTCCATATTTTTACTCTACCTTTTTACCTATTCCTCTTTCTCTTCAACCATCTTTTCTCTCTCTTCTTCGATTTTCCTAGCTCTATCTTTCCTTCTTTCTTTTTCTCTTTCTTGCATTGAATAATATTTATAAGTTTATGTACTGCCTGAGTCTAAGCTCCGTGTCCCTGACTGCTGAGGGGGAGGGACGAAGAGTGCTGTAGAATACACTACAAAAATCGGTTTTTGATGACGTATTGCATTCCTCCTAGGGACACGGAGCTGGGACTCTGGCAGTACATTATGGAATAATATTAGTTATACGTATATTCCAGTATTATAGTCTTGACTAGAATTTGAGCTGTCATTTTTGTTGTCTACATGAATAAAGTAAAATAATCTAATTCAATTCAATCTAATCTCTTTCTTTCTCTGTCTCTTTTTGTCCGTTAAGATAGTTGTCGAAGTTAGTTCACAGTCGATTAGCGTCGAAACGACGACGTCCGACCCAAGCGTCGATGCAATCTGATCAATAGAGTAACCACTATTCGGTCTATCCAGTAATCGCCGTTTCCAATTCAGCTCGATTTCACTTGATGCAGTTCATTGCAGATCGTTTGCTAACCACAATACCAGTTATTCACGTGCCAAAAACTTCCTTGACTTTAGAAGTAACAGTTTTTAAGAATTGTTTCCAGTTTGGGATAAGAAATTCTACTGGGCCTACTCCCATTGGAATGGAATATATTTTTGAAAAGTAACGTTCTTTTCACAGGATATAGTTTTACTAGAGTAAGGATTTTTTGAAGTAATTATCAACCGCTTTGCAGCCCTACAATATTAGAAGAATAATTATTATTATAAAAATAATTTACAATCTATTAGAATAATAATTACTATTCATCTTGGATGGGGAACTTTCTTTTATAAAAACAAGAAAGTAAGTCAGTAGTAACTTTTTTGACTGATGATTAAGTATGAAGTTCTTCAACTTACTTATGTACGAGTACGTTCTAATTTTGATCACACTTTCTTAATTGATGGATGCCTCACAAGTTCTTCTACACGCTAAGCGTGTGTGTGCGCGTGCCACTCCACTCACTCCTCAAATTTTGAGGCCGCTTTCCGGGAAATATTTTCTCAACAAACTCATCACCGTTTGGGGGAGATTGTTAGAGAAGTACACTGCCTCGCTTTCCAGACTTCTAATCGAATTTCTTTGTTCATCGCTCACCAGTCCAACTTCTATATTCAATTTACTTTGCACCTGAGCCTGCGTCTTAGGACAACACGACTTTTTTCTTTCGCACGTTTCTTCTACTGTTCCAGTGAATCCGTAAATTAATAGAACTCACGTCGCTTCTTCCATTTTCTTACTCTGTGTTTCATCGAATAACACTTTCTAAAGTTTTCAATAATCGAGTAATTTGTAACGGGTATTTGTTCGGGGGTATTCAAATAACTAAGTTTACAACATAATTTAATTCTTGTTTTCCAAAAACATATCAAATTTGAATTCATTGCTTATGTACAGTAGAACTCAAGATCCATTTGACTTTTCCCCTATATGAGAAAATATTTTTTCTTACACCACTGAACACCATGTATATTCACTATTTTTGTTGTTTGAAATGAAGAAAATAAACAGCAGTATAAAAAGAAAGATCAGTAAACTTAATAAATGAATACTTACTTTTTCTCATCCAACTTGATATCTTGAAAAACCTTATATTCAAACTATATATCTTTCTATATTCTGAAAATGAATGATTTATGTACAAAGTATTAATTTGTAATTCCGGAACTTAATTCTTTTTCAATTCATTCATTGTGTTTCTAATTAGTCATAAAAATAGGCGTATATTTACTAACTCCACAAAACCAGTCCAATTCAATACATTCCACTACCTCAAGTAACTCAGTAACTCCTTCATTCAGAAAAGCATCTGACTTTTACAAAGTGTAGTATTTGGTTCGATACCCAATCCAGGCTTGACATTTCCGCTTTATAACATTAGCCATTTTACCTACCACAAAATTGGGTTATCACTTTTTCAATCAACCATCTAACCATTAATGCAACCATTTACCATTATTTATTTTCTTTCAATATATTATATTGGATATTATCTAATTTTAAATAATATACCATTATTTACTCAATGATTAATAACTATTTCTAAAGCCATCAAAAACTAATAATCATCTCGAATCCATATTGAGAATTTACTTCGGAGTTCAGTTCAAACTATTGAACTAGAGAGCTCGAATACTTAAAATGTATTGTCCTTCTGTAAAAGTATTCGGATTTTATTTTATTTATCTTCCCGTTACATTAGTATTCTGTTCAGATTCACATGTCTGGTACCGTACGTTACTTACAATTGAAAGCCGCCTGTAGTGAAGCCGCTCCTTGAATAAAGATCATACATAAAGACGAATCAAAGTACAGTAGCAGCAATAGACGAGTTGTATTCATGTATTGAGCAGGCATTTGTTGGTACAATGGGAAACACTTATCGGTCCAGCATCTCACCCCATCGGAAGTTAGAGAACTCCATTTCGGTCTTTGTTGAGAAAACCTCTCTTAATTCTCTTCCTACTTACTATCGCTTTGAAAGCATCGACCATATAGTGGGAACTAAGGAAAGTTATTGAAATTTTAAAGTGCTTTTTTGTTGTTTGGGAACAGCCCGAGGCAACTGGGCTGAGCGGGTTCAGAGGATAAGCATGGATTGCATTCTTTATTTTACAACACAATACTGTATTAATGTTTGTTCTTGGTAGACAGATTTTCTTAGAAGAGAATGCTCATCAGAATAGAGCTTATGGAATCTATTTAATTCTTTATGTAGAGTATGCGGCACTCATTGTAAGAGGAAAAGAGACATGCGTCAAACAGAACTCCTCTCATTCCTCATTCTCAATGAATAAATGTTACCCTCTCCAGTTGTAATAAAGTAATGAGAAATATCAGGTATTATTTTTTTATAATAAAGTGACAAAATTTCAACATGATATTTCATGCTCTAAATTTTTAGTTCAAAATTCAATATTTTCCTGAACATTTCGTGTTTTTGTGATGTGTTAGTGTTTTATAAACTTTTAGAATTTCATATATCAAAAAGAACCTTTTTCAAAATTAGTGAACATTTTGCAAAGTGAAATGGAACTTCAACCTAATGGAATTAGGTTATAAACGGCGAGGTGGAACTACCTTCGGGTCTCCCCACCAACCAAAGCCATACGCTAGATAGATAGATAGATAATGAAGTTTGACTGCAATCTAGCACATTGGCTAATGAACAGTTCAGTTCTAACTTAAATTAATAAGTGATTTCACACTAAAGGAGATTTAAAAATCAATTATTTCCTTTTTGTCTCGAATTGAGCAATGCTCTTACGTCATTTATATCTTTTCAAACACTAATCACACCTTACACATCCTGACTTCTCCTATCACACTATTTACATCACAAGAGATCTGTAGGCTTTTTCCTTTTCAGACACTGTTGTAGAGTTGTCACAGGGTGTGAAGCTTGGACATTCTGGTGGTTATGCAGAGTCTCTTCGTGGTTCCTGGCAGTCTTAATGAATTAATGAATTCATTTACGAGGCAGGTATTAATGAATTACAAGATTAAAGTTCACAAGTCCTTTAAAATTGTTTACAGAATCTTCTCAATATTGTAATAATGGGTAGGAATGAGAAGGGATATGAAACATTCAAGAATCCAAACATCTAGCATTACTAAACACCTGATATGTTTGTCGCCTATCTTGACTTCACTAGAGACTCTCTCCTCACAGTGAACAAATGCTACCTCAATCAGTTGTCTGAATGTTTTTAGCAGTAGTTTCTCAATAAAGTACGAACTTCAGTAGTGTACACATTAAAACTCCTTTATTATAAGCTCCTGAAGTGATGAAATGGGAAAGCACAAACTGCATGAATAGGGAGGACTCTTCTGCAGTGATAAAAACCTATTTGAACCTCAGTGACCATTACATATTCGTCTCAGTAATATTTGAGCAAAAGTAGAGATGATTCGACCACACCACCAAGCCTACAAGTCATTTGAAAACAAACAAGATCAATCTTCAAGAAATGCGCACTGGAAACTCAAAGCATAGGCAGCAACTTCCAGTGGCATTCACAAAAGAGATATGACGAGATGAAGAGTTGGAAAATATTTGAGAATGAAATGAAAAGTCAAGAGCCGAGTGGAGAATATTCATTTCATTCGGCTGATATAATTCCGGCCGGGCCAGCCTGCAGAATGGAGAACTTTGAAATGCCGACTCGAACAAAGAACAAGTCTTGAAGATATGAGATGAGTGGAGAGAGAGTGAGATAGAAAGAGAGAGATTTTATCGAAATCGAAAAATATCCTCATAAGTGTTTTTCAGACGATTTGCCAAGTTAGGGCTGCGCTGAAAGCAGTTTTATCTCTTCAAAAAGAGAGAAGAAAATGGTCCATATGGGGAGATGAGCTGTGATTGGCTCATTTGAATTCCAGAGAGAATAATTGTGTCAATGGTCACTTGTGAGATCAGAACTGGCAACAGCGCCTCGCTGTTGCACTCCTAGCGTCCAGGTCCAGTGCCCGTGTCTGTCTAATAATGCTTTATAACTTTGAAGACCTAGAGACCGATATTGAAGATTTTGATAATGGGGTTTCGTGGGATTGATTCGATTTTGGCTGAAACCGTCAGGAAAAATCTGACGTTTCGAAAAAGACTCCCCCTTTTTTTTTAAACCGCGAAAAACCCCCCTTATTTTTTGTGAAATATTAAATTTTATTTTATTGCTTAAAATTGAAGAGGAATCCCTTCCTTTTTTTATTTTTGGGCGATTTTCAGGTACAGGGGAGGAAGGTAAAAAATGAACTTTCTATTCTTTGCGATATTTGAAAAATTTCAAATGCCAATCGATTCAGTTTTTCAAGGAGATTTTTTTCGTTTTTTGAACTCTTCTCTATTTTGAATAGATACAGGGTGGTGCGCGAAATAGTGGTCAATTATTGAGAATCTGAGTCTAAAGGAAAATTTCGGTTTTCTCGACCGTAAATGGTAAAAGAAAGTGAGTAGATGACGTTTTTGAAACTTGAACTTTTCGGGTGATTAGGTAAGTGCGTCTAGGGTGAAAATTGACTTTTAAATATTCGAATTTTTGGAAAATTCTTTTTCCATTGTATAGAGCTTCGAAAGCTGATTGAGATGGTATGTGGAAACGTTTTCGGATGAAAATTTGAGCCGCCATATTGGAAAAAGGCCTCTTCTATATAAATTATTGATTAAAAATTTTTTGAAAGTTTTTGTACTTTATCACTTTTAGGTGAAATTTAACTACATTTGAATTAGATTATGAAAAATCACGTTTCTCGGTTCAAAATGGCGGAATCTAGAAGGGGGTAAATCAAAATATTGATATTTTCGAAAAATGAATTTTTGCATCGGATACGGCTCCAAAAACTGTGTTGAACACTGTTTGATTTAATTTTTAAAATCACGCGAAGAGTTAGGGTTGAAAAATCTATTTTTCATGAAAGTCTAGGGCACAGTGTAAAATAAACTTTATTGTTTGATGCAAATTTGGAAACAATGTTCAAAAAGGCTTGAAATTAGGAAAATTCAATGATCAAAAGCCTGTAAAACATGGTAAAATCTTAAAATGGGAATGTTGGATACACCAAATATAGTTGTAATAGTTATAGGTTTTATTGGAAAATAAATAATTATTTATCTAAAAGAATATATAATCATACACCATACAACTATCCTATGATTAATGTTAGTGAGAGAGTGAGAGAGATGAGGAGAGAGAGAATGGTTAAGAGTGTGCAAACTCCGCCCTAACTACTTCCTCACTTCATTCGAATATGCAAGTTTTCATTCGTTCACAAACTTTCAATAGAATATCTGTTGCCAGCCTTTTCATGAAGTTCAGTCTCTGTAATGATACCTGCGTTTAAACTGTATAGGCCGTCACAACAAGAAGAAAAGCAGAGGAAATCCGATTGAAAGGGGTTGAAAAGAAAGTGCGTGGATGAGGAGTGGGAGGGGAGGAGGTGATTGTGAATGGAGACGGAAAGAGATGCGAATATATTTGAGAGAAATCAGTTAAGTAGGCAGAGTATGAAAGGGAGGTAGGAAAATAGGAGGTAATGCTGAAGGGGAGGATGAAGCAGTGGAAGGGATGGAAACAGGTTGAAGAGGCAACAGTAGAGTGGAAAGTGGAAAGAACAGGAAGGAGTGATTGAAAAGGAAGAGGAGGAACAGAAGAAAATTGAAAAGAGTAAACTTGTTTTAATTGGATGACAAGTTTCAAGATAAAAAAGGCGAAAAATATGGGAAGGAAGAAAAGAAGAGTTGGCGAGATGGAGTAGCCTAAGACAAAGAAGAGATGTTATTAATCATCGTATCAAATACAGTATAAGTAGGTTGTAAAGTAAAATAGAAGTTTCTGATTAAACTACTATAACATTGGGTGAAACTAGAAAACCCAGGATAGATGAAATCACTTGCATCTAGGGAGGAACTATTTTATTTGGAAGGAGAAATTTCAGCCTGTCAGAAATATCTGTTTTCATTAGGGATTTAATGAAGATCTTCAAGCCCGGTTCACACCAAAATACCGCCACTTTTTATCATTTGCAGCAAAAGATTCATACCATAGTATGTTGTATCACAACATAGTACAATATACATACATATTCCATTTACAGAACTGTACCATTGTAATAAAAATAATCTATAACATTTTATCCCCAACAGTTATTATTCCTGATGACTTCATCGCCCATTTTTCTGAACAATAACAATAACGGAAAAAACACTCGTTACTTTGAAGAATCTCGTTTCAACTCAGAACAGGCCTTTCAAATTTTATTTCTCTGCTGTACATTGGATTCAGCCATTCTGTTAACGGCATTCACAGTGACGTCATCAACCCAGTCACTAAATCCATTCTGTCCAAATGGATCCATTGCTAACGACTTCCGCCACTCCATAATAATCCATCCACCTCACACAAGGTGTGTCGTGCGCTCCATTTATGTTCACAGCCTGGAAACAGTTGTTGCAGTTATACTGTTGATTCATGGCTTCAATAAGATATATTCATGTGTTTCCTACACGGTGTTCCTTCACAAGATCGATTCTATGATGTCTTACCAATACTGGAAGCGAATTTGTATATTTATTTAGCAATGAATAATTCATACTTAAGGGAAGGTTGGGCTTGCACCCAAATCTGATCCTCTTCAAATTTACAAAGAATAGTCAAAATCTAGGTTTGAATTATTATGAATCACATTTCACTAAATCACCTATCTTCACTCAGACGAATTTCAAATTATGAAAGAGATAAAAAATGATAGTTTCCAAGTAAGAAATAAATTATTCAAGCATTTTGGATTTACCAGAAAATAATAATGAAAAACAATATGTTGAGGTGAAAGAAGAAAAATATCATGAAAGAACAGTATTATCTGTGAGTAGCTATATTAACTGCTGCAGCCTTTGAAATTCTTATTTAATCAACTAACTGTTTCCTTATAATAATATAAAAGCAGCTTGGTTTCTTATTGGAATTTAATTATTATACAATATTTAAAAATGTCTTATTTTCTCATCAGTTTCATAAACCTAGATAATTTTCTTGTATTGCTGGTTTAGATTGAAATTTATTATCTAATATTATATTTCAAGATTAAAATAGTCTATAACCAGTCTTACTACAATATTAACTAAACAGTACGGCATTCGTCATACAATGAGAAACTCTAGTTCATTCTTGAAATATTGTCTTCTAGATGTCAGTCCTACAAGCAAATCACGAAGATCACAGTTATATTAAAATCGAAATTATTACATCTGGAACGTTACAGGTTAAAAAATCTTAAAAATAAAATCTTTCGAAACATTTCAACTCAAGGCTTGAATCAAAATCAGGCGTAACTGAATCGAAAAATCATACAAATTTTAAACTCAAGCTTTTCAACCCCTGGTGAATCAAATCTCCCACGGCTACAGAAATCACTCAAAAAGCCAGCAAGCGCAGATGAGATTTTCATATCAACATGAGGCAGATTTTTGTCTTTCTCTATTTGCCGAAACCTCACAAAAGCGAACAGCGCATGCGCAAAGGGCACGTGCTTCCAGATCCAGCTGTCAGTGGGCAGAACACTCTCAGGTGCATAGAGTGTATTCCAGCTACTTCAAATATTTGCTGGCTGTGAGAAGGTATGTTGACACTTACCGGCCACTGGTTCCTCACTTTCACTCACCCTCTCTCTCTCACACACTCTCTGGCTCTCTTTTACTCTCTCTCACTCTCTCTTACTCACACTCTCTCTCTCTTAGTCTCTCTTTGCTCTCTCATTTGTTCAGCAGACGAATGAAGTGGCTGTGCTGCTGATCTCTGAGCAAATACGCTCTGTTCAGCAGCGATTCAATTCACTATTTAAACTAGCTGGAATCTGCTGGAAGCTGGAACACATCTGAGTCAAGAGCTGAGAGAGAACGCGCCACATCCGAAGACAGACATCCGATTAAACTAGGTGGGCGTTGATTCAATAAACTATTAACTAGTTTTCATTAACGATGTTTATTTTCAACTATGCAACATTTCTAGTTACAACTGTATTGTGTTTAGGCGTTGATTCAATCAACTATTAACAAGTTTTAATTAACGATGTTCAGTTTCAACTGTTTTCCGTTATCAGGAAACCGAGACCAGTTTTAACATGTTGGCTACATTTCACATAACTCGATCTTCTACGGCGAAAGTATACTTTATTCAAGTGGTCTTCGACCGCTCCTTTTCATAATTCTTCAACCCTTCTTTATGTGGGGGAGCAATATTATTTGGTCCAGAAGAGCAAGTACTAACATGACTTTGCCAAACTTCCACTTAACTTAGACTTTTGCCAAATATTAAACAAATTTGAAGCAATCGGAAGAGATTAAAAGGAATTTTACGGTAATACTAACATCATACATATGATGATGGGATATTGCTTAGTGGATAAAAGAGGTATATGAATTTTGTACACGGATCGATACATTTTTATCCAATGAATCTTATCTGATCTTCAACAATACTTAGAAGCCTTGTCAGATCTTGAACAAGATTTGAAGCATTCTGAAGAGATTAGAAGCCATTTTACAATACACTATAAAATTATTTCCAAATATTGAAAAGTTCAAATAGATGTGAAACTCGTTTTAAAAATTGCTACTAACTGTTCGTGGTTATTGTGTCATAGCTTCCAACATCACAGTTTCAATAATAATGATAGTTAAAAAGTATTAATGTACTGCAGCATTAAGAAATAGAATTCTAGAGGATTGGAACAAATACAATTTGTTTAAAACCCTCACAATCGATTAAAGTCTTGCCCAAGAATTTAAAATTGTCTTATTTCAAAGACTTCTTACATTTCACATATCTTATATTAAATATTGAACTAAATTCAAGCAAATTGTTAGAGTTTAAAGAAATTAGAAACAGTCTGGACCTTCTAATTCATTTAATGGAATTCGTTAATATAAAGGCTGTAATGACAAAGAGCCACAATTTTGTAATTAGAAGCATTGAATTTCACAAAATTTACTTGAATTCTATTAATTTGAAGATTAAGGAAATTATGATCATTAATGTTTCAACTGGTTTATCGACTAGTTAATATTCTTTAAATTCAGTTTCGTTTCTTCAACGTTTGCACTGTCAACGACCCATCACTAGATCAAACAGTGCTTTTGCGGAGTCTGCTCTGTCCAGTCTGTACCTGTACAGTCTGTATCTGTACAGGTAGCTGTACCTGTACTGTACAGTCTGGAAGTCTGTATTTTCAGTTAATTTCTCTGTAGTAGTCTCGCTACATCCGGATATTGTTTGCAGCGGTCAATCCCTTCAGCTGTTTGCAATAAAGTTGTTAACAATTGGTTAACAACTGGCGCGCGTTTCTCTCTATTAATTGAAACTAATTGACAATCGCAAACTGGTCGTGGCTCTTCATGCACGGCTCGTTTGAACTGGAGACGGCTTGCTTTTGTTTGATCAGCTCTCTACACTCGAGAGCTAATTCTCTTTGATTTTGTCAGTGTACTGACGCCCTACTCAAGTTAATTCGAACTATGTAGTTTGTCATACACGGTTGAACCTGATCAATTGGTAATGGTAAATCGTGAGTTGTTTATTTGAACGTGAAATTGATAGGCCTATAGATTGATCATTTATTAAATTTAGTTAGTTGATGACTGTGTGAACCGTAGACTGTTAACAGCTATTTTCATGTAAAATGTTTGCCATCAACTTAATTCTACTTTATCAAGTGATGGATCCTAGTTTAATAAGCGTGTAGGCCTACATTCGAATTATTTATTAGTTCATTGATACCTATATTCAAATTGCAATGTTATACATACAATTTTCATAACCATTCATCCATTTTATCAGCTTTTTTAATCACATACCATTCTTATAATTAATAATAAGGTTATGAAAAGCTTCTGAAGAACAACCACAAGGAAACTAGGACACATTGCACTAAAATACATTAAAAGCTTCAACGACATCAACTACAAAGATATAATTGGAATACACTGCACTGAAATACATTTGAAGGAAGATTTAATAACCTTTTCTCATCCATCAGTGTTCTTCATTTCTTAATTATCATTCCAACACATCAAAGCTTTGTTATTCACTGGCGCGTAAGACGCCTTTACTATTCATATATTTCACTCATCTTTGAAACTGCGAATCATGCGATATTTTATTAAAATTTCATGCTAATGAGTACGTCGTTTCGCTAGCAGCAACACAGCTTTAAATACATCTCACAACGTAATGGAAGTGTGCAGAAACATACCTAAGTACGCCCTCTCACTTCATCAGCAATGCTCTTTCTACTCTTTAAAATTATTCTCATCTTAATTTCAGTCAAATCAACGTTCTCTGCAGCTATTTGGAAGATTGAAGATGATAATATATATTAGAAATGAACATGTTCAAAATTGACATGGTATGCAACAATGTAACGTTCAACTGACATACCTTCTCTGAATGCTGCTAACAATTTTTAATGATCACGCTGCAATAGAACCAGTTTGGAGAAATGAAGCTTCCCAATGTCATAGATGCAGCTTCAATGCAAATAACCACAAATTGAAGAGTTCAGAGCCTCTCCTGCAACGAAGAAAAAATATATATTTTTTTTAAATAACTTAACGCCTGGAAAAAAATACATGCAAAGTATAAGATCAGTAGAGAGCATGGTATAAACATAATTATTTGCTATTTTTATTCCACATTGTTCTCTTCAAGCATTCCTATTTATTTCATTTGTTTTTGTAAATATCAATTACCTTTCTTCGCTATGTTAGTTGTTTGAATCGCCATTGCTGTGATGTTTGTAGAAACCGCCCATTGTGGGAGGAGCTTATCTAGGCCAATGGCAGTCGTTCACCTTGATAGGCCATTCAACTGCCAATCACAGCGCTCGGTCACAAGTACCTATGAATTCTGCTGAACTGTACTTTGGTTTTAGTTTAGCAGAGATTGATAATGGTGTAACAACCGAAACTGCAGTATCTCATTGGTTTTGACAATTTCAAGTCATCTTATTCAGCGTACTGAGTTTAGCTTGTGAAATCCCCATAGATAGAGCTTAGAAGCTAAAAGTGACTATAATCTAACAGTGTCTCTAACAGTGTGTAATCTAACTAATAATATATTTATTTATTTAAAGCGCCACCATCTTATTAAATAGCAACTATTTAAAACTAAAATTTTTAGAAAATTGAAGAGAGCGGCGCTTTGCAAGTGTGAACTAGTAATCTAGTATTGATGAAAGTTGCTGTCAATATTCCAAGTATGCTACTCCTTTCTATGTAGTGTTATGCTGATTTATTGGAGAAAGCTGTTTGCCTCAAAACACAAGTAATGTCTCAAAAATTGACTATCAATATGAATTCACACAGTAAATTATGGGAGTTACGATTCTAGGTAAGTTTGTGATCTGCATTATTAAAACATACACCATAATCTGGATTATACCGCCTGCATGCTATATAATACAGACAAGAAGTGAGATTCAAATTCATATTTATGTTTTAGCCAACCAGCCAATTGCAGTAAAGGAGAAGCACTTAGAACATTCATGGTGGCGCCAAGCAGTTATGATCAATGGCAATGAGTTTTGGCAAGCTCACCCTTCAAGGGTTGGTTGTTTGATAATCAGAGGAGAGCTACCATAAAAAGACACAACCTCTGAAGTGGAACCCAGAGAAAAATATGACATTTGGCATGGCTGTATGCATAATATTTGGGGTTTACTTCCTGAAATTCAGTCAATTTATAACATTATATATATATATATTATGTTATATTCTATACAAGTAGAAAAATATTCAAAATATAGCCTATTCTACATCAGAATATTTTTCAAAAATGAGAAGTATAAGTCAACTCATAATATTCTTCCAATATCATTTCAGTTGGAAATTTGGACTAGCCTATACCTTTTAGAACCGCTTGGACAAAGTGGATGAAGTTAATATTTCATTAATCATATGAATGAACATTGTTAATAGGAGATAAAGCTTAATGTCCTCTTCACAACTTTATCTTATAATATTCAAGGCGAAGCCCATATACTCAAAATTCAGCACTTTTTTTTCAATGCTGTATACTGCGAATACTGTGGACTGCTACAAGGATTTTGAGAACTCACCAATAACATGCAGTACTCGAAATGTCGAGATGTCCTTTTGTAAATGAGAAGTAATGAGCTCAAGGCTTGTGCGTGGGTAAATACTCATTACCCACGCACAAGCCTTGAGCTCATCACTTACACAAAAAACCTAAAGAATCATTTATAAGAATAAGATTTCAACAAATACATTGGTTATTCCAGATAGTCTCTTGATGGGACTGCAATTATAATTATTTGTTTGTTTGTAATTTGCGTTTGTTCAGGTTTAGAGTTTTTACTTTAGGTTTTTAACCCTTCAACATGCTCTTTCTCAAACTCTCTTTTTCTTTCATCTCGCTCATATTTATTCCATAGATACTTTGACAATGATATTTTTTGAACACCGAATTACTTTTAAAGAATAGTAAATCATAAAGCCACTCTTAAAATTCATTCTCTGAATTGTTAAGTTTATTCTTAAATTAGTTATAAACTCACTAACTACCTCTGTTGAGTTGAAACTCACATTTTTACCTTGAAACTCACGCTGAATTCTGAGAAATATGTTCGAGAAAATAAACCATGCTCAACGAAGCTTCAAATAGAATACTGTGTTTTACAAATCTGTAAACTGCAGGCAGCCGAATAAAGCAATATGACACATGCTGCATTCATCTTTCCGAAAATACAGTGGCACGAAATACTCAACTCAATACACTGCAAAGTCACTTTCGATGTGGAACGGAAAAGGAAACTACGGAAAAGGGAACAACATAAAAGGAAAAAGAAACAGAGCATCAGGTGAGCGCATTTCGGCAATTTGTCAAACATGTCGCGGGATTAAGATGCTGATTCTATTCGAATTTCGTGCACAAAGAAGAGAATAGGATGGAAATAGGAGAGAGAGAGCGGAAGAAGGGAGGAAAGATTGAAAAGACACAAGTTATCAAAACGAGAACAGCAAAGGAAAGACGGAACAGTCCATAATATTCCAGAAGAGGAATTTGGTTCCCGTTGTCAGCCAGTAAATCCCTTGTTTGAGACTGTCTTCCGAAAGAGAGCTTTCTCCCACTCTACTTTCACTCTCTTTCGTTTTTCTTTCTCCTCTTTCTTTCTTGCTCCCTATCACACATACACACGCGTCAGATTCATCCTCATTTTTCCTATTTCCTCATATTCCCTCTTCCAGTATCTAGACACATTAGATACCTATACACCCACACACCCAAACATTAGATTGACCTTGATTCTTTCCTTTTTCGTCTATTTTCTTTTATTTTTTCTTCATGTACCTATTTTTTCATGATAACTATTTTCACGTTTTTTGCTACTTATCTGACTCTTCAAAACTTATTCTTCTTTCCTTTCACACAGATAAGATTGAACCTGATCCTTTCATTTCTTTCTATAATATTACATCCCATTCTTTTTCTGTTACACTTTATCTCATACATCACTACTTCTAAACTTATCCATTCTTACAGTTTTCTCGGCCTATTTCTCCATCTCCAATACATCTTATTTCATAATTTTCCATTCGTTTCGTTAGTCTCTCTTTCTCTGCCATTCTTCCTCCAAATACGTCAAAATTTTCTTGATATTCTTCTTTCTTTTCCCCAAATACACGTTTCTCTTGCATATTCTGTGATTTGAGTCTACTACTCAATATCTTTTTATTATTCTTCTTCACCTTCTCAACTGTTCTCCTTATTTATTTCACCTATTATTTTCTACTTCTGTTTTCGCTAAGTGTTCATTCTCTCTCTGTTCCTACTCTTTCTTCAGACCTTTTCCTTTCCTCATTTTTTCAACTTCTTTCTTTTCTTTTTCTCATTATTCTATATCTTCCTTTTTCTTTCTTCTTCCATCCTCACACTTCTTCTCCATCTTCCTTTTTCCTTACACCTATTTCTTCTACTTCCTCCTACCGTTCTTTTCTTGAGCTTCGTATATACCTTACTTCCTATGCTCCAATTCTTCCTACTCTACTAAAATCTTTCTACTCTTCCTCAAACTTCTTGTCACTCTTCTTTTAACTTTCAACTTTTCTTTGTCCCACTGCCCTCTTATCGACAGCTTCCTACCACCTCTCACTCTCCTTCCTCTCTTCCTTTTTCTCTTTCTTTATCTTCTCTTTTTCTTCTTTTCATTGTTATTTTTCTTCTTCTTCTTCTTCTTCTTCTTCTTCTTCTTTTCTCCTTCTTCTTCTTCTTCTTCTTCTTCTTCTTCTCCTTCTTCTTCCTCCTCTTCCTATTCTTTTTCTTCTTCTCTTTCTTTTTCTTTCTTCCTCTTCTTCTTCTTCTTCTTCTTCTTCTTCTTCTTCTTCTTCTTCTTCTTCTTCTTCTTCTTCTTCTTCTTCTTCTTCTTCTTCTTCTTCTTCTTCTTCTTCTTCTTCTTCTTCTTCCTTCTTCTTCTTCTTCTTTTCTTCTTCTCCTTATTTTTCTTCTTCTTCTACTCCTTCTTTTTCTGCTCCTTCTTCTTCTTCTGCTCCTCCACCTCCTTCTTTTTCTTCTCACTCCCCTCCTTTCATCTACTACTCACTCCTCTTCTTCCTCCTTCTTCTCCCTCGTCTGTCCTCCCTCCCTCTTTCCACTCTCGTCCTGCCTCACACACACAGAATCATAAGCCGACGACAGACAGACAGACACGGCCTGTCCTACTTTACAGTCAGCTAGTCTTGTTGATGGACAAGCAGCCTAGGCTGTGTATGTCGTTGTCGACTCGTCACGGCCTCGTCCAACGGCCCCTTCTTCTGCTGGTACTGTATATTGGATTTGCCAACTTGTACGAAACTCGCGACGACGAATTTCTCTTGAGAGATCTGCACTCACTTCACTTCGCAAGTAGGCAGCTTTCGGCAAGTAGTGAGCTCTCACATTGTTTTTATTTTCTCTCTCTCTCTATCTCTCTTTGTATTACTCTCTCTCTCTCTCTTCTCGCTCTCTCTACTCTCTCTCTCTCTCTCACGCTCTTCCATTCTTCTACTCTCTCAGTCCATTCCACACTGTCACACTCCCTCTTTCTTCAACTCTTTCTCTTTTCTTTCTACTCTTCCTCTCTCCTTTACACTTTCTCTCTTTCTCATTTTTACTCTTTCTCTCTCCTTTACACACACTCTCTCTCTCTCTTATTTTTACCCTTTTTCTCTTCTCTTTAACCTCTCTCTGTCTCTCTTAACCCTATCTCCCACACTCTCTCCATTTTGCTGTCTTGGTGTATCATTCTCGTTCTGTCTACCTTTTTCAGAATATCACAAAATTTTTCTCCTGGTCTATTACACTCTCTCCCTCTCTTTCCCTCAATCTATCTCATTCTCTCTCGGTCATACAATTGAGTGTTAATAGGAGGGATGTATTTGTATTTCTTCGTTCAAGAATGGACGTTAATACTGTATGTTCAAACTCGTTTGTTTCATATAGATACATCACAATCAATCTATCAGCAAATCAAATCTAATATCCATATTATTATTTAAAGATTATGCTTTGTTCATTAATATTATTTACTTCTATTTACAACTGTCATAAACTAAATTTTCGTAATCTTCAAGAATGAAATACATAATCTAATCATACACATTTTCTGTCTAAGTCTATTTCACACATTCACGCTCCTCCTCTCCTCCTTTCTTTCTCTCTCAATTACTTTCTCTCACAAAGTCTATCTCACATTTTCTATCTTTTAGCTTCTCATGCATTTCATCACTCCTTCTCAGTTTGTCACACACTGTGAGTGAGAGTCTCTTTCTCTTTCAGTCTCAAACTCATTCTATCTCTCTTTTTCTTTCTCTCTCTTTCTCCCCTTTTCCCTCTTTTTTCTCTTCCTTTTTCTCTCTCCTTCTCTCTCTCTCACTCTATCTTTCTCACTGTATCTTCCTCTTACTCTCCATGTCTCTAGCTCAAAATATTTCTCATTCTCCTTTTTTCTCAACTCACTATTTCACCCACAACACTCACAAAAGTCGCTCACACACGCTCACACACACACACACAACACGACATCGCAACCACTCTTCGTCGAAGCTATTACTTCACATCTTGCGTGCATTACGAGAGATGAGAGAAGAAGGACCTTCACTCCACTTGTAAGGACTTCCACCGCTGGCTGGCAGCAAGCGAGGAAGGAAGAAAATTCAGACTCACTCCAGCATACAAATTTTGAAAAACTCGTTATCCCCACTGAACTCCAGCCACCCTAATCTATAGCGCACTAGAATTGCGACCTGATCCATCTCAGCATATTGCCCATTATCCGCGATCATCTTCATTCAATCAACGTTATCTGAGATGCTTATGATTTCTTATAGATGCAAGTACATTTTATCTACGACCGTGTTATAACGCAATGATTACAGTTTCATAATTGAAGACGAAACAGTTGCTTTTTCGAAATGGAATTTGTAACTTGTATCGTGATGTCGATATTACAAAACGGATTGAACATTATGCACGCTCCTAGCTCAATCTGTTCCAGTTTTAAAACACTGGAACGGATCAAAACACAGTACCGCAGCTGATAAAAGCACTGTGTAGTTTTTTTGCTCACATAAGCTCTAGGCTTGTGCGTGAGTAATGGGAAGGATGATGATGAGAGATGAGTAAAGTTGCTCATGCGTGTATTTGGCTAGCAGCCACCCTAACCTATACGGTACCTTACCTTACCTTATAACTTATACCTTATATAAGGTACCTATACGGTAAACATTGAAATAGAACAATGGTCGTTTGAATCAAGGTTTTTTCAGGCTGATAATGTAGATTTTATTGTTTTTTGTTGGAAGTATATAAAATGGTCGTAATTTAGCCTTTAAACGATTTGTGAGATACCTTAAAATAACTCGCTTTACCACTCATGGTTTACAGGCTCTCATAATACAACATTTCAAAAACTACTATTGAACTATCTATTTTTATTATGTGATATTTGTATAGTTTATAAGCCTTAACCTGTAAAATATGTTGTTACTGTTTTAGTTTTGTTATTATCATACATCCTTTATAATGCTTCATAATGATTGGGCTATGTCTTAAATTCTATTGTTCCAATTAATCCATAAGTACAATTCTTTCCTTTGTTTACTTTTTTATTATTGTTTTTTGAACTCACTGCCGGTTAATGTTGACGATACTTTACTACAAATATATATAATTATAGATACTACTGGCGAAAAGTCGTATACTTATTTGGTCATCGCCTGGTATATTTCCTAGATACATATTTTTTGTCTCATAGGTTTATGCTTTTATAGTTGCTATTATTATGTATTTATTATTTATTATAATATAGCCTATGTTATTAAAGTATTTGTTTGTTTGGTTTATTCTTAGATATTTATTGGCAATAAAGTGAATTTGAATAATAAATATTGCACACGGAATACAAATAATAATATCAATAACTTACAAGTCACAAGGCAACCACATTAACTTTCTCTACATGTACTGTACTCACATGCTCTTATTGTAACTTGGGAGCTTCATTCTCAAACATTCACAGATTAATTCTTTCCACGCTTCACATAGCAGAAACCTCTCGTTCTCTCCCGAACACTCATTCTCAAACAACATCACAGAGTGATACTGAATAGAATCAGCGAATCAGTTCTTCAGGACGAGATTTCACGTTGGATGTTTGATACTAGTGTGCTCTATATGCACCAAGCACCAGTTACTTTATTCAAGCTGGAAATAAGCTTGAAACAAAGTTTCCGGAACAGCGAAGTTGAAGGCTAGTGAAGTGAAGTGCACTCCTAGAAATGCAGTCAGTGTAGCCTACTTCATTCCGTACTTCGTATAACCTACCCTTCCGGAGGCGCTCTAATCCCGTAGAAATTGTAAGCTCAAATATACGTTTTATCCTGTGTGATGAGCAAAAGGTTCCAGGCTGTACTATTCACTTCACATCGTGATTACAGCTGCAACCACAAGAGGGCAGCACCAGCGCAATGATGTTCAACTTGTTATCAAGTAATGCTCTAATAAGCACTACCAGCCTAAGAGCCCATCTTATCATCTCTCTTCCTCTTTTTCCCAGAGAGCTAACTCTCTGATCTCGCTCTCCGATGAGTTTCAAGGGCCACTGAGCTTCCCCCATTCAACTCCACAGTTCTATGCTAGATTTTCTGAATTACAGAAATGCAACGGTTACATTTCCCTCATGATGTTGGTGCAGTTATGTTCATGATTATCAGCCACGCATATCCTACAACTATCGCTCTTTGGATAGAGGTGCTCTTTCCGTTATTATATAGTGATTTTGAGAGTAGTACCCTAACGATGAAGTTGGTACAGTAGATTGTAACCCTAATTAGAGTACATCAGTTACTCTGATTAAAATGAAGAGTGGATGTGGATTATTAGCTTGCCACAGTATTACTGATATGATTCACAATACTCTGGTTCATATCCTATTTCATTTAGAAATTTAAGTCTATAGATTGAATAGATTTCAATTTATCCCATAGATAAACTAATACCAATTATATAATTATGATATATTTATGTAAGTTGACGATATTGTTTGTATCGTTGTTTATTCAAAAAATAAATTATATCAATTTGACAAACTAATGGTAGTTTTCTACTATAACATTTATCGCCCTCACGAGAAAAAGATCGTACAGAATTGATCAAAATTATTCCTAGTTTATAATAAATCATTCACTTGATCTCTAGTTGACAGTGAATAGTTATAATAGTTGAACATTTGCTTTTCAACTTATTTCATAAGGAATGATTTCAATCGCAGATTTGACGTCTAGTGAGATCGGATTCCCAAATTATTTCACGTTTCTTAACATAATAATTATATTTCCGAAAAGGCTTGATAATTGGACAATTCACGTGACTAAATCCAGGAATTAGAGAAGTTTTTAGAATTACCTGTTTCTCTATCCTCAATATTGTATTTTGTTCAACTGAACTTATCGGAACACCGGCTTCAAGGGAATGGCCACTCCGTGATTGGTCACAATCCTAGTTCCTGATTGGCTGAAAAGTACGATGCACGTAATGGTGGATGAGACATCACACAAAATGGCGGATGTTGCACGTAACAGAAGACTATCAGATCAAATCAATTGTTCAGCAAAACAATTTGATTCTACGTCATAAATTAATCAATTTCAACTGTTTAATTATAATGAAATTGTATAATTTAAAACTCATTTCTAGAAATTTAACAATGATAACGCTGACTCTCATTCAGTGGCGAAACTAGTCTCACTGCGCCCCAATGCAAGTACTTCCCGTGCGCCCCTATTAGTATAGACTCATCTCCCCCCCCCCTTAACCGCCAACGAAACTAATGACATTTCTCCGTACTTCCACACTTCCTGGATTCTTGTATACTACAGAGTGGTCCAAAAAAATGAATCCACTGTTTAAAAGTCCATAACTTGCAAACTAATTGATGCAGTTGTCTCATCTTTGGTGAAAGTGTAGTTTAAAGTCCAACTTAAACACATCACTTTAGGTGTTCTAAATGGCCACAATTCACATCCACACACAAACGATGCCGCCGAACTGCAGCAAAAACTACCTACTGACTACACACGACATTGTGCAAGCTATATCCAATTATTAGAGAAAGATTATTCAAAGAAATATAATTTATTATGTACCGTACAGTAATTTTAAAGTTAATTTATTAAAAAAATTAATTGAAAGTAAAATTAAGTTACTAAACATTTCCAAACACCATTAACATAACTGACGTAAGGATCACATTACATACTTACAATTAATTAATGTACTTTTTAGGACGATAAAAAAATAGCCTACTTCTTACTTTACTTAACATTTTATATTTATTCAGTCCCTATACAGTATACATGATTTCGCAAGCTGCAATACAATAATGTTCATGTTCTGTTGCTCAAAATCTGATTAATTCTCCTAGATAATGCATTCTTACAGTCAAAGAGCTGCCTACAGCTCATAGTGACATCACTTTATTACTTTTGATATCGTCTTTGACTACATTTCTAAAGTAAATTACTTATTAACCGAAGCATGAGTCACATAAAATTCATATTTGTTACAAAATTCAGAGGCTGACTTTACAAGTTGTTCGTCAGTAAACCGTATTAAATTATCTGGGTTTAAAAAACTGTTAAAAATGTGTCAGTTATACATAGCGTAGATTTAAACCTTTCGTTTAACTCTGAAATAAAAATATCAACAGCTCTCAAAAATACCTTAACTTTAAAGCAAGATCAGTAAACTCATAGTCACTATAGGAAGTTCGTCAAAAAATTGAGTCATTAGTTTGGGCGTGTTGCTTTTGCTTTAAAATTTATAAAACTCATTCTAGGATAGCCTCGGTTGAGCGAAAATCGGTTAAGCGGAAAACCGAGACAACTGTGCCACGAATATTTTTTCACATTTATTTTTGGTAGCTACTGGGAGTTTTGCTTCAACGTATTTTTTTCCTAAAAAATTTCCAGAATATCTGTTTTTTGCGCCCCCTAAGGCCTGCGCCCCCTGAAGGCCTGCGCCCCAATGCACCGCATTGGTTGCATTGGCGTTAGTTACGCCAGTGCTCTCATTTGATTGAAACTGGAAAGTGAGGATTAAGCAATAATAAAGTCGAGGTAACTTATTGAAAGATATTTAACAATATCTCAAAGCACACTTCTTAATAATCTTCCAGCTCTATATTTTGAAGATTCATTTTGGAAGTAAATCTTCTACTATTGATACATTTTGGGAAAAGCCACTTCTCATCGAGAAGAGAACGAAACACAATCAAGTTGAATTGAATTTTCATAATAGATAGGAAATCATGAACGAATAATTAGAAAAAATTGACTTGAGTTCAATTAAAATTGAATGAGGAGGGAGAATATAATGAAATTAAATGATAATTTCTTCTTTGAAATTCTGTGTTTTATAAACCGCAATTAGGCTTACAAGAGTTATTGTTTGTTTCAGATTGGTTCCTACTTATATCACAGATTTGACGTCTAGTGAGATCGGACTCCCAGTGCAGATATGGTTATTCCCTTTGAAAAATATTGAAATGTTATACAACCCTAAAAAGGAATAAATATGTCTCATCCAGAGATAAATTTCATAGGCCTACCAAGAAACATGGTAAGGATATAATGGATTTTACAAGGTACCAGCCATTCCCTACAAAGGTTGGACTGTATTTCAAACGAATAAGAACGGAAAGAAAGTAGGTCTAACATCTTAGTGAAGATGTTGAACATTAATTTTGCATGTGAGATGTATGAGAGGGCTTTGAATCAGGTAAGCCACACTCTCACACGCGCACACCCAAATCCAGGTCTGCATCTTCGATCGCATTATGTAAGGAGGGGCAAAGTGCTCTGCTGAGTCAAAGTATTAAATCAAACAGACTCTCGCCAGGATCATTTCTTTGCCGTGGCTTTCGTTTTGGCCAACCTCCAACTCGGTTCAACTTCCGATCATAATGTTTTTCGCCTTCTTCCTGCCTGCTAGCTTTTCTTTAAAGCCCAGCGCAGCGCGCCACGAAATTCGCAAATCAACAACTCATGTTTGATTCACGTTGCTAGCTGTGCCCGGCGTTTACAACACAAAAGACTGAACAATGTATATTCTTCATCAATGACAGCTCTGTTTCAACATATGCTCGCCCGGTCTAGTTTAGTCTGGAAAAGCGGCAGAGCAGAGAAAAATGCTTCGAGAAACAGCTCCATAAATAACACAACGTTTTGCACGGATTTGAATATTGGAGTTTGAAAAGATATAACTCGGATGAAGTCGTCTACATTTACACGTACAACTTGAATTTTCTAGTTATATAGTAGTTGTTATTACTTTAAAGCTAGTTTATTTTCCTGAGGTATCTTGAAAATGAAGTTTTTATATCACAACACATTTCAGCTTTTTGAAAATTTGGATTTTAATTCTAGAAAAACAATGTAATAGATAATCTATGCTGTTGTGAGTCGGAACAGGCAATAGCCTAAACCTTGAATGACAGAAGAAGAAGAAGAAGAAGACAGTTGACCGGAAGGAGAGAGACTACTCGATTTCAAATTCACCTGAATCTTTCTAATGTCTTAGATGGTACCTCTAATTGAATCAATAAATCTTATCAAGCCCACCTGTTCAATAATGGATTTTCCTCACGGATAATCTGCAGGATGGTTACGGGCATTTCACTCCCAAATTTAATAAACCTGATCGTATTTGGAAAGGACGCCGATTACACTTTGAAATGTAATAAGCCTTATGTTTTCGATAGAAATTCCCCGCATAATAATGTGTGGCTCCAGTCAATAATCCCGGAATTCCTCTCGTGGTCTAATAATATTTCTAGCCGAACGGTTCTTTCCAGATTGCTATGCAATGCATTCCGATCCTCACATTCCTACCTGGTGAATTTGGCTTTCTTCCCTGAGGATTGCCATCGTTTATCTAGCGAAGGGGTTGGTGTCAAGGGAAGGAATTTGCATTTCCAGGAACCAATTCCAAACTAGTCGCTAGCGCTCGGCAATCCCCGATATCTATTTGCCAGCGAGAATGTCAGTCGGTATCTGAAGCCAAGTCGTTAGCGTTCGCTATTGCAATAGGCATAGGTTATTGGGATCAAAAGTAAGGTGTTATTGACTTGGAAATTGGGCGGTTTTTTGTTATAAATTCTTTATATTTCTGGCTGAAATAATAGTAGAGTAGAAAACTAGAGTAGGCTTAGACTGAAAAGTAGCAGAATTAGGCTAGGCATACACCAGTTAGTCAAGACAAGACAAGACGAGATTAGTCACGTTTAGTCACAGTACTTCACATAGTTGCTTATGAAGCAACACACACCGATTAGTCATTGCATCGGTGTGTGCTGCTACATGAGCAGCTATGTGAATTACTGTGACTAAACGTGACTAATGTCATCTTGTCTTGTCTTGACTAACCGGTGTACGCCTAGCCTTATAGAGTTTGAATGTAGAATAAACTTATTATGTTTTCCATGTTTCCCAAACCATTGGATTAGGGAACATTGGATGATTCAGTGAGGTGAAATACCCCGACAAAAAAAAGCCATAAGCATAGTAAAAAAAGAGTTCAAGTATCAAAATTTATTTATTGATTTCCATTCATAAATATAATGTTACAAATTATTAACATTTCTTGGAAATTAAATGGCCACTTTTACAAATAGTGTGGTCATTGTTAGTATTTATAAGTTAATTTCATGTTTCTAGATTAATTTCTAAAATCAATCTTTGAAAATGTTGCTTCTTTTTTAGTATTTCTAATATTAAATAAGCATGAGTTTGTGGTTTCTTCTGAACGAACTAATATGAATGAAAGGATTATTAAGGATTGATATCAATAATATTGCCTAATCGCAATAACTATTATTAAATTGCAAAACTAAATATCAGGGAAGTAATATCAATAAATTCTAGATAGTACTCAGATGTTTTGTAGAACAAGGAAATGTATATTTCTACCTCGATCATGATTTACGGACTATAAACCCCAATAGGTGGTCATTTATCGCGTTTTACGGCGATTTACAAAACCGTGTCCAACATATTCTACCATTAGGTAGAAAAATGTTGTATGGGATAATAATGTTGATTTATCAGAGAGTTAATTTCACAGCTCGTTCAGTAAATGTACGCGTGTGGTCTGTAGTGTTAAACTGATGGTGGAAACAAACATTAATGGAAGTGTTGGGTTAACGGCTGAATGTCAAAACACAATTAATTTAGTCAGGGATAAGGGTGGTTTAATATTTGTAATTAGAAAGGATCAAATTAATTATGTTTGCCTTTCTCACCTACTACTGTAACAGGGCATGAGCTTAATAATAATGTATTCCATAACAATACTGTAACAATACTCGGCTCAAACAATAAATTGCCCCACGTTATGGTGCCATGTGTAACATTACTATGTTGTGGGTCATGTGTGTAACGCTATTATCTTTATGTTGTATGTCCCGTGGCGTCAGGATCAGGCGAATATAGTCAAATATGTCACAAGATAAGGGAGAGCTGAGTGATGGACTATAGTCACGCATCAAAGACAAGATCTCAATCCACTTACGTAACACACTTGGCTAAGCATACTCCTTGCGTGACTGGGCATGTCAAAATTTGGCCTTGCAAGGGCTCATCCAGGATACTGATATTTTCATAAATTAAATAAATTTAATGTATCAATTATAAGACAGGTGCAAGAACGACTAGAAAACCCAGTAATTAGGGTGAAAACTTGGAGTATATTCTCCTGTTCCTTCAGAACACACAACTTGAACAATTAAATGAATTTTACAAGTTTCGTTAATAATTATTAATAACAATAAATAGCTTGTTACAAAATTTATATCTTCGGTAGAGCGTAGGTGTGGGTATTTTGCCTGGCAATTAAGATAATACAAACTCTCTAAAATTATGAATGCCTTAACTACTAGACCATGAGCTCATGTTTTATGTTTCACGCAGTATGATCATTTCTCCCCACTATTTCACTTTAAAAGAGGCTTTTCGCGCCTTTGGCCAAAGGATTAATAAAACGGATCACTCACAGTATTGGCGATGCTTTGACGTCGGTTACCGTATCCTGGTTTAGGCAGCCATCTCATGGGTAGATTGATTCCGTGTGTCATCTCACGATACTGCTTGGCTCTGGACCATGGGTTATAATATTTTCGCGACTTTATATGAATTTAAACAATTATATATTGCCACAGCTCAATATATCACAGTTAGAAAACATTTAAATTGAAATTGAAACTGATTACATTTGAAAATAATTAAACTGCACTCATGTGCTCAAAAGCAACTGCTCTCTAAGGAGTCTCAAACGGAAGAATTACCCTTGCTAAAATTCAAGGAAACAGACTTTCAATAGAACATTCTAGAATTTTTAATGAAATGCTGGGCTGTGATTGGTCAATTTAATATCGTGTTTTTGACGTCAGTACAATGCACAAAGTAGTTCCAACATTTAGCTACAATAACCATTTAAATAATATACGATATATTATATATAATACAAAATAACATATAGGACATTAAAATCCTTTCAATTTTATTTTTATTTTGGAAGATGCCTTTAAAAATATTCTTTACTTTTCAACTCCACTGCCAAATTCAAAGGTGAACTGAAAGTTTATTGCTAAATTAATATACATACAAATATTATATGCCATAAAATAACTGACTCCTAAAATAGTATGATCTCGTATACAACAAATATTTCCAAAATATATTGCTATGTTCGTGAAACCACCGAAGATATGAGACCTGTATATACATTATTTCACCGGCTTGGGATGATACTTTTGGTGAGTACAAATAATAATATGCATTATTTAATAGCAAGTTAACATATGAGGATTAAGTATTTATACATTTTATAAATAATTGATGAATCATAATTTTTCCAATGATTTTATTGGCATTGACATCTTTCAGTAGATGATCCATATAGGCAGTGGTATGTTTTGATATTTTTGGATGAAGGTTATGGCTATCTTCAATATTTGGATTTTTCAATTACATAAATTAACATCAAAGAATACAAATAAATATACAATGTGATATGAGTCAGAGACTTTTGGTGGTGAGTCGGAGCTTGCTTCCTTGTTATCATTATTTTATCAATATTGAGTACTGCTAAATTAGGTCAGCTTACCGTTAATTATGCTATCTATTATAATACCAGCATTTAGTGGTCATTGACAATATTTTATTGAGGCTTTATTTGGTTGCCAGAATTTGTATCGTGACAGAAGCCCCCTATAGTTATATAAATGAGCGAATAAATAAGCTTTTAATAAGCTGCAGATAGAGCGAGTTTGTATAACTATACAAAGAAACGAGGCAAATTTTCTAAGATCTCACATAACATAAAGAAGGCTCTAAAAAATATGTGAACACAACTGTCTCATGTTAGCTTACCTTCCGACTCGAATTCGGTACGGAAATATTCTACGCTACCTACTCATAAGATTTACAGAAGCGTAACATCTAATCATGGCAGTGATTTACACAAAAATCAAGCATTTAGCTGAGAAAAATAGAGCAAGGATAATACATCTAAAAGAGCAATATGAGAATTCAAAAGTTGGCGGCTAAACAATACTATGATGACGACATGTCAAACCAAAGAGTATGCCAGGTGCCGAAGGAATCTCTACAAGCGCTGATGCACAAAAGGTATGTGAGGTTATCTCAGATGACACTCGAAAATACAATACAATTCAAACTCATAAGTTCTGCTAGACAATAAATGACATAAATAAAGCTCTCAAACAATTTACATAGATAGATGTACAATAACTCTGGTAACTGATCTGAAGGAAATAGCAGGTGACTTAAATGGGTGCCGACTTGTTTTATCGATTGACAAAGTTATTAGCCTAGGGCTCACATCGTAATCTGTGGTTTCACCACTTGACTCAAAATTCACTGCCATGCAAACACTTATGGTTACAAATACATAAACATTCAATAATAATATCAAAATATGTGTTAATCTTAGTTTTAACAAAATTTACTTAATAATACTGGCTACATTATAACAATTTGATTATAAACTTTCACAGCTGTGAAGTATGGAATATATACATGCTGTTTGATTTGTGTGGCCTTGGCCTATCGTATGTGTACAATATATCGTCTACGCACACAAGTAGACATCATAACATATGTGTTTTTTGGTTATGTGCATAACGTATGACTTCGTAGAAGCTAACAAAAAATTCAGATATTTACTAATACTAACAAATATATGATATAATAACATAGTAAGTCTTGGAAAAGAAGGTAATTTTTCACTAATATTTGAAGTTGGTAATAATTTACCGTTAGGATTCCATTTACTTTGATTAGAAAACTATGGCGATCGTTGGCCATCAATTATTTTATTAACAGAACTGTGTATTTTTCTAAAAAGTTCAATATCACTTATTTTGCGTAATTAATACGGTCAGGCGTCGTAATACATCCTTGGGACGATTTCTGGCTCATGTTAGTTTGAATCCTGTTGTAGAAAAATCACTTTTTTCGTTTATCTCCAAACCGGAAGCATGTGGTTCTTAGGAATGATATTGTTCATTCTCTATAGTAGGGTTTAATGTTGGCGAGGTTCTCGCACCAAATAGACGAAGTGTTTTCAGGGTCTAGAAGCTGCTCTTATTAACCTTTCATACCAGGTGTGGGCGATTTAGGTTATGTTGGCCGGTTTGTTGTGGGTATTCGATCAACGTCTCAAGAGAGGTTAGGTTTTGGTGTCCAAATTTTACAATCTCCGACTTTATGGCGGGCTTGAAGCGAGTATGCCGCCGATGAAAACATGCAGAATGCTCAAAACTGTCGACTTTTATATTGAGCATGTTTTTTTAATCTCTTGGCTTTATGGCGGGCTTGAAGCGAGTGTGCCGCGGATGAAAACATGCATGTAATGCTCAAAAGCTGTCATTTAGTATTATATGGTCGAGCATACGTTTCCTGTGAAGATGAGAGTTATGACATTCTCTTATTTATTTTGCTCAACTGCCGTTTAACTTTGGTTCTGGGCTGCCCGGAATTTGAACCGTCAGAGTCTTATAAGTTTTCTCCCTTCTAGTCATGCGCGATGGTTATTGCCGGAATTTTTTCCTGGTGGATTATTTGATTTTCCATTTGTTTTGATGGTGTACTAGTAGAAGGTGGTGGGCTATTATCTTTATCTGTATTAAAAGTGGTATTTGGTGATGGTGATTTATTTGATTCGTTTCTAGAACTACTTGTGTTGTTGTCTCTATTGGAGTTCATGTAATCTCGCCATCATAGAATCTATCTTGATCATGGTATCTACGATCTTTATTCCTATTAAAATTGTTATTATTTTGATTCCTTCTGAACCCATTTTGTTTCGGTAGTTGTTATTTGGTGGTAGTGACTCTATTTCAAAGTCCTGTGAATTATTATTTGTATTGTCACCAGTGTTAGAATTTTCTCTTGCTTGATTTGGTGGCAGGTTGGTTTGTACAAAATTATTATTATTTCTATGGTTATTATGTTGTATATTGCTTGTGGAGACAGCTTGAACACAATGAAGGTGGTTTTCAAGTTCTTTGAAACTTTTAATGTATGCGCTGTCTAATGCTAGTTGGACGTGATATGGTATCTTCTTAAGTTCGTTGTGAGCTAAGTTAATATCGAATCTGGTTGTCTAGCTGCGAATTTTGATAGCGTAACCGTGAGACGAATGCGGTGTATGTCTGACCACTTCTTTCGTCAAAATTGGAGGATATTATTTTGATAACAATTCTTGTTGTCTATCTAGGCTCCAATATTGCTCGAGGAAAGCTCTCAGAAATTCTTCTAGGCTGTTGAATTCATGTGCACGTCCATGAAGGAAGAGCAGAGGTTCCCCAATTAAAAGAGAGGATAGCCGGAATCTCCATACAGGCCAACTGATTGGAACTAAGTCCTGTACCACTTTTAGCTGTTCTGCAAACGCTTTAGGTGTCATGTGGAATTTTGTGTTATCAAATTTTCCTAATCCACTGATTAATTGTGACACATTCTGTGTTTCAGGTACTGCTACTATCTCACCTCCTTCTCTCTACTCATATTCATTTCAAGTTGTGATATTTTTGTGTGTGTCTGTTTTATTTTACTATTTAAATCGATTTTGGTATCTTGCAACTCGCTGTCTAGTTGGGTGATGGTTATTTGGTGTTGGTTTAATTCTTTTCGGTTTCTTCAACTCTATTGTGAATTAATGTATGTTCAGTTACTAGACTTTCAACTCGGGTTTGGTAGTACTTAGAGACGTGTTTGTTAGGCTAAGTTGAGTGTTAATTTCTTGTACAGATTTTTCTAATGGCTGGGTGGAATCTCTAATTTGCTTTTCCAAATTCTTGCAGGTGGTGGCACACTCTGTCTTCTGTTTCTCTACTGCCTGTTGTATGTCGGTTTTGGTTTGTTTTACAAGATTTTCTAGTTTTTTGTTTAATCCATCAGTGTGTTCACTTACGTTTTGCATGACCTTGTTTTCCAGTTCAATCGCATGCTTGCTCCAATCTTCACTCAGTTCCTTCCTCAAATTCACCTGCATGTCATCCATTCTTTTGTTGAGGCATACAGTAGTGTCATCTAACTGCTTTCTCATATCCTTCATCTCTTCCCTGATGTCTCTGATCTCTACTCTCAATCCTCCATCCATTTTTTCTATTTGATCCTTGATTCGACTGTCCATTCCTTCCATTCGACTATCCATTTTTCTGTTTCATTATTGATTCGACTATCTATTCGACTACCCAGTTTCTCTTGGGAATCTTTGAGCAGTTTCTCTTGGGAATCTTTGAGGTCATTACTTATTTTGAGCATGAGAGTGACCAAATCGGTTGGAGTGTCATTCATTAATCTGGAAGTCAGCGGACTCAGTTCATCTGGCGAGAGTTGTGTAGTAGGATTGACGGTGGTAGGCGACGGCGTACGCGGAGGCACTTCTGTCAGGACGACCTCTGGTTCCAGGCGGGTGGAAGACAGCTGACGAAGATTTTCAGGGTCGAAGTTGGCGCTAGTGATACTTCCTGCGTCTCGCTCCCTGGGCGCTGTCTCATCAGTGTTGTTTGTTGCCTCGGGGTTAGGTGTGGTCACTTCTCGCAAAGTGTTGTTGTCTCCCAGCTCCATGTAGGACACAGATGAGTTGGCTGAGAGGTTCTCCATGATGGTGAGTTAGGATTTGGACAGCTGGGCTAGTGGTGAAATCCAAGGATGTCGCGGTCCGATGGTGTGAACGCGGCGTGAAGGGTGTAGGCGCGGCGTGGAAATAGATGCGCGGCGCGAGTGCGATAGTGATTCGAGTGCAGTGAAATGTTGACCGAAAGGATTAAGTGATAAGTGATATATACAGTGAGACAATAAATTTTCCAAGACTTATTACAAATAAACATGCACAAAATAAACATGCAATGATAGTTAAATCAATAGATATCTGGTAATTACCAGTAAATAAATTTTTATATATGGTAACTATTAATAAATAGCCCTATATTCAATGCTCATTAATAATCTGGCGATTTTCAAACTATCACAGATAAACAATAAATAAACAATTAATACTCTAACATCTTGCCTATGAGATCAATTCTGGGGATTTTGCTTAAATTAATAGATTAATTAACAAATTAATAAGCCCCCAAGACCTTAATGCTCTTGGTAAACTAATAATATTTTGGTACCTTTAAAGCTTTAATTTCAAGGTTAAATAAGCTAGCTTTCTTGTTAGGCTACCTAAAATAATTATTCAAATGATCACAGAGTGTGATTCATAGCAATAGGTGCGTATATCTCTTTAAATTGTTGGCGATATATCTGAGTATACTCTTCCTCGACGTCTCCTCAGGAATAATTTAATAATGAAATCAATATTCAAATTAATTAATTACTTTATTAAAGCTTGGCAATTCCATAAGGTATATTTTCAATTTCAAAAAGTTTTCAACCATCAACTCTGTGATTTCTGAGTTCAAATTTTTTGGCTTTCTTAATAAAGAAATTTTGTATATCTCCCTCAGGCCGCCATGTTGGGTGCCATGTGTAACATTACTCGGCTCAAACAATAAATTGCCCCACGTTATGGTGCCATGTGTAACATTACTATGTTGTGGGTCATGTGTGTAACGCTATTATCTTTATGTTGTATGTCCCGTGACGTCAGGATCAAGCAAATATAGTCAAATGTGTCACAAGATAAGGGAGAGCTGAGTGATGGACTATAGTCACGCATCAAAGACAAGATCTCAATCCACTTACGTAACACACTTGGCTAAGCATACTCCTTACGTGACTGGGCATGTCAAAATTTGGCCTTGCAAGGGCTCATCCAGGATACTGATATTTTCATAAATTAAATAAATTTAATGTATCAATTGGGATTGCCAAGACAGGTGCAAGAACGACTAGAAAACCCAGTAATTAGGTGAAAAACTTGGAGTATATTCTCCTGTTCCTTCAGAACACACAACTTGAATAATTAAATGAATTTTACAAGTTTCGTTAATAATTAATAACAATAAATAGCTTGTTACAAAATTTATATTTTCGGTAGAGCGTAGGCGTGGGTATTTTTGCCTGGCAATTAGATAATACAAACTCTCTAAAATTATGAATGCCTTAACTACTAGACCATGAGCTCATGTTTTATGTTTCACGCAGTATGATCATTTCTCCCCACTATTTCACTTTAAAAGAGGCTTTCGCGCCTTTGGCCAAAGGATTAATAAAACGGATCACTCACAGTAGTGGCGATGCTTTGGCGTCGGTTACCGTATCCTGGTTTAGGCAGCCATCTCATGGTAGATTGGATTCCGTGTGTCATCTCACGATACTGTTTGGCTCTGGACCATGGGTTATAATATTTTCGCGACTTTATATGAATTTAAACAATTATATATTGCCACAGCTCAATATATCACAGTTAGAAAACATTTAAATTGAAATTGAAACTGATTACATTTGAAAATAATTAAACTGCACTCATGTGCTCAAAAGCAACTGCTCTCTAAGGAGTCTCAAACGGAAGAGAATTACCCTTGCTAAAATTCAAGGAAACAGACTTTTCAATAGAACATTCTAGAATTTTTAATGAAATGCTGGGCTGTGATTGGTCAATTTAATATCGTGTTTTTTGACGTCAGTACAATGCACAAAGTAGTTCCAACATTTAGCTACAATAACCATTCAAATAATATACGATATATTATATATAATACAAAATAACATATAGGACATTAAAATCCTTTCAATTTTTATTTTTATTTTTGGAAGATGCCTTTAAAAATATTCTTTACTTTTCAACTCCACTGCCAAATTCAAAAGGTGAACTGAAAGTTTATTGCTAAATTAATATGCATCCAAATATTTTATGCCATAAAATAACTGACTCCTAAAATAGTATGATCTCGTATACAACAAATATTTCCAAAATATATTGCTATGTTCGTGAAACCACCGAAGATATGAGACCTGTATATACATTATTTCACCGGCTTGGGATGATACTTTTGGTGAGTACAAATAATAATATGCATTATTTAATAGCAAGTTAACATATGAGGATTAAGTATTTATACATTTTATAAATAATTGATGAATCATAATTTTTCCAATGATTTTATTGGCATTGACATCTTTCAGTAGATGATTCATATAGGCAGTGGTATGTTTTGATATTTTTGGATGAAGGTTATGGCTATCTTCAATATTTGGATTTTTCAATTACCTAAATTAACATCAAAGAATACAAATAAATATACAATGTGATATGAGTCAGAGATTTTTGGTGGTGAGTCGGAGCTTGCTTCCTTGTTATCATTATTTTATCAATATTGAGTACTGCTAAATTAGGTCAGCTTACCGTTAATTATGCTATCTATTAAAATACCAGCATTTAGTGGTCATTGACAATATTTTATTGAGGCTTTATTTGGTTGCCAGAATTTGTATCGTGACAAATACATAGGCCTAGTGGGAATCAATATTATTTCAATTACATAATATCATAAATACCTATTCTTATATTCTAGTTTTCAAACTATTTCTGAATCGATTTACAAGGAAATGTATAATGATTTATCAAGAATATTCTCAGACATTTTGTGAATATTCAATATTCACAGGGTTAAGTAGCAAAATATAGGCAAATAAGAGGTGAATTCAATAGAATTGAAGACACTTCTGATTATCTTTGATGTATCTATGAAGAAGGATGAAAATATAGAGAAGACTTGGGAATGGAAGGATTTTGAAGTATGCTAAATTTTGATGAATTTTCAACTCAAATTTCTCCTCGGACTACTGATAGCACAACAGAAGCGGTTAAGGTTTTGAAACAACCATCAAAAGCTAATCAATAATCATTGTAAAAAGTTGTCTGTTAGTTCCAACGGAAAACTTGTAATTAAGTATGCCTCCTAGCATATCCAAATATCCAATATCTAATATTCAAAACCTCCTAGACAATTTTGGAGTTTTCTAGTACTTCAGTGTTTATTGTCACTGCTACAAGATAATATTACACAATAAGAAACATTAATAAGATAAGACTGGACTATTTTAATTAAATAAGGAATATAGGAGCATTCCTAGGGAAATGTCTACTTATCGGTCCGCTTAATCTTTATTATCATCAGATTAAGAAATAAGTTGAAAGTTGTTTATAGAACATTATTAAAAACCGAGACACCATTATCTATGTGAGGTGCTAAAAATAGAGTTGTTTAATTACCATGTTGAATCTCAATCTAATTAAGAAAACAATTTTAGTGATAAGCTAAAGCCCGGCGGTGATAAGCTATTAGCCCCGCGGTAAGCGTGGTATCTAATCATTTGAATAAGACAAGTGACGAGCACTCAGTAATCTCGTTGGAAGGGTGACCGCTCGAGGCAAACTCCACTATCTATTAGTTATTAGCTTCAAAACAATTTGCCTGTGGTTCGAAACACACCTAAAGCATTAGTTCCATGCCAATCTCTTATCATCCTTCAATTGCCCTCACATTAGACTAGGGCTTAGCCTGTGGGTATGACCATAGACTAAGTAAATATGAATTGAAATGGATTATATCTCTTACATGGCTATCAGAAAAATGCACATTCCTTAATTGACTCATTTATGTCCGATTACACGAGTCATTTAAATTTAACCGCCGTCAAGTGATATCGTTTGATAAAGGTGAATAGGGATTTCGTTTCATTGGTTCCTTCAAATAACGTTTTTCAACGGCGGTTAAATTTAATTGGCTACCATGCAATCGGACTTTTGTTAAATATTACTTTGTCCATATCGTAATTTTGACACTGAGTGATAACAGGGTTGATCTGGTATGAGATTACTTTGTTTTAATGATTGTTTGGCTGTATACATAGTTTTTTCTCGAGGTCTAGTACTTCTAGATGCACATACTCATTGGCAATTAATTTTGTGATCTTATATTTACGTGTCCAAACTACATTACTTTATTTTGTACTTTCTATATATTTTTTTCAAATGTTTTGTTTTTGTCACAAATAGAGAATTCAATTTTCAATTTCAAACTGCACTGTATTGTTCATGAAAGGAGAATGAAGTCAAATTTCTAATTTATCTCTGAAAATTATTTTCTAAGAATGATTTAAATCGCATGTACGATTGCCGAATAAGTTAATCACATGCCTCATCAAAATTTTGAAAAAGTAATTCACTTACCCAAATCGCAAAACCACAAGTTGCAGTTGTAAACAACTCTCCCAAAGTTCACTTTCTGTAAAACTCCAGTTCACGAAAAATGCACGACATTCGACAGTAATACGGGAGTCACGAAATTCGGAAGCGTTCGTCACGAGCGCTCAATAGCAACTGACTGAGTTCCGTGCGCGCTACCAAAACAAACAGCGGCATTTGAAAAGGATTCCACGCATGCGCAGAAACACATTTTCCACACCGAGGGGAGGCGAAAGACAGAGAGGTACCGACTACTGTAGTACTATCTTAGCAGGAAAAAAGGATTTGTGCTGCGGGTTGCCTACTCATGCTCCTTACTAACATTGGATAAATAAGGACCAGCTGAAAGGAGACAATGCTGCTCTTTAGATTGCTATTCTCATCCTCTCCCAACCCTTACTCACTCTCTCTCTCTCTCGCACACCGTCTCTTCATCACTCTCTCCTTTCCTGTTCACCGCAAAAACTCCAACCCTACCCCATTCTATCAGTGAGAGATTCAATAAAACACCAGTAGATCCATTGCATTGCACTGAGAGTGCGTCGTGTTGAATTGCCTTCAAAAGATACTATCAGTTACCCTGGTTAGATAGAAGGAAAGTCTTGCCGGCTAGTTAATCTTCACTAGCTTGTCAATCGGTGCTCTGATATGTTCACAAAAGATGACAACTATTATAGGATTAGTATAACAACTATTATGACAACTATGTAGAATTTGGCATCTAAAATAAGAAAATATTAATAAAGTTTATAATTCAAAGATTACAAGAGAGACTTATAAATCACAGCACACACTTTTAATTCGAAAAGGACACTTAAAAATTGCAAGAGCGAATAAATTTCAAGTAGCACTGTGAATGAGATATACTCATTCACAGCTACCTTTACCTCAACTTTCCTGCTGGAGAAATAGAAATGTAGAATCGATCTCAAGCCGTATTTTCTTACTTCTACTCTGCTCCATAGACTTTTCAAATCTCCATCAGCTTTTCACGATTATGACTGTGAAAATAAATGTAACAAGTTTTCTGCTCTGAAAAGCAGAGATAAATTTTCCTATTAATCCTATTTAAGTCTATCACTTGATTTATCTGGATCTATAAATTATAATTTCCTTGGAAATCTCAACTCCATTACAAAAGATTATTCAATTCTCATTCATGTAATTAGTAATCCATTCAATACTGAAGATTTTCTGTATTATTACTTTGGATTTCTTGATTTCTCAATTATATAGCTATGACAAAAACAGATAATTGATTATATATTTATTTGTGAGTATTCAAATGATAATTCTGGCAGAAAGAACCTCATGAGATTATTCATAAAATATAATGGAATAGAGAAATAATATCTTCAATATCTAGTTCAATACTTGATAAGAGTACAAAAGACTTGAAAAGATTTATTTTTGTCTAGTCCATGATTATAAATAAAATTCGATTAAGCTATTGTGTTCATATACCTTCAACAATATAAACTACCCAAAGCCAGTATGGAAAATGTTTAGAAAGGGACTTTTTCTCAAAAGCAATGCAATGCAAAACGCATTCTACTGATTGAACTATCTATCGAGCTTCATCTCTGTGACTCGCATAGCTCAATATTGAATCAAAGCATTCCGAATGAAGAGCACGAGGAATGTGATTGCCGCCACATCACAATTGAATTCGCCCTCTCGGCATTTCGGAGGCGGCCTCCGCCGATTTGGCAAGGTTGACGCTGGCATTAGCCGCCGAATAATGTCTGTGCATTACACCCCCCAAAGATGATAGCTGCACGGGAAAAGGGAACTGAGAGGGAAGGAGGGCGAGAAGGGAGAGATCGGGGTAGGAGAAGATAGAAACAGATATAAGTGAAAAATAAAGGATCGGGGTAGGGTGATGGGGAGATTTATGCAGTTATAAAAGGAGAAGATCGAAGAAAAAGGAGAAAGAAGCAGAAGAAGATATATGGGGGGTGGAGGGAAAGAGGAGGAGGAGGATGAGGATGAGGAGGAGGAGAGGATGAGGATGAGGATAGGAGGAGGAGGAGGAGGAGGAGGAGGAGGAGGAGGAGGAGGAGGAGGAGGAGGAGGAGAAGAAGAAGAAGAAGAAGAAGAAGAAGAAGAGAAGAAGAAGAAGAAGAAGAAGAAGAAGAAGAAGAAGAAGAAGAAGAAGAAGAAGAAGAAGAAGAAGAAGAAGAAGAAGAAGAAGAAGAAGAAGAAGAAGAAGAAGAAGAAGAAGAAGAAGAAGAAGAAGAAGAAGAAGAAGAAGAAGAAGAAGAAGAAGAAGAAGAAGAAGAAGAAGAGAGAAGAAGAAGAAGAAGAAGAAGAAGAAGAAGAAGAAGAAGAAGAAGAAGAAGAAAGAAGAAGAAAAGAAGAAGAAGAAGGAAAGAAGAAGAAGAAGAAGAAGAAGAAGAAGAAGAAGAAGAAGAAGAAGAAGAAGAAGAAGAAGAAGAAGAAGAAGAAGAAGAAGAAGAAGAAGAAGAAGAAGAAGAAGAAGAAGAAGAAGAAGAAGAAGAAGAAGAAGAAGAAGAAGAAGAAGAAGAAGAAGAAGAAGAAGAAGAAGAAGAAGAAGAAGAAGAAGAAGAAGAAGAAGAAGAAGAAGAAGAAGAAGAAGAAGAAGAAGAAGAAGAAGAAGAATGAAAATGAGATACAAGAGGAGAGAGAACATGGAGATAATAGGGATGAATAGGGATAACGTTGGAATTGAGAAAAATGAGAAGGAAGATAAGTCAAATTCAGAATTAGAAAGAGGAACAGAGAGACAAAAGGAGAGAAAACAAAGAGAAGACGTGGAAGGAGGGGGAATTGGTGAGTGAGGAGAAAAACCAATTGAAGAGAAATATAAGATTGAAGGTGAAAAAGAAGGGTGTAGTCTGGTGGGAAGAGAAGAGAAGGATGAGAAGAGAGGAAGACGAAGAAGGTGAATGATAACGACCATGATGATGATCGAAACAGAAGAAATGTATAGACAATAAATGCAAAGGAGAGAAGGAAAAGAAGAATACCAAAATATGATAATGGCAAGGATGAGAAAGAAGAAGATGAGGAGAGAGGAAATGTAAGAGAAAAGGAAAAGAAGACAAATGAGAAGAAGCGAGTAAAGAAGTGGTGATATGGTGAGAGAAGTAGAAATAGTAAGTAGAGTAGCAAGAGACGAGAAAGAAGAAGGATGAGGAGAAGGAGAAAAGAAGAGATGAGCCTCACTTGAGCTTAGCTTCCCTTCTCAGCTTCAAACGGCAGCGTCCTTTTCAAACCGGAGTGATAGAAATGTCTTCTACTAAACAAAAAGCCCTAGCCAAATTACTCATTCCGCTCCACTCCTCATTCCATCATATCCTCCTCCTCCTCCTACTTTTCCTCTTCCTCCTCTTCCTGTCTAATTCTTCTACCTCCTCCTCCACCACTTTTTGTCTGTAGTGATTGTTCTAGTTTGACTCCCACACACCTTAGTGACATCGTCCATTCTCAGTGTCTACAACATTCATCGTGCCTTCTCATTTCAATTTCATAAATTTATTTCCCATCTTCCAACAGGATACTGAGCGAGAAAATTGTTGGAGTGGGGTGGGAAAATTGAAGGAATAGAAGAAGAAATAAAATGTCCGCCATTCAACTCGACGCTGTTTCCCGCGTCCGTTTTTTAACGGGGCCAGCATCTAATCTCCCTTTTTTTAATTCAACAGTAAAACATTTTATCGCACTCATCTGTCTCCTTAGTAACCCTGTACCACCCAAGCACCCTCGCTGGCCTTACAAACGGTTCAGTATAATTTCAAGCTTTTCCATTTCATCTGATCATCATCATCATCTTCGGCGTAATTAACATCATCCAGTTTGGCAATTACCTCATCGAAAATTAATTTTCTTAATTCGTATCAGCATTATTAGAGATGATGGAAAATTTCTGAAGTTATCTGATCTGCGGACACTAGAAAACACTTGAAGGGGAAGCCCTGTATTTTCCATTTTCAATGACATGAAGGAAAATTATTACAACTCAGTGCTCAAAGCTCAAGCTTTCGATCGCAAGAGATCCGATAAAATTAACAACTGACAGATTACGAAACTCCACAAAACGAATGCAAAACCATCCTTATTGAGCTCTGTAAAATGACGTCATTTTACAGCGGTTAATACAATTCGGTTACGTGCAACCAAACGATGAGGCGATCAAATTTAAGTCTAATAAAATGAAAGAGCTCAAAATCTTGTTCAATACTCTACAAGACTTTAAATGTATTTATAAGACTCAAAAGTTTTAATGTACTCACTTCAACTTCGATAAATTGAAGAGAATAACTTACTAGTAAAGTATTTTAAAGTCTTGTCAAGGATGGAACAGCTTTTGAAGTTCTTTTTATCAGGTGAGAAATGTATCGTAATATTTTGAGGACTCAAACGTATCCATTCTTTAAGCTAGTAAAGTATTCTATCTTTGAGTTCTTTCAAAGTGTATGGTCTTCGGATCATATAATTTCAGATTCAGTCTGAAATTAATAAATGATTAATTCATCTACTATGAATATAGATAGGTACATTTGAGCCGAATGGTCAAATGTTATTTTGACATCAGGCTGCTTAGATAGTACAGACTCATTGACCTAAATACTGTACAAAAAACGACCAGTAGGGGAATTCTCACGACCAATTGCACGAAGGCCAATTAAATTTAACTACCGTGAAGTAACGTCATATGACGCTATTAAACTCATGAGGCAATAATCACAAAACGAATGAAGCATTTAACAAAGGAAAATGAGAAATTGTTAATCATGGAAACAATAAGACGGTTGCACGTATATTGACAACATCAAGTAGTCAAATAGAATTTCATCATCTCCTTCTTCATGGTCACTGAGCATCATGACGAATTATTGTCAAGTATCATCTTCGAAGATGGCTCAATGCAGATTGGCACTTGAATTGCAGAGCAAGTTGAAAAAGAGGTCAAGTACATAAATAGAGTCAATAGCGAAATGGGGTTTATAGAACTGATGAGAAATCCTAGTTTTCTGGTTCAGCTGCAAAACTGCTGAAAGAACAAAAAGTTAATAAAGAAACTATAGCAGTTCTAGTATAAATAGATTTTTTTCATTAGTAACCATAGCGAGATTCACAATAGAAATATAATCCAATAGTAAAATCCAGTTGCATTTCGATATCAAGAGTTTGCGTGAGCATCATCAACTGGTTGATTTCAATTCAAATTCAAGTTCTGGGAATCAAGCTGTGTTTACTTGATTCAGAGCCGTATCTATGAGCGTTCCTCTTGTAATATGACTCTAGTGAGAAAATGGCGAACTCACACTAAACAGACAGATCAGATTCAATTCAACTTAATACAATATAGTGGTCAAATAGTGGTCTGTAGTTCAAAGAGAATGTAAAAACTCCATTGAACTTTAGTCATTGCAGTCACATACCAAGACAAACTTCTGAATTCTATATAAAAACCATATTTTGAACACAATACCAAGTAACAAATACAATGCACTAAGTCACGTTTAAATTGAATCTAATCAAAAAACTAAATAGTTCACGACAGCAGCATCCATTTTCCTTAGAGTATTCTTCGCAAAGATGTGACAATACTGTAAAAGTGTCTCGGCAACTATCAACTGTAAACTTGGGTTGAAGACGTATGGCTCCTGTGGGATCCTGGAAGCAGGAATTCATCATAACCGGACGCTGATCAGCTGCATCCTTCCGGAAGAGTCCTGAGGGAACGTCAGCTCTCCTCAGTTGAGTCACATCTCAGTGAACGTTTTACAACAACTCCTTTTCTCGCTACGTGACATGCCCGCTACAAAATCTGAAAATTTCTGTATTCAAAGTAAGCCTGCCTCGGAAGTAGAGGACGACGAGAAATTTCTAGTTGACATTCCGAGTGAAGAATTTCTTGTCAGCTGAAGATCTTCCTGTTCAAGGCACCCACTCAACATCGCAGCTGACAATACAAGTCAGCTTCATTGAGACCCATTGATCTATTTGCTTCCTTTCCCCTTATCAAGAAATTTATTTTTCTCACCGGTTTACTTCTCTTCTTCTAATTCGCCATCTTATTCTACAACTTCTTTGTCACTTCCTTGTTCTTTCTGTTCTTCATACACCTTTTTCTTTCTATATTTCTTCTTCTTCTACTTTCTTTCCTTCTTCAATCTTTCAAACTTTTCCGTCTTCTTCCTACTTCTTCCCCTTCATACTTTTCTTTCTCTTCCAATTTCTCTTCTTCGTTTTCTCCTTACTTATTTTCGTCTCTTATCTTTTTTCTAGCATACCAACTTCTCGACTACTCCTAATCTAGTATTGTCTTCTTCTATTTTAGCTGTCATCATCATCATCATCATCCGTCTGTATTCATCGTCATCATCTTTGATTACTCCATTCTGTTTTTCCGTCCTGTCACCATAAATATTTTCAAATTCCTTGCTTCACAAGAATCCGTATTTTGCAATATTTTATCACTTCTATTCTCAAATCTCTTCCCGTCTTTCCACACTTCTACTAGCTATCGATTGTAGAAATATTGCTATTCTCAAGTTTTTTCAACTTTTCCAAGTATCTTCTTCCGTTTTTTCTTGTTCCTTTCCAAATTTGTTTCTCCTTCATCTGTCCCATCATCCTTCTTCTTTCGTCTTCTCTATTCTTTTCATCTCCTTTTCTTCTTTTTCCCCCAATATCACCTTTTTCTCCTCTTCTAAAACCTCTCTTTTCCCTCTTTCTCAACCTTTTCTTCTTCTCCTTCTCATTCTTCTTCTTCTTCTTCTTCTTCTTCTTCTTCTTCTTCTTTTTCTTCTCCTCCTTCTCCTTCTTCTTTCTTCTTCTTCTTCTCCTTCTTCTTCTTCTTCTCCTTCTCTATTCTTCTTTTCTTCTTCTTCTTCTTCATCTTCTTCTCCTCCTTCTTCTACATCTCCTTCTTTTTCTCTTTCTTCTTCTTTCTTACCTCCCCCTTCTCGTTCCTCTCCATCTACTTCCTTTCTATCTCTTTCTTTTTTTTCTCCATCTCCTCATGTTCTTCCTTCCTAACTCCTCCTTTTCATCGTCATCTTCGACCTCCTTTTTTTCTTCTCCTCTTCCCTATCTTCATCACCCTTCTCCTTCTTTTTCTTCTCCTTATCATCCACCTTCCGCCGTCCGCCTTCCTTCTCCTACTATCAGACACCATTAATCTTGAGCATCCGGGGCGAGCGACCTTTTCCGATTGGGTCCATTCATTTTGCAGCCAGTAGCCCGCTATTCGGCTGAAAAACAAGCTCATTGCAAATTCTACAGCATCTCCGCGGCCCCTTCGATAATTTACCTTCAACGGCGGCGGCCTATTATTGCACCTTTATTATGAGAGATATCGGCGTGAACACCTTCTAAGCTCTCCTCCTCTCGAAAAGGACTTGGCCAACGATAAATCTTCGCTTTTCAAAACTGGAACGATGATCGAAATTCCTGTTGTACTCGTACCAATATTCCATCAGTTTTCCGTCGGTTTATTGTAATAATTTGAATTCTTAGCTGTAAATATAAGGCCCATTTTAAGCTAGTCGGTTTGTGATAAGCTTGTATAGCTCAATTAGCTAATTTTCTTATTAGCTTATGGCTTAATGCTTGATAGATTGTTTTAGCAAAGATGAAAATTGGAATATCTCATGGTATTTAGCATTAGCAATACAACAAAAATATGGATAATTCAATTTGAATCCTCTGAAACGCTATTGATTGTCTGAGACAACAGAACTCATAGCGTCTACTTGTTTCTTTGTGTGAAATCGGGCCTTACTTATCCTAGTTATTTTCGACGCCTCCAAAATTTTCAATTGTTTGCCTGTGTTGTTATTGGAATGCAGAATTCAACATTCTTTTCAGCCTTGAAATTATTATTGTTTGTGATCAAGTTCTCGGCAAATTTAGAATCCTCATTCTTTCCATTCCAGCCTCTAATATTATATAAATATTGTTTTACGCCAATGAATAATTCGATATGGATTTAGCATGAAAACTGAAAACAGTTTGGCGAAAATAACAGGCAGAGATGTCGATAAACATGGACATGACGTGAGTCCAATACATTCTATTCCAATAGATTTGGCCTTCAAAATGTCAACTGAAAATGCGATTGACATCTTAATATAGATTCGATAGGAAGGACAGAGCTGAACAGCCCCATATTGCATCCATGTTTTTGCTCCACGGATCAAATGTATTATTCATTCTCTTTATCATCCCTCTGAAAAGATGGCTCCGTCATCCATTCGCCATCTTGTCGAAAATACTAACCAGTCTCAAGATCTCAAGAACTCGTTATTCAATTTTGCTCTTGTATCACACATTATTTTCATATTTTATGTTACTATTTTTATTGTTGATATATTTTATCAACTGTATGAATGAATTAAGTATAGTACGAATTTTAACATCTTGTTTATCAGTGATTTTTCTTTTTACTCTTTGACAATCTATTATAAATTGATTGTTTTAATAATAGAACGATTATTGAATAGATAAATAATGTGTGTTGGAAATGGCAATAAATCTGCATTTCATATCTCGTTATTGCTCTTTAGCTCATTAGTCTATTCAATTTTATTTCCTGTATATTTCACACCATTACACAACCCAACTGCTTCTCGTTATTTCAATAAATAACTGGTTGAAACAATGGCTTCTTTTCTTTTTATTCATTCATGATCTATATACTTTATATGATATTATAAGAATGAAAACTGCTATTTTTACAAAAATGTTGATAAAACAGACCAAAATTAATACCCAAAAATAATTATGTGAAATTTAATTTAAATGAGCACTTATGAATTATCCTAGAACATGATTAATAACAATTTGTTTCCAGATGATTTAAACAATTCGATTTTGCGACAATTGAGCGTATTTAATGAAAAATTCATTGCAATGAGAAATGAGATTTATTGAAAATTAATAAAACAAAACATTATTGTTGGAATTGGAAAGGAAATGTTGGATTTCAAAAAATTAAATCTAACTTCACATTAACCTGAAGAATTATATAAATGTCTTATCAAATTGCCATCCAATCTGATACAAATCGAATACATCAAATCTGATACAAGACATATCATCGTATCGTATTTATCAAATCATGTATCAAATTTGATGGACTTTAAAGCTCTTTTTTTGGATGGCAATTCGATCAAGTACACACCGCTTTAAAGGAGGTTGATTGACCTAAATCATTCATTGATCTGAACCATCTTTTATTATTGAACCAGCATCCTTAAACTTGCAAGTTGAAAATTGAAGTTAGGGTTGGTTGTTATATTATCTCATTTCCAATACAATACAAATTCAATTAACCAGAGTTCTAGAGGCCTGAGATAATCCAGGCCACAACTGAAAGGTGAAATAAATTACCCCGACAAAGTCAGCCATGGTTGGAGACACTTAAAGACTTTGCCGATTAAAAGAAGCGTTTCGTTTGCATCTTAATTAACTGAACTCTTTATCTTCGCTGGAAAATTGCCTCCAACTCGAATCGGTTACTTACTTTTGGCTGGATATTCCCATCCAACACAAGGCTGACAGATCACTAACTCACCAATTCAATCTGATTAACTTTGTCGCCACTATGTTGTATTTATTCATTTTTCATTGTATGAGATGAGATTAATTTTTTATAAGAATATTGATCTTCTAACAAAGTGTGGAATTTTGTGGAATTTTCAACAAAGGAGTGGCATTTTGTAGCCCTGTATTCAAAAATCCAATATATTTGCAAATTATAATTATGCACAAAGGAATATTATGTTTTTCCAATTTATTTTGAATTTCTTTAAAACTGTGATACCCCTCAAACCATTCACCAGTTATAGTAGTATTCATTTAAATTGGCGGATGAATAATTTAAATATCTTATAAACCTTTTGACATATCGATGTACGGCTTTCGCCATTCATTTTCTCTTGAAATTCTGCATCGAAATCATGTATAACATGACCACCTTACAATTAAAAAAATGAAGTTTCATTCAATATGGCGGATCCAAGATGGCGGACCAGATTTTTGAAGTCACTGTAAAGTAGTATTTCGAATTCAAGTACGATCCCCAATATCACCTTCCGTCAAATTACCTTCGTATAAGAAATATTAAGCCGTTTCCATTATTTTCACCAACCCTGTATATGTTGAGAATAAATAAATGAATTCATATTCTTATAAATTGATAATTGGAAATACTGTACTTATTTTGAGATTTCTAATGTATTTATCTTGTAAGAATACAATACATTTATTGGCAATATTTTAAATGAATGTTTACATAACTATTATCAATGAAATTGATAATAATAATATGACGAGAATACTATAGTATACGGAGATGTACATTGGCAGACTAACTACTATTGACAGATCTAATACTCTATCAGCTTCTCAATTGCAATTAAGCTTGCGAATACAATAATAACGTATTCCCCAACCGATTTACAATACTGTAATTATTACTAAGTATTTCCTATTCGTCAATTCCTTTACCAAACATTCTACTACAATTTCCCATTTGCTTATTTGTAGCGAGCTCTTTGCATCTCACTTCCTGGTAGAGAAGTTTACGAATTTTCAGCTTTGACCTATTTCCAGAAATTGAAGCGTGTCAGGATAATTCAAACTACGCATGAACTAATTGTAATTACATCGTGATTAATCATCAGCCACTCGGCACAAGCAATTATACAGCTATTAAATAGCCCGCCTACATGTATTTCGCTGTTGATATTCGTGTAATTAAATGCTGTACAACATTTCTGGTTTTGAAGCACAATTGAAGCATAATAATGACTAATGACACATTCATCAAATTTTCCAATATTTTTATAACTTTTCTAGCAACTCACTAGCAATAATTATAATACAATTGATATTATTTATTTTTCGAAGTTTCCGCAGTAATCTTCAATTCAAATTTGCACTCAAATCGAAATTGGAAGTAATATTAAATTTGTGGATTCAAGCTATCCCAAACGTTCTTTAAAAATAAATATTTCAAAATTTTCTATAGGTTTTGTATAGAAATGTGTTGATAGGTTGGACATATTTTTGTTCAATTTTGTATAAAATCGCCCTCTCTATTGCCGCAATAAAACGTTGCCATATGCCATATGTCTATATACTTTTAATATACTAGTCAAAGTGGTTAATTTCTCAAATTTTAAATGTGAAAATGAGACCACTCATTTATTCTTAGAAGTGGTATTGTGGTATTATAATTCATATTAAAAATTTGTATAGATTTTGTATAGATGTTTCCTGATGAATTGGACATATTCTTGTTCGATTTTGTATGAAATAGTGTTCTCTAATGCTCCATTGAAAAGTTGCCAAAGGTAACTAGTTTAAAAGTATAAGTATCAGTGTAAGTACTTAATTTCTCAAATTCTAGGTACGAGAATAAGACCACTAATTTATTCTTAGAAGTGGTATAAAGGTACCTAATGGATATATAAAGGTATTATAATTATTATGTATTATAAAGGTATTAAAAGTATTATAATTGGCTTATTTTTGCTGAGTAAGGTGCTCTTTGTTCCTGAACAGAGGTTTTGGTTTGTCCAAACGTAATCGCTATAGTGCATAACCATAGACTAACCATAGAATTAGTCTATGGTATAACGCATTATGACTTATCAGTCAAAACATTTTTATCCGGGGCCGCCCCGCACTGGTGTGAAGAATGCCTCTGAGATACCTCTGAACTAATTACTTCCCTAATTACAAGTGCAATAATCAATGCTATATCGTAATATATTTGATTGACATTCATCTATTGCCGTATTGAGTACTAAATATACTCACAGTCGAAAAAATCATGCTTTTCCAAAAAAATAAAGAAATAAAATGATAGAATGTATTCACCCTAAGGCTTTAATATTGCTGTATGCGGTGGCGTGCTGCACCCTTTGACAGTGGCAAAGGTGTTCCACAGATTGAAGGAGCAGCTCACAACCCTTGCTCAGAATTGAAATATAAAATTGAGCCTGCAGGGCGCGTTTTTATTATTTTTTAAAACTGCTCGCATGCAGTCACGTCGTCAGTGAGAACTCAATTTCCGTTGGAAAACGACGAATCTGTTCCAGCTACTGCAGAAATACATGTAGCCTAGTAGCTAAATAGGACAGCAGTTTGTTTCGGAACGTGTCTCGGTTTGTTTTTTGCAACAATGTGGTGCTTCCGTGTACTGAGACTGTATAATCACAGTGTGGACATTGGATGTCACACTTTTGATTGGTTAGCTCGGACAAATCCACCATACTTTTGCCTACTCCCATAAGATTTGCATTGAAATGATAGGCAAATTATATACATGTTATGTTGAGTAATTCACTTCTTACCTACAATTTTCCTTTTCAGTGTTAGTTTTCATCATTTTAAGCTTTTTTAAAGCAATACCAACAGTAGAGAGACTACTTTAAATGTTAGAAAAGATATTTTTCTTAAAATAAGTTTGAAAAATCCTTTCCTTTATCTTCTCTTTGAATCAAAACTGCTGATAATACATTTCTTGAATTGTATATCATTTTGAGGGGAAATCTTAAACCCCATAATCACATCCTTTAAAGTTATACTATTTTTGTATACCAAATTCAGTCTTTTTAGACCAGTCGTTCTCGAAAAATCTATAGTAGAATTTTCCATGATTGAATGAATAATCTACGTGTGTGTCATAAAATATATTGATGGTTGTCAAGCTTTCATCAAAATTGAATTGAAAATTTGAGTAGGGGCATATATTTTATACTATTGGAATAAATATTTCACAATATAATACACTATTTCATTTATTATGAATATCGAATGTCCATTTTCAATAGAAAGAATCTGTTCTTTCCAATTGGATAAGAATGAGTGTAGAACACCTCTGACATCTAGACGGCAGAATAATGAAGTTGTAACTTGAATGACCCAGTAACTGCTGCCATCTTACGACAGAATTCAGAGCTAGCTGCGTTGTGCATTGCCAACCAATCAGGGGAGAGAGGCGGAGCTTGGAGGCTTGTCTGTAAATCACCCAGTAACTGCAGCCATCTACCGGTCGAATTCAGAACTAGCTGAGTCATTCATTGCTGGCCTATCAAGCGATAGGCAGCTTGCAGCTCAGATGAATACGAGGTAGCTTTGTTATTTATCTTGTGATAATAAGATAATTTCTCATAATTGTATGTAGTCAGGTAGATTTCAATACACATTTTCAGGCATTAATTTTCCAAAAAATCCCACCGGCCCATATATCTATATAAAATCCCACCATCCATATATCTAGCTGGCTGACCGGCTACCCTTTGTAATCTATAGCAGGATTAATTTAACTTGTCAGAAAACAGCTGTTTCGACAATCAATATCACAATACTCAACCTACAAATGCTGAATCTCGCAGATTATTAAAAAGGCCTTTAAAAATTCATTCATTTGAAAGGTCTTTAAAAGGTCTTTTAAAGACTTTAAAGTCTTCAGACTTTAAAAAAGCCTTTGGATAATTGTGTCAAAGCTGCGTAAAATCACTGTTTACTGATTGCCGAAAAACAGCTGTTTTCTGACAACTTAAATTAATCCTGCTATAGTTCTTCAAGTGAAATCCGATGATTATGTTTGCTAAGGGCCGGTTCATGAGCTCGGGATTTAGCCAAGTCCTAGACTAAAATGGGTGGCTACCATTGACAAACGTTTGTTAGAATATGTTTATGAAATTGGTTAGAATATGTCTCAAATTTATACAAAAGCATAGATTTTTTCACTGATTCAATTAAATTCAGAAAAATATTTTATTAGGGACAGGCACTGAATAAAAATAACACCTTAATGTTTAATTCACCCCAGTTAATAAAATAATCACTGAATAAAATAACAAATTCGTTGAACCTCAGTCATTGTCAACGATGTATTACAACGTACTCTTAGAACTGTCTCTAATTCTCTTAGAATTAGGGACAGTCTGAACGGGCCCTTAGATGGTGATTGAAGCTCCTCCCTGGGACCTGTGTATGCGTGTATCATGAAAGACTGCTACTGGGTTGTTGAGAGCACGTTTTAACACAACGTTGACAATGAATGAGGCACAACGAACTTGTTATTCTATTCAGTGATTATTTTATTCACTGGGGTGAATAAAACATTGAGGTATTATTTTTATTCAGTGATCGCAGAAGCAGGTGACGTTTCTATTGTGCGCGCCTGTGCAGCGATGTGAGTGCGAGAGTGGTTTTACCAGCCACTGTTGACTGAAACAACAGACGGTTTGCATAACTCACTCATCCCTACTGCAAACACTGGCAGGTTCCACGTGTGTGCTTCCTTCATAAATGCGTGTGTAGGTGGATTAATGGGAAGAGTTTGGAGATTAATGTAAAAAATTTAATAAATTTTAAGAAAAATTTTGTAGGAGATTAATGGGAAGGTGAATTGTTCCTCATAGGAGATAAGATGCTAGAACGCTATGTGGAGTTTGATTTCTTCTACCAATTTATCACCTTACCGAAAAGATTGAAACCCCCTATCAGAAAAGCTATGTGAGTTATAATTTTGCCTCACTTATAGATACTTACTATTACTATATTTACTTACTGTACTTACGGGATATCTTACAGAGCCTTCAACTCTGAAGATGAAATGTTGAAATGTTTTGTCACTCAATACTCCAAAATGAATCCAAATCTCATAAATCTGGTCTTTCGATGACAATAATAAAACGATAATCAAAACATACTAATTATTTAAATTTGCTCTCCCATGTTCGTCGGTACAATCTATACAATTACAATAAATTAGTGAGGAAAAATGGAAATGTTAATTGATATAAAAAGTAACTATGAAATGCTATAGGCCTAAGTTTGATTGCAATTATGATTAGGTTTTCTGTAAGGGGTTTCAATCTTTTCATTCTTAGAGATTAAAAACTCGAAAATCTGAAGATGAGTCTTATGATAGAAGTATCAGCAAATGATTTGTGAAATTCACAAGTCAGCAGAAAAATTATAATTCCGTTATTAAAACCTCAGCTTCATTGGCGAGTCTTCAATTTTGAATGCAAATCTAGCTTCAATTCAACTGCAAAAAACAGTATAATGAATTCGAGCTGAACTGAGAAAGTTCAGGTCTTGGAGAAGCGCTAAGAGGATTTGGTTTGACAGAAAAGTCTCATGATGATCGAGTCTCCAGAGAGATTTCGAGTGGGATTTTTTAAATGCTTACCTTTAAAGCATGACTAATCCATGAGGAAAGCGAATCGTCAATTCGAAATTGAATTTTCAGAGCTCCAATCGACTATTACCAACTGTTTTTTAATTATTTTTCTCCTCAACCCGACAAAATGTAGCAAAATTTGTCCTTACTATGTCCAAAGTGACATCGAATTCATTCAAGTTTTTTCGGAAATTAAAAAATCGTAATAATTTATATTCAAAACAGTATCGTATGTTCAAGTCTATTAGCCTAATTATAAACACTAATAGGTTGTATAGTAGAACAGCAGAACCTATTTATACTAAGACAATTCAATCTATAGTAATCTAATTTTGGGTTGCACCAATTTTGATCCAGGCTCAACGCAATGCTAATTAAATGGGATCAGCTGATTAAAAGTAGTTGATCCCGGATTGTGCAACCCAATATTAGAGAATTGTCTTTGGTAGAACGTAGTATTGTGAATAACCAATTTAATAATTAATAATCAATGACTAGTACTTCCGATAAAATAATATAAAATATATTTATCTACTACTTTGGGATACCAATATTATGATCTTGAGTTACAAAAGGAATTAACCTAGATATTATTGAAAGTCTTTTCTAAGTATTCTATTCTAGAGTAACAATAATTATTAATCCATATCCTTAACAACTACGGTATTTTATAAAATAAAACATTTCATACATTTTCTAATTTTATAACAGAATCTGGTCATTTTTATTGTGATTGTTTTACTCACTTCTGTATCTGGAGACCGTTCTTGCAAGATTTTCACGTTAACTTCAATGGTTTCATGGTATGAAGAGTTTGTGGTATGTGAAACACATTTTTTTCAAATATTGTCAAAATTATCCGAAAAAAACATTCAGTTATGAATTTAAGTGATGGAAGATTAAGATATGAACTAGGAATAAATAGAATGATTTATTTAATTGTTCATTTATTTATTCATACTGTATCATGAATACTGTTCTGTAAAGTTCATCAGTACGATCATATTAATCAATCAGGGTAATCATAAAGTTGCAGCCATACTAGTACCAGGCCGGGAGGCTGTTTTGTTGCAGAAGAAGTACTCATGTAAGAAGAAGAAGAAGCAATGTAAGAAGAAGCCTCATTGGAAGAAGCTCATGTAAGTTCGATGAGCCGTCGGCCAAGAAAACGGCAATCGACTCTGATTTGGCATCAAAGACCAAACTAGGTTTTGCTCGTGTTTTGCCCCTCTAATCTGGACTTGGTTCTGGGTCACTGATGATGATGATGATGATGATTACGTCTTTATCTCTAACACCAGCAGCACCAATAGGCCCCAAGAATCACTTTCCAGGCCTCTTAACACGAGTATGGACACCACTGTTGAGGCACCCTGTATGTGTGGAAGTGTGTTGTCGTGTAGTTGTCCCGTGTGCAGCCAACCTCGGCTAGTAATTAATAACGCTTTTTGTTCGGGTCGCAACTCAACCCTTCAGCTCTCCAGTTTGCGACAATGCTATACCCAGGTAGACATCCCTTCTAATACCCAATGGTGCTTGTAGTTTGCTACAAAGATTACTAGAGACTGTTTCTAGTAACCTTGGTTAGTGGTGGTGGCTTGATAACAACATACATACAACTACGTACCTACCCGATGATCCTTGACGTTGTTACTTGTAATTATCGAAATAGCTGTGTACTATCATAGCCTCCTCAAAAGTACAAAATCTGTAGTTTAAAGGGAGCTATGGTACCATCAGTTGTGATGATAAAAAACCTTCCATTCATTTATTGGATCAGTTGGAAACATTCAGTTTAAAAAAAGGCACTTTTCAACATCTGAATTCATAAAATCAATTATTCTATTTATTTATTTTATTTATCTATTCTATTTATTTATTCATTGATACAATCACAAAATTATATTATGGTATTATAATCTGGAAGGAAATACTAGGCTGAGCCTATTTTTCTCTTCTGAATTTTGATTAGAAATGCAGTCCAAAACAAGGTTATATTTCACACACTTCACACAAGATTTTCTGGTCCAGGAATACTACTGAATGACAATTTTGAATTTAGAAAAGTTGATTTGAAACCTTAAAACCACTAAACAGTTCGCTAATTTCAATTATATTCAAATTAATTTGATAATTTTCTATTTAATGGTTATTGCATACACAGTAGGCTACCTCTATGATCAAACAATCTTTTATTCAATCACTTACAAAGGAGAGAACAACAGTTGTTACGTTATACTGGCTTATGCCCAAAACTTCCTCTCCCAATTTATACAATCTTAATATGGTGATGGCTTTTATTACACTGTGTCTACTGTAAAGAGCATTTTACTCAAACTCAAATCTGATTTAAAATGTATCAAAATTGAAAAAATGGATGAACACTTTTTAATGCTGTGAATATATATTTCTGATTTATTTTCACGTTTGCTATGTTGATAACATTTATTATTATTGTCAATTGAAATTGTCGACTTGTCTTCATAATTTCAACTCTGAATTGAAGTTTTTCACTTTCAACACTTGTTAAGAGCGCTGAAGAATGGCTTCAGTCTGTACTGCTAGTATAAACTAAAATGAAAACAATAGGAAAAAAACGAAAACAAAACAAAATGAAAATAATCTATTCATTGATTTGGAATCATTAATTTAAAATTACATTTACAATGACTGGAAATCAATAATTTCAAGTGGAAATGGATAGTGTTAACATTTTTCTTTGAATGGGAGAAAAATTATATTCTACAATCTACAAGCTAGAAAAAGTAAAAATGGTTGAATTACTCTCAAAGATGATTGTCAATTTAGTTCCATTTCATCGACAGTTTTTAAGCCTTCAATTATTTCAAGAACATTGTACTAAGCTTGTAGGCCTATTCACCAACTTTTACTTCAATCAATCTACGCTACAATCCTGGTCAATCCAAGTCAATCTAGAGTCTTAAGGCTGGAGTCAAGAAGATAAAATCTAGAGTCAATCCAATATAGGCTACACGTGCCCAAAAAACATCACATCAAACACACAAGGTTAAAAAAATGGTTTCCATCAACGCAACCTTGTCAAGCGTATAGACAAAAGGAATATACGATTGTCATTAGGTTCTTGTTCTATTCATTATGAATATGATCGTTTCCGGTTCACTAGGCAGACATATACAATGCCCACGTGTTCTGCTAGGGGGACCCACATCCACAGCTGCCTGATTCCAAATAGTTCACTGTCTAATCACTATTGATTGAATGCGGCGCACATTCATTGAATTCCCCAAAAACAAGCGGTTGAAAGGTTCCGGACTTGTTATGTTCTCGGTTTGTTTGCGGCGCGGGTTTTTACGTCCCTTGAAAGTTTATTAGCGCCAGTAAACAGGATGGAAGAACAAACCCCCGAAAGAGAATGACGAACAAACCTGTCGAGCTGGCTGCAATAGAAAAAGAGAACCACTTTTATTCCCTTTTTAGAGGGAATTCCCTAAAAAAGAACCACACATGGGTGGCTTGTGGTGTGTGTTGATGTGTTTTACAGGGTCCTGACGTTTTGTTCTAATTCAATGGAGCAGATAGAGTTCATGAAATAGAGGGGTATTTGAGGGGTGTGTTTGCTTGGTTCTGAATGAGGGTTGATTGAACGGGAAAGAGGTCGGCAATGGGTGGGGTTAATTTTTATAGAAAGTTAATTAAAAACATAGTTATTGTTGTACTTAATTATTGTAAAACTTGAAAACTTCTTGTTTATGTTGTTTTGAATCAATCCACTTTGATCTTGTAAACATCGTTAATATGAATAGATGTTAGATAGTAAATAATTCTTCATAACAAATAAATAATTCCATAAATAGATATATGATTAGATGATAGTTAATTCTTGATAACTTGAAAAACTATGTTGCAACCTGGACAATATCTCTGTAAAGCTTTTAATAATGTTTTTTTTTGCTGGTGACGATGCCTACCAGATAGAACTTCATTTACTATAATGCCTCCATAATAGATAATAATATTGTTTAGTGAGTGAATTTTTGTTACACTGAACAATTTGAAAAGTTGTAACGACAATAATGTAATTCATTAATTCATTTCAAATTAATTAACTTATTGTAGCCTACCTTACGTTGTGAAATCTTAAGCATGTCTGCAATTGCAATACCTATTACATTTTATAATTGAAATAACAGGTCTATTACCAAAGTGAATTAATTCTTATTGTGAAATTATTCCCCAAAACAGAAAATTTGTGCTAGTTGTTTGAAAAAGTAGCTGATTTCTTCAAATCAGTCTCAATCAACTTGAATTGCTCGATCTTAAATCATTGCTCTCTTGAATTGCATTTTGATGTGGGAAATTCTGAACGCCTTTCCCCATAAAATATTCAACTCTAGTGTTCCAGTCTCATGTTTCATAACAAAGACACGTCGAGACGAATTTAAATTCTTGACAGAATTTGAGAAATAGCTTTGAAGTTGAAAAGAACACTAAAAGAATAGCGTACATGAGCATATGAGGGAAAAGAGGCAAATTCAATCAGCGTTTTCTCGCATTTTGCGTAGAAAGAATGGGAAATTGTGCAAAGAACAAGAATGATGGAAATTTCCTCGAGTTTGCTCGTGCCTCTATGAATAAAGGCTTTGTCTTGCTTTAGAAGTTTAGAATGAGAGTTGGAAAACAAGGACAAAGTAAATTTTTTAAAGCTGGTTTTTTGTTTTGAGTTGGCTTGCTGAAATGCGTTCTGCTGAGTTTGCAATTGCAGGCTGTGAACTTTTTAAAACTTGATGGAGGAAAAATTCGAACTCAGTTTTGCATTAGAATAAACTCATATTATCTTATTTGTTCATTTTAAAACTTTCCTAACCGAGAAAATGGAATAATTCCAATGAAATGCATTAAAATGGGAATTTCTTTCAGTTTTCAGCTAATTCTGATTTTTACCATTTTTTTATCGTATGGCTTTTTTATTGGTGGGGAGACCCTTACGGGTAGGTTCCACCTCGCCTCATTGCACAATTTTTTGTGTCGGTCACCCATCCGAGAGCGGTCTTGAATGTTTGTTACTTAACCACATGATTACTTAGCAACCCAATTTTTACCATTAACCCTGCTACACGTTTACCAGTAATAATCAAATGTTATTATGATTTTGGGAACCCATTAATAACACGCCCCAGGTACAGAACTGAATGTAAATGATTTTGTTGTTAATCACACACGACTGAGAATTGTGCATGTTTCATGCGATAACCGAAAGATGATTACTTACAGCGATCACAATAAAGTTATAAAGACAAATTACCATTTCCTTTCAAGTGTCCTCATTAAAAGTAAATGATAAGAAAGTATTAAACGAGCAAAGAAACTTCCATATTATTTTTGAAACGCATATAAACTGAGAACGAATATCTGCGACTTTTCTAATCTGCAGATTGAGAAGTAAAAGAGACCAACTTTCGCTAAGATGGTGAGAGGGAGTTGGTACACCAACTTTTACCCCCCTCCCCCTCTCCTTACCCAAAGCCTGCAATTGTACAGAGTGTGCGCTCATATACTGAAGAAACTTCCAAGTTTACGATCTTGCGAAGCTGTGCTTTTTTCCAGCTGACGTTTCACGTTCGATAAAATATCTGGAAAGATAGTATTTAACGATGGCAACTGGCGAAACTTTCGAAAGTTGTTCACTTTCTGCAAATATCAACCACTCAGTCATGTAAGTTGCGACTGGCAGTCGATTGGTCTTGAAACAGCCAGCAGGAAGAACAGAGCTCAGTGGCGAAGTTTAGGGAGCTGAGATAGAAAAAGACACAACTTTGGACAGATTATACTGGATTGAACATTGGCTGCTACCAAGAGACTGTCAAGATTATTATTTATAACTTATAACAAGTCAGTGTAACATTAAAGATGCGAGTTGGAATAATATTCTCTGGAATAACGTATAAATAAAATGTAATTTAATACAATCTAATGTAATGTACATTTACTGTACATAATTGGTGGGTTTTATGAAGCAATGAACCCGCATTCTTTTTTTTTCAAAAAATATACTTAGTTGTATGCTAAGTACGGTAGTTAAATTGGGGGTTGAAATAGAATATGGGAACAGAATTCTTTGAACAATCTGATTATCTGATTGATTACTGAATTGATTACCGGTACCAATCAATAAATTTACTGTATTTCTGATATTTATTATAGCCTGCATTTTTCTTCTCCAATCATATCCAGTAACAATTATTTAACTTGGCAATCAAGTAGTTTATTGAAACATGAATCCTGTAATGTAAAATAGAATGAAATAAATTAATAGGAATGCTTGAAGTGAACAATGTAGAATAATATTATTGTTTTCATTAATTTGTTTTTGTAAATATCAATTACCTTTCTTTACTATGTTAGTTGTTTGAACCGCCATCGCTGTGATGTTTGTAGAAACCGCCCATTGTGGGAGGAGCTTATCTAGGCCAATGGCAGTCGTTCACCTTGATAGGCCATCTGGCCATTCAACTGCCAATCACAGCGCTCGGTCACGAGTATAAATTCTGCTACACTGTTTTAGTTAACCAGAGATTGATAATGGTGTAACAACCGAAACTGCAGTATCTCATTGTTTTATTAAATATGTGGTTTTGATAACATCAAGTCTTCTTATTCAGTACGGTTAACTACCACAACATCACCTTCACTACTACACAGAAAATTACTCTTATTTTGAGGGTATTGAAAGATTTGAACACTTTACATCTCAATGTGAGCATACAATGAAAATTTCAACATGAAGATTTTCTATTACCTCCATTTCGAAAATTTCAAATACGGTACCGTAATCAAACAGACAAAGTGAATATCGAACAGTTTTGCCACAAAATAAACCCGTGATAGCTTTCAGAAGATTTGTTTCCTCAACATAATGTGACAGTAGAAGAAATAGCACTAGCATGCTATTAATTTCACAATTTGATAAGAAATTTCCTGGGTTCCAGAAGAAGACTGAGGGAAAATGCCATAGGAATTGCGGCTCTGGCCCGAATCCAATCTTATTCTTATTCAATGCAATGAATACATTCTCATATCTAGATTGGAACGGAGAATTGCTCTTCTTGGTTACAGCCAAGTAATATGTAGTAAATCAAGTAACAATTGGACATTGACAATGTTTGTGGTAGTAAAAGTCAGGTAGGCTACGTTTTATCTCGGAAATCAGTGAGCAGCAATAAAATTTGCTCTAGCAACTGGGAATTCAGTCTAGCTGAATCTGATTTGTTTGTAATAAACCCTATTCTATTGATATTGTATAGCTAGCTTATTTTTCTGGAGTGCTTCATTACTTGAATTTCTTGAACAATTCAATATTATATGTAGCATTTTTCGTTAAGTTTAATATGATATTTCTTTTAAAATGCCAAAATCAATATTTTTCAATTTTTAAAAAGCAATAGTTATAGATATATATTAAAATATTAATAGAAATACGATTGAGTTGTGTATCCATAATTTTTTTCTACTGTTAAATAACACTATTTAAAAAAAACACTTTTAAAAATAACACTATCTGTGTTGATGATGGCCTAAGCTTACACCAGGTTGAAACGATCGTAACTAGCTATGTAAGTGAAAATAGTGTTATTTCTACTTAAAAAGGTGTTTTTTTTTTAAATAGTGTTAGAAATACGATATTAACAATCCAATACATTCAATCCTGAGTCCTCAATATCTGTAGAAAAAAATATGTGAAAATATGAATATTTTATTCACAGTGCACAAATTTTTCATTCAACTGAGCCTATTTTACTATAGGAATTGTATCACAAACGCCATCTATCGGAGATCGGAGGATATTTATAGTAAACAAGTGAGCTGGTACAGGCTTTAATGCTGAACTCCCATTGGCCAGTTTGTCCAGGTGTTGAAAGAGGGAGTGGGAGGTCTCATCCAATCACAGAGCTTCATCGCAGACTTAGTAGGTTCTGCCATTTTGTTTTCAAAGGCAGCCATTTTCTTGGTCTTGACAAGCGTATCACAATATCACTTGAATGAGTATTACGAGAGAAATTATTATTGTTGATATTTTTTTCAAACTGAGAATCACTAATAAAACAAGTACTGTTACAAGTTTTGGAAAGGAATTCAGTTAAAAAAGCATAGAAATTAAAAGAAAAAATATGTATTTCACTGTTGAACGCTATTTATGCAGTAAGAAATGCGGAAATGGTCTCAAAATGTAGAAGATCATTAGCAGAATGTCCCTGTGATCTTGAAATATTTAATTGTTTATCACCCCCGCTTTCCACACCCCCGACCCTTCAGTAGTGAGTCATTAGCTTCCTGTCCTTTGAATATTAACAATGTGGCCCTTGATTAAAAAAGGCTAGGCACCCCTGTCTTAATGTGTACGGTAATACAATTGAGTGTAACTTCAACAATTGAGCTTCATTATACGAAAGGTGGTTCTAGAACAGCCACCGCTTTGTACAGTGACATTCATTTAATTTGACGCTTGGCATTTGATAGATAGATAGAGAGATATCATTTCTTGACGTTGCTGATGACCGTAGAGTACGAGTGCAAATAAATATAATATCTATCTATCTAATGCCAAGCGTCAAATTAAATGAATGTCACTGTGTAAGTACAGAGACTGTATAGGTAATCAATTATTAATAATTTTATTTTCTAAACATGATTTCCAGCGAGAACTCGTATAGCTCAGAGCCCAAATCTCACTCTCAGTAGGCCGATAGTATCAAACAATTTTTCCACTTGAAACTAAAATACTAACTTTCAGCCTGCAAACTACGCAATTGCTTAGGCACAGATGCTGCCATACTTGAAAGTCTCGCGAATGAAACTGAACTGAAACAGTTGTTGAAGATTATTAGAAACTTATTCAAGTTGGTGGAAAGGATCTTAGTTGGTTTTGCAACGACGTCTGTATAAAGCGAAGATAATAAAGAGCCCAAGTCCTTCTACTTGGAGATGAATAAGCTGTGTTATATGCCTGAGAGCGAGGGACTTTATGAACAGGGGCGGAGGACTTAGTTTGTATGTGATTTATCTGTTCACAAATCTGCTCTGAACCGGCTTGAAGTCGACTTCAACTCGAGAAATACGCGCGACTTAATTAATTTCGCGGACTGAAACTACTCTCAACTCACAATATATTTCATCATTTCAATGTATATAGTCTACAATATTTGTCTCATTCTCACTTCCCATTGCCTTATGGAAATCGGTTTCGATAATCTTTAAACATACTTAACTTATGCCGGTTTATTAAACATAGGCCTACAAACTTGTGCTGGTTGCACAAGAGCATTTAACCTTCAATTCCTCATAAGAATTAACATTGTTATGGTTATTTTCATCCTTGAAGACCCCTGAGCGCAGAAACAGTACCCCACCACTTTCCGAGCTGGCAAATCATACACGCCTGCACTGTTGTCAATACTACGCACACTTCTGTGATAGTGATTAACTTTAACAGATGATTTCTGATCATCTCTTTTACTTGTAAATCATCCAAGCTAACAAAAAGTCATGATAGCAGAATGATATTTCGGTCTAATACGCATGAGTGCCCAATATAGTTGGAGATTAGAGAGAGCGATTAGAGCGAAAGAGTCTGTATAAAAAATCTATATTGTTGTTTGCATCCGGTCAAAGGCAAATCAGACAATGGTTATTACTTCTTGTACTATAACAACTACTAATCCATTACAACTACAACAGGCCTATGGCTCTTCTTTTTGCGATTGTCAGTCGACATTAAATTCACAATTTTTAAATCAAATTCAATTTATTTTTTATGATGATATGCCCAGAGAAATAAAGATACATCCTCGCACTAAATATCGCACTAATATCCTCGCACTCTGACTCATTTGCTATCTCTCATCAATCTCTCTTTTCCTCTCTTCCTCCCTCTCGCTTTTTCTCAAACGCTCTTCAACCCTCACGCACGCATAAACACCGCACGTGACGCAGCTAATTTGTTCTGTGCGCTTACCAAAATATTGGAGAGATGTTTATGGAGAGTGTGGCGAGGGGAGGGGGGTAGGTTTGTAGAGAAAGGGCTGGCTTTGGTTTAGTATAGTTGTGTTTGCGATGTGTTTATGACAGGACGGCGATTTCAATTCAACAGGCGACTGATGATGATAATATAGGCTTACGCTGATAGCCTACCAACTAGAGTTGGGCGTTAACTCAACGACCAACCAGTTGAATTAAGAGTTTTTTCTTTGTTAATACTTCAACTGTTTTCCCAAACCAATCAACGTTTCTATTAAGGTAATTTCTATAGTCCTTGATATCAGTAAGTAATCATCGCTCTAGTGATGGCTGTGACTTCACTCGCTTTCTGACAAAACTGAAATTGTAGTTTTTATTGAATTAACAATTTCATCTAGCTTACAGTTGATAGAAGGAAAATCAGTTCTGTTATTCTATAGAAGTCCTGGTTCGATCCCAGTTGACTTCAAGATGTATTTTTCTATGGTACTCCAGCGTCAATTCAAGATTGCATTGATCAATTCAATGATTGGATTTATGTAAGAAACTGTCAATAGTGTCAATGCACAATTTGTCCATTGTAGCCTACATTTTTCATGGGAATTTACAAAGAAAAATCAGTAAATCAGCGACAACACGATGTCACAGACGAATATATTCTTTGCATCATGAACAAGTTTCAACTAGTTAACTGTTATTCTAGAACAGTTTCGTTGATACTTGTACTCTCAACGATCCATCAACTACTAGAGAGAGACGATTTAATACGTAAAGGCCGACAGCGCATCATTTTAATCCGCATATAAACAGCAGAATCCTGCTCGTGTTAATGACTGTCCTGACTAACGGAGGGAGGGGTGGTAGGGGGTACCGAGAGCAGACTAGCGAGGCGTTACTAGCAGCTAATAACAACTTGAATTGACCAGGTGAGGAGGGGGGGGGGAGGCCTGAGAGGTAAAGCCAACTAATCAAGTGCCTCTGCTGAATAATATGATAGGATGGATAGGCTCAGAGATGAGCGACAGTTCTGTATGCAGTGCTGTATGGATGGTATAGTAATTATAATGTAACGAGCAACATAAATATAGGCGTGGAAGATTTGGAGATGGTCATGAGGCTATCAAAATTAAAATATATAGGCTATACTCTTATATAATTGAAACTTCATCTAAATCACACTTCATAGATTTCAATAGTTCTATAAAGGCCTGAGGTTCTTCCTCAATGTGGAAGTTATAAGGAAGGAATTGTATACGTAAATACAATATTATAATAATTAATGTATGACTAAAATATTATTTTCAAAAAATCAAGAATCTTGAATGATCAAAAATGACCATAACTTTTTTATAATAAATGATTGAACGAAAAATACCACTACTATACAGAGAACTCTGCCTATAAATTTGAAATGTCAAACTGGAAAGGGTTTTGTACATGTTTCAACAAATATTTTTCATGCTTATAATATTTAGTTTCTAATCCTCTTTAATCAAGATAATTTTTTTTTGAGGGTGATGCCCACATGAGCTCTAGGCTTGTGCGTGGGTAATTATTATTAAGCTTATGGCTTTTTTGGCGGAGAGACCCTTTCGGGTGTTCCACCTTGCCGAATTATCCAGTTTTCCCTAATGGGAAATATGGAAAATATTATAGGTTAAGTCCAACACTGAATTTTCAACTTATAAGTCCCGAAAAATCTTCAAAATCAAATTTTTTCAATTCATAGATTAACAGCACTAATACGATACTCACAAAAGCACATTTCAAATTAAATATTGAATTATACAAAAAATTTAAACGTGAAATGTAGAACCAAAAATTTTCAACACGTTATTACATCGTCATGACCTGCGTGGGTAATGAGAGGGGTGATGATGAGAGATGATGACTGTTTTTAGGCAGTCGGGACCGACGGCTTTTCGTCTCCTCCGAAAGACGGGAGTGGCCGTTTCTGTCAAAATCCGTTCCGGCAACTGTATTCGATCTTGGAACCTTTGGATTATCAGACAGGCGCTTATCGCCCTCGGCTACGGACCACTCCGAAAATTCTTTTCTACAACTCCATTTACTATACTGTGCCGTCAGAAGTCGTCCACTAATAGAGACAGCATGTACTTGGTACACACATAATAGCAATCAATCCCTATGTACACACTTTTATGTGCTTCCAACATAATTATTATGCAGCATCCTTAAGTCACACACAAAATTGTCCAAGTGTTGACATACCGATAGCGACCCAAGGATCAATCTACAATCATCAACCAATATAATTCCAAAAATTGATCATAGGCTATAGTTCCAGCCATACCCGAAATTTATGGAAACGATCGTCTGCATACATAATTAGCTATCAGAACAGTTGAAACCACTTGCTATTTCTTGCGAGAAACGTGACACAACTGAAATTCTAACCAATTCCAGTAGAAACGATTGCCTGCTGGCTGAACGCTAATAATGGATGAGTTGGAAATTAAATTTTAGGACTGTATTGGGAGCTGAAAACTGATATATCGGCTAGACTAAGCTGCGATCAGAGAAGGAGTTACAACATTGACGAATCTATACATAGCCTACATATAAACATCTCTATATGTATAGATACGGCAATGGTGCAACTGACCAATCCATGGTAGAAGACACTTTTGTGGGGGTGAGAGGAGGATCAGCAAGTTTCCCAACCATGAAGCGTACCGTAATGACATGCATGACTCAACAGCGATCACAATTTTGGATGGCTCAATGGAATTGATATTCCCTCATTACGGCCCACTAATGACCAACACTACGACGATAGTGGACCCATGTGAATATACAAATGTGTACAAATATAGCATGTGTACAAACTCACAAGATCCCTTCGTTACAAAGCTCGAATAACCCTTGTTATTACAGTAACGCCTTAGGGCGTTACTATAACTGCCTCAGGGCAATTGTGCTGTTTGAGTAGAATTTAGATCATTCATTATTTATTATCATTGAACAGAACTCACAAGTAGCGACGTACCGTGTGCCATTCGCAGAAGTGCGAAAACAAGCAAAATTGGTCAAATCTGTGATAAGTACCTTCTGCTCCGCTCTGTGTGAATAATATGCTAATTATTTTAAGGTTGAGTGAACTCTCTAAATAGTTCTAACTCTGCCTAATGCTAATATTTTCATTTCATTACTTATTGTAGAATAGTCAATGTCTTGAATATCCTTTCAATTATGTAATAGGCTATAAATTTGAATTATTCTTGTTTTATAAATATTTTTCATTTATTTCAAGATTAGTGTGAATGTTTCCTATACCCACAAACTAGACAATCATAATCTGATCAAGATTCACAGCATTTCAACAGTGGATGCGGACCTACCTATCGCGGTCAACTCGCATCCAATATTAACCGTAGCCTTATTCAAGGTACCTACCATTAATGATACATCCTATTAATGATAAATTGGATGTGATTTGAGAATCAAATTTTTCTTCCCTTTGCGGTCGGATGGGTGTTTTACGAATTGTCCTCTGAGGTCGGATGGGCCACTTTACTGCCCACAGCTATTTCCATGGCAGCTTGGTCATCAATCTAACCTGATTGTCCTGTGCGGTCAGTAAGGCCACTTTAGTGACCATGGCGTCTTGCCAGTTTACTCGGCACACAATAATTGTGTGCATAATTATTATGCACTCTGCTCAGCCAGGTCGGAGCCTGTTTTTGCTCAACTAGTACAATCAGGAGTCACTTCGATTTTTTGTAATTAAAAGGCTAAAAATTAATTTTAATGAATAAAATGTTCTCACCTGTTGAAATGTTGTCTAGTTCACTATGAATCAATTTCTGAAATTGTTCTTCAATGTCCGAATCAATATCGCTGTTATGGTCAGAATCGATTTCATAATAAGAATCTTCAACGAAAGATATAAGCTCGTTAGAATTATCTAAAGAAATACGTCGGTCAGTCATTTTGAGTAATCATCACTTCTATAAAACTTTATTATCTTGAATAAAAATCACTAACAACCAGCTAACCACAAAAATAAACGTGTATTATCTTGTTTTGACTAAACTCTGAACAGCAGATTGTTTATAACACATTTTACAAAAGATTTGAAAATGATCAGTGCAGCCAACTGCTGAAAATATAATCTTCGAAAGTCCCACTATATACCTATGATAAAATAGTATATATATATATATATAGATATTTACAGATATATTGAAGGGCCATAAAAGTGGCCTGATCTACCGCGTAGAGAAAGTACTAGTGGTCAACAAAGTGGCCCCTCCGACCTCAGAGACCAAATAAACTAAAACTGCTCCCTGCTGACTATGAAAGTAGTAGCGGCCATAAAAGTGGCCCACCTGACCAGAGAAGACAAAGCTTCGTCAATCAACATAGAGCTGGTACAGAAATCTTTTGGGCCACTGAAGTGGCCCATCCGACCGCAAAGGGTTAATGATCGAACGTAAGTAAGGTCTACGTTCATACTTGGATGGCTCAATTATACGTACTTACCAAAGATTGAAACATATTGCACGGGTAATCCGCTAGTAGGCAATCATTTCTCACCTGAGCTTCCATTCTTGTGAACAGGTTTTTTCAGTATTTCATCTTGAATCTCTTTTATCATTAAAATTTATATTTATAACAGTAACATCGCATTCTCTAGTCTTTTTGACCAGTTATGTTCGCTGATTCCACTTTAAGCAGGATCGGTACCAGAGCCAATTGGTTATTCCTCAATGTCCACACTTGGTCGATTTAAGCAGCCAATTTAAGCATTGGCTGCTTACTGTGCAGCACACAAAACCGACAAAGTGAGGACATGGAGATTGTAATTGTACTTTACGAGAAAACTATACTGTAGATAATAGCTAAGCAGCTCTAAGTGAATTAAGACATAGCGTATTCTAAGAGGCCATCTGCAAAACGGGAAATTGAATAGTGTTTCCTCAATTTTTATAATGCGGAATTTGCAATGTCTTTGGAGCTGAAAAATACGGATACATCAACAGGTACTAAAGATTGCGAGACAGATTGAACAAAGATTATGAATTGACAAACTATTAGTACAAAAAATAATCCACAGTTTATTATATCTCATAAAACACGAGTACAATCTTAGTCTAAATCATAATTACTATAAAAAATTATACTTTGAATTCAAATCAAAGTAATGTTGAAATTTTCATAAATCTAAAATTTTATACATTAAATCCCAATAACTTGATGCAATTTTACTTTGCCGCGGAAAATTTCAATGGAACACAAATAAATTAGTTATATTCTATTTCTTTGAATAGACTTGGAATATATAGGTAAACGAATAACAGAGATTCCGCTATAAATATGCACAAAATTGATTTTTGTCATTGCTGTTGATTACTAATCAAAGAAGAAACAGTTTTATCACTGATAAAAAATTTTGTTTCGATTTTGTATTTTTTGTTTCTATAAGATCAAAGACGATTCAATCGCATTAAAACTTGGGCGCTGAAGTAATAAACTTCACTCAATAAAGTAATGACTTGGAATGTGCCAAGCAGTCAACATTCATAATGCTTCTTTCTATCAGGTCGGAACTTCAAATTATTGGGATTCGATTTCACAAGTTTTAAAGCTGTGATTTGTTCAAAATAGAACCAATAATCATTCCATAATAATAACAACCAGTTGTAAACCACTGAAGAATCCGTAAAAGCAGTAATAATATCCATGGAAACAATATTTTTTAAAACCAGAAGCCATTTTGTATTGAGGCTCGGCTTCGTCAGTTGGATTTATTTGAGTAGGAGCCAAGCAAAAACTGCAGCATCAATCATTTTAAAATGAACTGAAAACAGCACCGGAAGAACTAACTGATATGGCTCAAAATTCATCAACATTTGATTGTACTAATCTCAACTGTGCAGATCATTATAACGTTCACGATCTATTTGTACATTTAGAAAAGATATAATCAAATTTACAATCATTTCATAGCAACTATTTACATTTTTTTACAGACAATTCAATGAGTTTCTTTACAATTTTTGTAAAAAATTTCTTGCTTCTAAACCCTTTACACTAAATACCAAATGTCAAAGAATCGCAAAAGACAATGCCATCAATCTGTACATTGACACTGTCTTTCAAGATCCTTTTTGTCGAATTGTATGCAAATCAATACTAATAATTACATAATATCAAACAATAAGTTCGTCTCACTTTCACAATAAAACGGACACGCACAGTTTCACATTCTATCTCTCTTTTTCACAGAACGTTTACTGGAACAACGACTGAGAATCTCTATCACATGACCTTTGTGATCAAATATCTTCATTACCTGAGTTTTTGCTTCTTGCATTTGATCTTTGATTACTTTACAGCGCTGAATATTGCCCTGAAACACAAACAACAAAATATGTTTTACAAAACTGAACATTATAATCAAATTTCAATAGGAAAATCTTGATTATTTGATTTGTTATTCAAATATCATCGCATTATTACTTGCTTGTTAAATTAATTATTAAAAACCAATAATTTCTAGAATTGACGTACTTTTTATGTAAGTCAATTGATTAACACTCTATTCAAGATATCAGTAAGAATTCAGTGTATGATGTAAAATGATGTAATCGAAACTAAGAGAGCCAGCCAGATTAGAGAGAGCAGAAATCGTCAGTTACAATAGAAGACTATTATTAAATGTAAGTGAGTAAGAAGTCAAAAGAATAGTTTCAGAAGACCACTCAAAACAATTCTCTTTATCACGTCAATATTATTTTTTCTTTACTCAAACATTACTAATTATTAACATTACAGCTAGTCTTTGCCAAACATAAACATACTGTAAATTGACTGCTGTAAAATACAGGCACAGAAAATTTGAAGTCAATTGTTCAATTGTTGTACATAGTAGCAGGTTAATCATACCCAAATGTTTCAAAAAGTTATCAAGTTGTTCTACTTTTCTGAAAACTTGTTCATGGGTAAGAAATTTGATAATGATGATGGTGAATAAAATTATTGATTTGGCTTTACTACAACTAATAATAATTAATGTTATTGGAAATTGAATAAACTTGAACAAGTCAAATCTTGAACCAATGTTTAGTTTTAATTGTGGAAATTTAGAAGTAAGAATATTGAACTAACCTTTATTAATTCGTTCACTCTATTGATGTCTTTATCCAGATCTTTTCCAGGTTTTCTCTCCAGTACTTTCAGCATGTCCGTCAGCTTTTCCAACACTTCGGTTTCCAAATCAGACTGCAACAGGGAAACAATTCATTCAGTTTCGTTATTGACAGTAAAAAACCAACAATCAATACTAATTCTTATAAATTGAAAGATTTTTCTAAAACTAATGAAAGCCAATGTGACCTTTATATTGGGCCAATTAAGATGCTGTTTGCCCAAAATGAAGGTTAGTGGTCCGAGAAATTGAACCAATATCGCTTTTTTTCAATTTGGCGGATGATTCAGCTGTTAATGAATGGGGAAACAGAAACATGTTCGATGGGTATGCGCTCAGACGCAACTATAGCAGGATCCATTTAACTTGACATAAAACATATGATCGACGAAAAATCTGACTATCTAGTTACTTGAAAAGGTCTTTTAAAAGTTATTCTTTAAAGGTCTTCTTTAAATAGGTCTTTTAAAGACTTTAATATTAGTCATTTGCCTTTTGATTACGGTCATCAGCAACTGTTCAATGATATCTATCTAATGCCAAGCGTCAAATTAGATTAATGTCACTGTATAAATGTATTTCAGTGTCAGCTGTTACGCTTTTTTTAGTATTCACTTGACAGCTGAGCAGATAAGATATCGCAGATTGCTCGCAGACTATCCTGACAGAGCTGGGCAACAGCAGCTGTTTACTGAATAAACATCATTTGCCATCCGCCAAATTGGAAAGAATTACTATGGTTTATGTTCTTATAGAGTTATATTATAGAGGTAACAATAATAGAGTTCTGAATAGGCTGAATAAATTATATTTTTAAATACATTTTCACTTTCTAAACTTTTTCAAACTTCCTTCGTTCACTTTGATGTTCACATCTTGATCTTGTAACTAAAACTAAATCAAAATAACAGTAAATTTTGTTACTATGATCTTAAACAACGAACTCTTCTTCTTTCTCAACATGACTGTGTTGATTTGAGAAATTACATTGTAATGCCTTTTTTTTATCGTATGGCTTTTTATCGGTGGGGAGACCCTTACGGGTAGGTTCCACCTCGCCTAATTGCACAATTTTTTGTGTCAGTCACCCATCCGAGAGCCTTGTAAGGGCATTACGAGGTTATGTTCAGCAATAGATTGAATAAGAAACGCGCACTCACCAAGCACTGCATCTGCGTGCCGAGATGATACAGCTTCCAGCCGTTGATCTTCTGATGGACCATCTTTTGCGAGGCGAGCTCGTTGATGGTGGGCCTCCGCTCCTCCTTCGGCTTGACGTCGGTGTAGCGCAGAAAGTGGTGGTGGCGCGACTTCCACGTGTGCCGGTAGCTGCTCAGCAGCGAAATCGCCGGCCTCTTCAGCGGCGCGCCTTTCACCCTCCCACTCACCACGTCGTCTACCTCACCTACAAAACATTCACCGTCAAATTGACTTTCAATATCTTCAACACAGCTAGCTTTAATAGTTGAATAGTTTAGTTTTAATAGTTTAATAGCTAAATAGTTGTTTTGATAGCGTACTGCATAAAAAGACTTGAAGTTGTCAAGACCACAAATTTATTAAAACAACGAGATACCGGTTACGTTTGTTACACCATTATCAATCTCTGATAAACTCATCTCAGAGATTGGTAATGGTGTAACAACCGAAACCCGAAACACCGGTATCTCGTTGTTTTATAAATTTGTGGTGTTGACAACTTCAAGCTTTTTATTCAGTATGTATAACTACCACAATATCACCTTCACTACTACCAAGAATGTTTTAGTAGCTTTCAAAAGTCCAACACAATCTGTTTCAAGAAAGAAACGTCGTCTATCTTACCTACACAATAATCACACAGTTTCCTCTATTCACGAACAAATTGCCATCCAATAGCTTCAATAGAACTAGTTTCAATAGCTTCAACAGTTTAGTTTAAATCGTTTTAATTAGTCCAACAAATCTATTTCAAGAAAGACTATCTCAACTACACAACATAAATCACACAATTTTTATTCACCAACAAATTGCCATCCAATAGCTTCAAAAGAACTAGTTTCAATAGATTTAATAGTTAAGATCAAATCGTTTTAATAAGTCCAACAAATCTGTTTCAAGAAAGACACGTCATCTATCTCACCTACACAATAATTACACAATTCCCTTCCAATAAAAGAGCTTTCAAATCCGTTTCAAGAGCTAAACTCAACTCAAGTTGCGTGGTAACTAAATTGTTATTAAAATTAAGGGCTGTATTCATGAACGTTCCTTTCATAAGATAAAATTTAAGAAAATGGCGATCTCACACCAAACAGACACCAGCTGATCTCACACTAGATCAGCTGTACGCTAGCACGGATACAAAAATACAAGGTGGGGTACTTTTTATACTGTACAAGCGCAGATCACAGTCACCCGGAACTCAGAAGACAAGTGAATTTTATTCAACGTTTTCATTGTAACTTGGTTCCGAACTAAGACATCATTTTCTCTAAAGTTTACTGCGCATCCTCCTAATGAGTCATTACCTCAGCCTTCTCATTCCTACTGTGTATTCTAGTGAGCTGTAGTAACTCAAAGTAATCATGGGAATTTTTTTAATAAATATTTCTAGTTTTATTCAATACTTGTATTGGCATTATAATTATTAATAATATTTGTACTTGTTTTTTTGGAATACAAACAATAAACAACTGAAAATATGGAATAAAACCCGACAAATTTTTAAGCATGATAGATATCACATTTTTCTGTCATTTTATCTTACGAAAGAAAAGTTCATGAATATGGCCCTAAAAGTCGTATGTAACAGAATGTTTCATTAACCAAAAAGCACTTACAGAAAAATAATCATACAATAAATTCTAAGAAAACAGTCAGAGAAAATACAAAGAATAGAAGTAAGACAGTCACCCATGTGTATGATCGACCACAAATTTTTGTATCCCATCAACACTCGTATGTAGGCTAATCAGCCTAGTAAGTGCTATGAGGGGGAAGTTCCATAGCTGACCACACCATTATCGATGTTGAAAAAATCGATATAAACCAACAAATCAACCACTAACCTACATAATACAACAGTTGATTTCAATATCGATAATGGTGTGGTCAGCTATAGAACTTTGCCCGAAATTTATAACACATAAAGTATTTGTTGAGGTATCTGACTAAACTAAAAAAAAAGTAGAGATGAAAAATATTTTAGTTGATAAAATGTCGTCCAACTTCAACAAAGGTTTAATGCTTAGCGGAATAGTAATTACCTTCTTTGGATTCCTTTCGAAGTTTCTCTTCAGATATGAACTCCATTTCAACCTCATGTTTTGGCTCCTGCATTTGATTACCAGTTCTGAAAAAAACATAGAATATTAGTGTAATCTATTAAAAAAACTTCAGCTTGATTGAACTAGAATATATGTATTGTGTTTATTAGACTAAATAATATATTGAGAACATTAATATGAAATACACAAATATAAAAAGACGAGGATTTTCAAAGGACATTCAAAGAACAAACAATACACAATATTGAAAAGTAGTGTATTTGACAATTTTTCAAATTTCAATACAGGAGCACAGCAATAGTACAAATAGTAATAACATCAGTAAATTGGATACCTACAATTAAACTTAATTCGAATGAAATGAAAGTACCTTCTTCACCGAAAACTCAATAAAAACTCAGTCCCACTGTTGAGCACAAAACAACACAAAAAAGTTCAACTTTGAAAACAATCCTAGAATTGTGGATAAATAAGTTAATGAGAATGGAAGATAGGTTAGTTGGTTAGTAGAGTTTCATTTTTCATAGATAAACTACATTAGAAATTATGATGATTGATTTTGTTTGAGAATGAAGAAGAATAAACATTGAAATCGTTGAAACTATTTCTACCACATTATTTTTGGTTTGTCGAAGACAGTATATTATGTTATAAAGTCAAAAGAAAAATTAATTACAAAAAAAGACAAGTTTATTACTAAAAAAATAGCGATCTTGTTAAGTTACAGATGGAGGTTATAAAATTAGTTTTTGAACTAATCGATACAATATTAAATAACTATTAATTTAATGATTAAATTAATAATCACGTTGAATATCACCTACGAATTAATAACATATGATTCAATGCAATAATTTTCTTATTGCGCTCCATTAGATGACGTCATTCAACGCAGTTAAATTTATGATTTCCTTTTGTGCAATCGACCATTAATCGACTAACAGAAAATCTTCGTTACAAGATTCAAGAAACAAGATCTTCAACTGCCATAGGTAAGAATAAAATGCCGAATAATTAGAAAATGCAAATCGAGTTTCATCAACTCATATATAAATCATTAATGGATTAGGATAGCAGGAATTTGTTGATCCCACGGCAGAGAAATACTCTTCAACCACTAAAATGACTCATTTTCATTTTTAGTAATGATATTATATTAGATGATAGTTAATGAAATATTGAATCGAAATACATTTACACGCAAAGAAAGAGATATAATAGGATTGAGTTATAATAGGAGATCTATGTCAAATTCAGTATAGAACAGAGATTGAGGTACAAGTGAATACAGTGTTAGTTTGATGATGATGTAGATGATTCTAGATAATAAAAAATGTTCAGCGATGATTCTAGCCTTCAACAACATTTAAAAACAAAAAATATACAGATTATGGAAAGAGACAGGGCACAAGAAGAACTACAGTACATATGTACAATACAGTACATTGAACTACAGTACAATGTAAGAATACTGTTTATCGATTACCAATAATTCATAGAAGATTGGCAAGAAGATAGGAAGATTGGAAGATAGGCAAGAAGATTGGTACTGATTTCTATTTTGAATTTTATTCTAAATTTTTAATTTGAAAAATTTCAAGTGTTTCAATTACCGCATTATAATCATCCAAAAGAATGAACAAATAAAATTATAAGTACTTGCAGTTTTCTTAGCTTTGATAGAGAAAATTATCCAATTTCAATATTTAAGGCAATTTATTCTTAATTTTAAATGCATTATCGAAGAAAATGATGAATCAAATCTACTACTGAAAGATGTGTAGCTCTAAAATAATATTCAAAGAGGAAATGAATTTCACAAGTCTACATTATCATGTAAGGTGTGTCTAGTAAAACGTCTTATATTATTGTAAATAAATTTGTTCAATAGAAAATTTCACCCTCATTCATTATTAACAAGTGGTAGTAGTGGTATTACAAGTGGTATTCACAAGTGGAACAAGTAATTTATATTACAAACAACATTTTGAAAGATGTGATTTTTTCGATGACAAAATAATAATTCACAATAACTTTGAAAGTATCGACAGATGAAACTATAGAGTGCCTCAGAAAACATAGTCCAATCATAAAATCGATATAATTGACACATAAAGTTTTTAACATTACAAATTAAATTATTCCAACTAATTTCTTATAGAATGAGTCATTACACAATAAGAATGATATCGACATCACAAACAACAATCAAATGGATAAAATCTTCATCACATGATTTCATAAGATTAATGCACGAAATATCAGCCTACAATAATGAAATAATGATTTATTCATTATTATTATTATACAATACTCATCAATGAATACTGTATCTTGAAACCGACCAACTTAGGACGGTAGTCTTATTTAAACCATTCACCCACCCCTACATAAATTCACAGAATTTCCTACATCCATTCTGAGTTTTCATGTTGTGAATTTATTGGACGCATAACTAGTACTCTGAATGAAAATTACAGATCTCAACAATTGATGCAGAGAATTATGAAGGTTTCAAACTGACCCGAGTCTACTCATGTCCAACTGAGGTCGGTTCTACCCATACAATAAAATAAAATGTACAATGTATTTTCTGTAAGCGTCATAAGATCAAATTGGAAAATATTATTTCCAAAAACATTTTTTTCAGAACCTAGCGGTCTAATTACATCATAACGATCATAAATTACAAATTCTATAAAAAGCATAAGTACAGAAATTTGAAATAGTAGTACAGTACATAAACGAATAGTCTTCAATAAATTGTACACAGTAACTATAAAATTGTCCTACTAACAAAAACATTGAACTGTTTGCTCAAAAGTTGCCAGTAATGAGCATTTAATGTAATATTGTAGATTTCATACATCATTAACAGATTTCAGATGCATAACCTGCTGCTTGCTTATACTTGCAACTCACCAAATATTCGAGGCGTGTGCGAACGCGCGCGTGAGTGTGAGTGCGTGAATCGGTGTGTAGCAGTCCACACATGCTCCAACACTTCTAAAACGTATATGAGGTTGCAGCTACGATTTTGCACATTATTCAGTCAAACATTTTTGGGTAAAATACTGAAATGTAAACTGAATATGTAATATCATCACCAATACTACAATAATAGCATTATCATCAACTTCATTACAGTTTGAAATCTGTACAAATAACATATAGAATCATAATAATTATGATTTAGCTGATTTGAGATTGAAGGATAACTGACAATACATTCAAGATGGTCATCACCTATTTGTTTTCTCAAACTATTTATAACAATTCTAAATTGAAAAAATAACAATTGATGGAAAAATACTTCTACTGACATGAATTCGAATATTATTCTATTCAATTTTTTTCAGGTTCGAACCTTAACTATCCAACCACTATGCAATTACAGTCTTTGAATTATCACCATATAACAGAGTATATGGTAGAGAACTAATGCATCATATAATGGCAAATCAAGTTCTCCTCTATTCAACATTTTAGCCTGAAGTTATTTACTCCAAATAAGAAATGTATTCAACATATTTCATGCATATGCATTCACAATGATCAATAAAACGTTTATTTTATCATAATACACTATCTTCATACTCTTTAAACATTGGAAAAGACCGACTTTCACACCAATATTACTTTTAAATTGATTATTATATCAATACGGGTAGAATTTTAAAGAAATATGAGAACTGAAGAAAGAAATATCAATTTTATTTTAAAGAAATATCAATGGATGTTTGAAAACAGCATCAATATTCACCAAAACAAGTTTGAAGACAGTGAACGCGCCAATTCACAAAAATTTGAAGAAGAAGATTTTGATTGATGATCACCGATTGCAACTTCTTCATTGTTGAAGAGCTGGAAGAAATCCTAGTGTAACACGCTGACAAGTCAATCAATATATTTCTTTACAAGAAATACATCAATGATGTACACGAAGTGTCAAAATAGTGATTAAAAATAAATATATTAAAAAAGTGAAACAAAAGCCCACGCACTAAACAAAATTTTCCCAAAAAATATTACATAATATATTACATGAAAATCGTCGAAATTGTAACATTCTAAACGTATTAGGTATATTTTTAGTGAATTTTTATACCTAACGCAGAATGATTAATGCTACCCCATGAACTTGATGCCTGTTGGGGTTTGTTTGAACTTTTCTTTATCTCTGTCCATCAGGACCTGAGGCTGTGGGGCTGAAAAATGTGCATGTTTACTTGAAAAATTAATTGTTCGGATTTAGGGAAGGGATGAAATTAATACTAAGAAATTAACAGTGCAACACATTAGGTTTTATGACACGAATGCTTTATACAAACATTAACTACCGTTGAATTTAGACCAAGTCTATTCAACGATTAGTTCTATCATTACAGTACAGTAAAAAACCGGCATTGAAACTTCATTTATTGCAAACGCCTGTTAAATTTACAACTCAACCGAACGCCGTGATCTTGAAAACAAAATAAATAATGCACCACATTATACGGTTGAGTTTACAACTCAACATTCCGATGACTATAGTGACAAAACACGCTGGCTTATTTATTGATTAATGGATATCAAATATATAACATTCAAAAGAAAGCTAGATATTTCTAAATTTGAGTGAAAGTCAAATCTTAAACAAACATCACGACATTAAGCTCCTTATTCAATTAACTTTCCTGCAACTGGCCTCACTCTTCCGGAAGAGGACATTTTAGTATTTCTTTGAGTGTAAAACTTTGATTTTCATTTCAATAAATGAACTCACGTAACTGCCTTGGAAGGCAAAACTTATAGAAAAATACAATGAATAGGTTCAGAAAGACATTGGGCTAGGGTGACTACTCACAGGACATTTCCACAGGACATATGTGTATCTAGTATATATCTTGTATATTGATATTTGTATATCTTGTATTGAGAATAAAAATTAAATTCAATTCAATTATAGGCTTTCTTTTGAGAGTAGCAACTTTGATTTTCATTTATAAATAAACCTTAAACTGAATTGGAAGACAAAACTTGTAGAACAACTCAACGAATAAATACTGAAACACATTAGGCACTACGATGACTACTCACAGGAGGACATTTTAGGCTTTCTTTTGAATGCAACATCTTTGCTGTTCATTAATAAAAACCATTAAAAAGTAGTTACTGCCTTTAAGACAAAAATGAATGAATATCGAAACACACACCATAGTGTAAAAGGGCAAAAACTACTCACAGCTGTTGTTTCCTCGGCTTCTTTCTGGGACTCATTTCGAGGGGCGGCGGCTCGGGCTGAATGCCGTCGTGCTTTGCGGCAGCGGCAAGCGACTGCAGCAGCGGCGGCGACTCGTCGCGGTCGCCAGCGACCAAGCCTGGCGACGAGGTAGCCGAAATGGTCGTTGAGCCGCCTGACGACTGGCCGTTGCCGCCCCGCGACTCCGGAGGCGGCGACGAACTCGGAGGCGGCACCACCCCCACTCCCACCGACAGTGACGTCAGCAACGGCGTCAGGTTCTTTTGCGCTTTTAGCGGCGAACTGCTGACAGCACAACACAAATAAAAATTACTAAATTTGAAAATTACTACAAAAATGACTAAATTGTGATATTCATCGATTTGATCATCACATCACTAGAATAGACAATGGTTTAAGGTACCTTTCTTTATAATTGATCGCAGCCAACATTACAATTTGCATAACATAAGATAGGCAGAGCAAAATAGGTAAAATAGAATGACTGCCTTCATTTTTTGGCCTAAAAGGGAGAAATTAGGGTGCAATCTTTCACTAGATTAGTGTATCTTACACTTGACCCTCAAAGGTACTATCTAGTTCACAGTTTAGATATACATTCCCTAAGTCCACACTTGGTCAATTTTTGTGTGCTGTACAGCATGCACTAAGACGCATGACGCATAGGGTGCAGCATTCGTTTTCCGCCTAATTTGAATGCAATGCCTGAAGCGCAAGACGAACAGCAAGACGACACGAAAATCGACCAACTGTGGACATAGCAATTGAGTATTCAAAATTCAATATTTCATCGTTATAATTATATTTTACAATTTCCAATAATCTATAGTAGCTGTAATTTTAACTCCAACCATTGGAACATATTTAGATTTCTAAAATTATAAATTCTATAGATTTCGAAATAATGAGAATCTGATAAATAAAGCTCACCCTTCAGACTCCCTCTTTCTAAGTATACTTGGTCGTGGAGAAGCATTTGGTTTGGTTGGAGTGAGAGCGGCGGTCGTTGGTCCAGGTACTGCCGCTGATGCCTCGGCTGGCTGATTACACGCTGCTGCTGAAAATTCAAATTTTCGGTTCACAAAATTATAATTATTGTAGTCACAATTTGTGTATGATCCAATGTTTTAAACTTGACTCATTTACAAACAGAGTTTTGCTTTATACCTTCATTGAATAGATGGAGTCAAGTAACTAGACAAAAACATAGAACAGTATTGTTCATGTGAGTAAGTCTCCTTGAATCTCAAGACGTTATACTGATGAACAAGCTGAATTTATTGAGAGTTCTAGTTTAACAACCTTCATAATCATAATTATGAACCTTCATAATAATTATTATACTACATAATGTACTATCCTGTTATAATTTTGCTATCCTGAATTAGTTCTCTAGTTCAATAGTTCTATATTGACTACAAAATACATAGAAATATATTCTTCAAAATGATAAAATACAGATGAAATTGAAGCTAAATAACTTGAACTAACCTTCAGAAGGCGGATTGTTTACAAAATGATGTAACGAGGCTTGTCTATTATGATCCACGACCATCAATGGGTTATATCTTACTGTAGGTTGACTATTTGTAACAATACCTGTGAAAAATGAATGAATTATTAAGACAGGAAACATCCTCAATCAGTTAATGACAAAAATAAATCCATTAATCTCAAGGTTTAGGCTATATGGATTCATTCATCATTTACTCCCATCCAGTCTGAACACGGCCTAACTTTGGACTTCAAGTGTGAGCTTGCAATTTTCTGTTTCACAAGACTTTTACAGATATATAACAGAAGCACCAGGGGCCTGTTTCATAAAACTTAGAAGGCAATAAATTCAGGAAAATGGCAAACTCACACTAAACAAACAGTAGTAACCTGTTGTAACTCATAGCTCATTCAACAAACAGCTTGGAATGATCATAAAGTATGATATATTTACTGTCAATATTGTTGTTCGCCAAGTACTATAATTGAGACTAATTAATCAAGCAAAGTTAGTTTCAAATCTGATTAAGAAATAATTTTGAACTTTTTGATAGCCTACTTTTGCAAATATCAAGCTAAATAGCTTTCACAATCAATTAGAAATTAAATTAATAATAAAACTTGTAATAAATCAACTTGAATGGCCAACTCACTGGAAGCCGGTCGACAGGTGATAGGCGTGTGCGTGTGCGCATGCGTGGTTGAGACGGGCTGCGCAGCTGCTGCTGTGGTTGGGGCTGCACGCAGCTGGCCTCCAGTTGGGCCCTCAAACTGGGCCGGTCCCCCTCCGCCACTACCCACGTTCGGAACAGTAACCGCTGCACAGGCGAATGAATCAAATCAACATCGATTGAAAATAAATAATAAAAATAATAATGTCTGATTCCGTTATGTAGCCAGCCAGACGTGATATACATATCTATTTAAAAAAGATATAGTTATCATACAGTGAAGAGAGGGAAGGGAAATTCATACCAATATCATGCAGGCCTATGCGTTCTATAATCTATAATACGGTCTATATTCATATATTCCTGATTATTATATTAATATCGAGGATGAGGCTTGAGATAGTTGCGCGTTCAAGTTAGAGACGGTGACCAATGAGCAGGAATTGAAGCTAGATTACCATTGAATCAAATTCAAAAATACCTGTTTTCAAACCAATCCTATTTAAAAAATATTCATCCAAACATCACAATCAGTACTAAAATCAAGGCTATGATGTTTTAGATCACTTCAGTAGTGATTTAAAGAGAGAAGAAACAATAATCTTTTTAATTTGATCCTCCTGCCAAAAGACTTCCAGAGGAAGAGAGTGAGAGAAAAAACAATATACAAAATATAATGTTGAACGTGAATAGTTGAAATAAAGAAAATATGAGATGTAGATATGATGTATTGATTGAATTAAATATTATTTGTTTGAAACAGTTGATGTCTTTGAATAAATAATACTTTATATATATGCGATATCGATTGTTGCAGGAAGCTGAACTTCGAAAATCGTAGCCGAGACTAGCAAGAAGATAACTAGAATGCTGATTTAATTGAATTCTATCTCAAAACCTGTTTTGTTCCAATCTTTCAATGGTAAAATGCCTGCCAATCGTTGCATAGTTCCGCCACTCATAGCGCCACGGTCGACAGCTATCCTTATGTCCCATCCTCAATTTCCTGATTTTGTAGAACTAATCTGAATTTTAAACAATGTTTCAAGACTTACAAGAGGTCGGCGGCTTATGCGAGGTGGTCTGCACGAAAAGCGAGGAGGCGGCGGCTGGTGAGGGGGCGGCATCGGAGGCGGCGGCGGCGGCAGGAGGTAATACTTTGGGGGCGGCTGCGTTGTGGTGCAGAGCGGGGGGGCCGGGGGGCCGCGCGGTGGCTAGGCTGGCCACCGTCACGCTGGTCGTCGAAAAACTCATCGGCTTTGATGACGTCACTGATGACGTCGAGTTGACCGCCGACTGTATCTGCATGTGCTGCGGTGACTGCGCCACAAACTGACAACAACAATATTAACAAAGTTTGATACACGCTGATTTGGAGCAAATGTACAGTAAGTTAAAATTGGAGGAAATGAACAGTGATAGATGTGTAGTAATAATTGTATAAAAATATGTTTAAAATAAGTATATTTGGAGGAATTGTACAGTGATAGATGTATAGTAATAATTTGTATTATTTATTTATAAGTATATAATATAAGTATAATGTTAATTAAGTATATTGTGTGTGTGTGTCTTGTGAATGTATTGATGACATGTTCACATTTCTGCGAATGCAACTAAGTATTCAGCTAATATGGATTGAAAAGAATTTAGTTATAATATGACTTGAGCTGTTTTGATAATTAAAATTTCTTAGACTGTTTGGTAAGACATAATAGAACTTGATAAAATCGAGACAATAGATAAATCAATAGACAATCGAGTACAGTTATATGCCTATTGTATAAATATTATGAAGTATGAATCAATTCAATCTTTCCAATTTAAAAAACAATTATTTCAAACCCAGAAAATTGGAAAACTAAATATATGCATCAGTATCAGAGCACAAAAAATGAAGGAGGTTAAGCGTACCTTAGGTGTATGACTTGGTGGTTGTTTGAGAGGCACAGAAGGAGTTTGTACAAGAACGGTGTTGGGATGCAGCGAAACAACAGCTGTGTGAGGCAGTGGGGTGGCACCTATCCTGTTGAGGGACGCGGCGGCGGGGGCGGCGTTCGGCCCCCCTGGCACCCCCGGAGGAGGCCCCCTGCCCACACTCGTCGTGCCCTGAGGTCGCACTCCCATACTCACACCCGTCGTCTTCAGGAATGTCTTGTCGTTTATGTGCATCTGATGAAAATTGAAATTTGTTACAACATTTTTACAGGTAAATAAAGTAAATACAGAAATACTGGATGACATTGGCTGATAGGTTAGATTACCCGAAAAACAGCCAAATGTCATCTGGCAACGCTGGGTTGCTGACTGAAGTCAGATAGCAGTTGCTCCGTGGGCACACGGCCTCTAATAACTTTTGTTATTAACTCCGGATGTAAACGCAGCTTAAGCATTTCTATTCAAGATTTGCAAGATAAAAATATATATACTTCAGTAAATTTAGACATAAAAATTGGGGTATTTTATGAATACTATGGAAAAATATTAATTGAAATTTGATAAAGCCTTCAAAAGAAAGCAGAATGGACCATTAAAATTAAATTTAAAAACTTCTTACCTGAGCTTGTTGATTTATATTAGAAATGTTGATTTGTTTGTGTGTTGTCGATTGAAGTAAAACAGGCCTCGACAGACTGTCGGTCACAACTCTGCCAGTTGTCATTGGTGCTGTAATTCTTGTCACTGAAATGCAAAAATAGAACGATTATGTTTTTTCTAAAAATAAGAGGCTTACTAAATTCAACAATAATATTAGAATAATATTATTGAATGATTTCTAATTTCTTGGAAAGTTGGACGCACTGATCAAGACTGAAAACATGAGCTTTCAAGCCTGAAGAGGGAAATGTTGCTTTCTTTCTATTTGTTCGAATTGGAAAGTGCTGCTTCGAACCATAGCCTGTTAATTTTTCTACATTGTAATTTATTTTTATTGTTGTGAAAGAGAGTACATAAGTTAATTTAATAATTATGTGTATGGCGCTATGCACATTGAGGAGTCAGGGATAAAAAATTATTACATAAGTAAACTCATCAACATAAATAAACTTAGAAATATGAATAAATAAGCAAATGAATGAATAGTATTAAATCAATTTTATTTTAGTATAAATTACAATATTGGAATTCAGACGCCCGGTTACTCAGTTACCATCCATTTTGAGGAAAATCAATTTGAAAAGGTTATGTTGATTCGAACATTGTAATGAATTTATGTAATCAATATTATATTGTAGAATATAACACATTAACTATGAAATATATAAATAATGTACAATACATCAATATAATCCTCTATATTGATAAATTTGTGTTGCAACATTGAACTCCTGCGACGATGCCACATAAAGAACTCTACATGACATTGAAGGTTGTTCTATTTTCTGGACCGGTTACATTTTGCTAGCTACCAAGCAATAGGCGTTAGTTTTCCGATATTTTTTTCAAATTACTGTTCATAAATGTTGAGGTTATCTTTGTTTATAACATGCATGTATTTCAAGGCAAAAATAGAACAAAATAATGGAGTTTATAAGGCTTTCTTGATCATAATGTGATGTTTATTGTGCATAAGGCAATAACACTACTATATTGTAATACTGACCCCCGATCGGCGCGCCACGCGGGAAGTGCGACGGCGTTGCAGTGGTTTGGGGTGCTGCTGACGCCGAGGGGGGCAGGGGAGCTGCTCGCGATGAGTTGTTGCTGAGCCAGCTGGAGGGGGGTGCACTAACCCCACCACCAGCCGAGTGGGGAGGTGGGGGTCGTACCCCGACCAGGGCTGTACCGCCGCTGTGCTGAGGCGCTGTGCCTCTCACCATACTGCAAGCACAAACATTTTGCAATCGTAAAACATTTCCTACGATAAAATGTTGAAAGATGAGAAGGTGATTAATAGAGATAATGTATCTTCCCTTGATAATGTATTAAATATTAATCAAATAAATAAAATGAATGAATATGAGATATTGGGTATCAAGTTGACAAACATAAATCTCAAAGAAAAATCTATTATAAATGGAGGATATTTATTCAATTACAAATAGATATTGGGTATGAAGTAAATAACATAAATTTCAAAGACAAATTTATTGTAAATGGAGGTTTGTTGTTGAAAACCTGGGAACTGTTTCGTAAGAATAATTATTTTAAGACACGTAATACAGGAAACTGGACTACTAAAAGAATAAGAATAAGAATGTCTTTATTCTTTCAAGGTATGTACAATGCTATTCTTGCAAGGTATACATTGTACAATGCTATCGAAAACGTCTCAATAATACAAAGAATACAGTACACACTACACAATACAATGAAAATTATACTTGATGAAAAAAAAATTAATTCAAAGATTGAATGATTGATTAAATAGAAGCTATAACTAAAAAACAAGGAATATCAGGATCAGTAGAAATTGAGCAGCAGTGGTTAGAGTGCATTGGACCCTGCATGTCCATGCTTAACAAAGTTTAAATATCAACATACTTTGTGGAGACTTCACTTACGTTGTATTATTAGGAGCAGCAACACCAAGAGCTTGCAAATTTGCTGAAGAGCCTCGGATAGGCGTTGCTAACGACGTTCTCGGCACAGCAATGTTAGCTACGGCTGCAGCACCTGTTAAAACACATCAAAAAATTAAATAAATTTTCATTTTTGACTTTGAAGACAATCAGGAGGACATGCCTTTTTTTACATACTGGTCCTTCAAATTGGGTTTCCAAGTAACATTGTTTAGAACAAATTTAATATAATATTATGATACACATTGAACTAAAAGATGAATCTGGGAAAGATGTGAAGCCAGAATACCTGCTGAAGTAGAGAATTATATTTTCAGCTGTCACATTGTGGTAGGAAATTCTAGTGCGACTAAGAAAGTTAAGAAGTTAGTATGGAAATAGAGCTATTAAAACGAAAAAATTGTACTTCAATGTACAAGTTACAAAACTTTCAGAAAAAAAATCTTCCACATGTTTTATTTTATAACTACTTAAAATTTCTTGCAAAATCCATGACATTAATCTAATATTATTCAACAATGGAGAGTTGTAATACGGGACTTTTCATCATCTTCTGGATAAGCCTAATTTAATTACATTATTCTACTCCATCAAATTTAATTCATTCAATACATACGCCATCAAAAGATAAGAAATCTATTGTATGCAACGTATAAAAACATTAGATAATTACTTCCTTGTTATAAATATATTAATACTATTTTATTTCATATCTATTATATTATTAATTCTATTATTTTTCATTTATACTTTTCAAGTTTAATGTATTTTTTTGAAGGATAAATGAATGATTTGAATTAGATATTTCAGAATAGAAGATCTTTCAATTTTGGTGTATTTCCTTACAAAGAAAAAACATTTCTAAAAACCACTAAGAATTATTATTGTGTAAGGACTCATACAGTTTCTGGAAATAAATATTTCAATTTTTTGTAGATACCCACCTCTTGGAACGTGATACGTTGAGGAAGAAGAAGAATGCACTGGAAGTGCGGTTAATCGACTCACAGAGTTCATTGCTGTGGAAAAAATGAAGCAAATTTGAGAAAAAATTGTTCAATCGCCATTGAAATACCTATCGACATTCAAATAAAATAATAAATAATCTACTTATCTACAACTTGATATTAGTATGACACGGTGAAGTTCACTGTTTGTAATGTGCAAAGGTGCGTTGTCCAAATACATTTTGAAATACATCATATGGATACAACTTTTAGTTTGGACGCACACCGATGAGGCATTTTAATGCTGCTGGACTTCTAAAATGGTTTTTGCTCCTGTAGATATGCATACTAGCATAGAGAAAGCATTCTCCATGACACTAGGTTCCTTAATCCTTACCTAGTCAGCTGATCGATTCAAGGTCGTTCATTTATTTGGATAAAATTTGATAGGATGCATAACATACAACTATTTATAGACAGTAATTGATAAACATCAGCACAACACACAAAACTGTATTATTCTGAATTCACTAGATCGTCATTTCTAGTATTAAAATGTTTGAAAAATGATAGAAATTTGTAGTCGCATCAACTCACCCTGTTTGGTAACAGAAGCCTGACTTATTCCAGACGGAGTCACTGAGGACAGTGCAGCTGGGGCGCTTTGCTGAAGACTTGTGATGAACCGGCCCTGCTGGGAGGGCACATTCTTCAGCAAAGCGGCTGTTGGCGCCTAGGGAGGCAGAAAAAAAGGACTCCAAATTATTCACTTGCCAATCATAACAATACATTCAACAATGAATACTACAACTAGGGCTATTCCAGATTAAGAGCTTTACACATGCTTAAGCCCGGGACACACATATCCGCAACACTGCCGTGTCTCGGCACGGAGAGTGTACGAATATTCCAACTGAGCTATTCAGACATATAGCAGGATTCTTTTAAATTGTCAGAAAACAGCTGATTGATGTACGCTCGTTTACTAACGCTAGATCAGCTGTTTTCTGACAAGTTAAAAGAATCCTGCTATAGGAATGCAATGAATTTAGATTCCACACAGCTGATATATGAGCATAATATTGTGTAGTCGTACACTCTTGGTGCCGAGACACGGCCGTGTTGCGGATATGTGTGTCCCGACCTTTATAGTGAGTCAGTTATTCCTTTTGTCCACACTTGGTCGATTTTTGTCTGCTTTTCGATTTTCGTCATAGCGCATTCTGTGCAGCACGTGACGCATGCGGTGCAGCATTCATTTTACCGTCTAATTTCAATAGGATGCGTGAAGCGCAAGACGAGCAGCAAGACGACAAACATGATGAAACCTCTAAATGACGAAAGTCGAAACAAAAATCGACAAGGTATGGACATAGCTAATAATGCGGCGAACAATATTGCGCTTATATTATTCATTAGGGATGTTTTACTACAACCAAGTACAAAAGAGAAGTTTTGTTGTAGGCCCGTCGTCTCAGCGAAAATCTACCTTAACATATTACCCATGGCCACTTGTGTGACCTTACCCAATCACCTGTTATTTCAAGGTTACGGTATTCAATTGGATAGAATTAGAAAAGAGAAGCTTTTATACATCACTTTTATGCATACCAATCGAATATTCTACATATTCTAATCATAAAAAATGAATTATTTTTTGCGAATATCGATCAAGATTTTTCTTGTGTTCAATTTTCATGTTTCAATTATTTTACTAGTAAATTTTACCTAGATAATTAATTTTCAACTTGATTAATCTAATTAATACATGATTTTTAGAAATTTAATAGTGCTAATACCGTTGGTATTAATCGAATTTGTAGTTTGATATTAGACTACTGTATACCAATCGAATATTCCAAATACCCCAATCATAAAAACTGAATTATTTTTTGTGAATACAGATAACGTTTTTTTCGAGTTCAGTTTCCTTTTAAAATTATTATAGTACAGTAGTAACTTTATGTAAAGAGTTTTTTTATCTTATTCAGTATTATGATTTTTACACTATTTGATAGTACTAATACCATTGGTTGTCTATCAATATCTCTATCAGAGTACGATATTGGACTACGGTATAGGCCTACGAATTAAATAACCAAAATAATCAAATCATAAAAAAACTGAATAAATTCTCATGAATCTCATATAAGTTCTCATCAAGTCTTTTCTTTAATATTTTAATAATATTTTTTTTCTAAAATTAAATTATTTAATTTTTCTATTTCAATAATTTACTAATGAGTTTATCTGAATAATTTTGTATATTTTTCAGTCTAAGATTTTTAGAAATTTGCTAATACCATTGGTCGTGCTAACTAGTTTAAAGTTTGATATTGTAGTTTTAAATTTTGTTCCAACAACTGAAATATGCCAATGAAATATTCCAAATACGGTACCCTATTCATAAAAAAACTTAATATTTTCTGTGATTGATGATCAAGTTTGTTTATGAGTTTCATTTTTCATTGTCAGTTATTTTTTACATTGAATGAGCATAGACATTTTAAAATATAAAAAAATCTAAAAGTATCTGATTGTTTTATTAAAACCATCATTATTGACTGTTAAATTTGGTATTTTATTTTCATAATAACTTATATAATATACATAACATAATATACAATGACATAAATAATATATATGCCAACGGGCGGCAGCCAGAATAGTGCCTAGGGGCGGCAATAGGTTGAAATCCGGCCCTGGTAGTACATACATAGCCAATATTGTTTGAAAACGTGAAGGTTTGGTATCCGAAAATTCCGCGAAGTTTAAAGGGGGAAATATTTCACTGTCGCCAGGCAAAAATTCACAGTAAAATTACAAGTAAAACAAATTCGGAGTATTTCAAATATTTTCTAAACTGTTATTATTCAATCTATTAATAAATAATGAGCTATTCTCCTACGAATTTTCAATTTTAAATAAAAAGTGTCACTAGTTTGCAATATTTTATTCGTAGCAGTCTCGGCAACTTTGAACGCAGTTGGGGGTCTGTTAAACTTAGCAGCTGTAGGCTATTTTCTAACTTCATATTTGCTAACTGATAATTATTTCAAAAGTTACGTTTTTTTATCATTAACTGTTTCTACAGAGGTTGTTTAAAACTGTTTCTTCATGTATGATGACTTATTGTACTGGAAATATCTCCAAAACAAGTTATTCAAGTTCATAGATAGCCTATGAAATCTAATTAAACTAATGAAACAACAGGGGTTTTGAGTCTTTAGCGCAACTAGAACAAAATACAAAACAAAAAAGTTGATATTTTACACCGAGATTTGATACATTTTATAGACAAATGATAAATTCCCACAACCGAGAAAATGCTATAAGCTAAGTTACAAAAAAGTGTAGGCCTATGCTATCAAGGGAAACAAATAAGATTTTGATTAAGAATATGAATAAAACAACAAAACCGAAAGACCTAGCCTACTGGAATCGCGAAGTTTTGTATTGAAAAAATGAGGCTGCATAAACTTGTACTACGGGAAACTACTGAATTCATTAACGATAACTTTCAAACATATTGAAAATGTGGACTTGAGCTCCAGAACAGTCTCAAAACGTGTATGAAACTTCACAGGCATTCATATGAAAGTGGATCAATTTGTTTTGTATGATTAGATACCAGAGGATGCATCTCTTAACCTCACAATCATAAACAATACAGTAACGTCGAATGAACGAATATGGCATTAGTCCAATTAATAAAAGATTGTTACCTACTTCTACCCCGAATGTAATCAAGATCGTGGAAACGTTCTGTAAACACCTCTAAAGACAAAAACTTCTTGGAAATTGTAAATAATGACGAAATATGCATAGGCTAATGTTGAAAATAGCTGTCTAAACTTACCCCGGGGTTACTCCTTGTCTGGTCAGATTTTATCACAGGAGTTGACGCCAAATCCATTTTCTCCTATCGTAGAGGTTGATAAGTCATTTAATTACATTTTTAATTAATATGTAATCAAAACCACAATAAATCTTGAAAATTATCAAAATTTCAATCATCGACAAAAAAATTAACGTTTGTCCAATTTCCACGAACAGAACTGAGGCTACTAAAGTCACTGGAGATCACGAGCCAAAAATTGTTAAAAGATTACAAACACAAATTCCATTTTCCCAACCAGTCATAAAATGTAAGCCATAAGCCTATCGACAACGTTGGCTTCCCTTCAGCAGTATTCTTCAAACTGAATGAAACGGACGGAATGTTTGGCGCTGTTGCCAAACGGCACACCATCAAGCAGTTTGCCTACGCAGTAGCAGTAAAAAGCTAATGTTGCCTAGATCTCGTGAAATCAATAAATGTATGTTAACTTTATGATGAAACTTGACTTAAAATGAGCGTTTACATGGAATATTTATTAAATGAAACAATAAAAATGATAAATCATCGCATTATCTATTAAAGTAGTCTTGTAGATTGCACGGGTCAATTACAATGTCATACTTGGAGAGGCTCGTATGATGTGCAAATAACAGTTTCATTGGAACTGTTACTGTACTCTAGCTCCGTACCGAGTAGCAGATATGCATTGAACTTGATATTGATATTGAAAATGGAGAAAGATAATCTAAAATGGGATAGAAATTTATTTCTTTATTACAATGGTATAGAATTCAAATACATTTGAGTGATAAATAACATGTATTATAATACTAGAACTATATAGACTAATTATATTTAAACTTAATGAGGATGTGAATGTAGACTAGTGGCGCTCTATATTGTAGACTATCAGTAGCTTTTTTATCATGATACAATGTAACCAAAAGCATGATACGTTTTCACCCTCATTCTCATCGTGTATCATTGTTGTATCCTTCAATGAAGGATAAAATTTGACTGTGATCACATAAGAATAATAAGCTCATAATAATATCATGAAACTTTTAAACAGAAAAGGAATTTCAGAAAGAACAGCCTGTAACAACGCAATAATTTTTATTTTCACATCCAAACACTTTGTTCGCAGCTCAGTGCTTGGTAATTTGTACATATCTGTTACCGGTATCAGTTATCATGAACTTCGATAACATACGGGTTGAAAGCCTTCAGCTAGATTCACAATGCTTTTCACTAAATCGGTTTTAAGTTGAATATTTTTCATAATATCTCACCTTAAAACTACAGGAAAATATTACAAATGGTATCAAGGTATTAATAAATTCTCTTGAATCGTCTTTACTTGCATTTTATAAATCATTTATCCCACAGGCAAGTGGCGCGAAAATAGACGTGGCAACGTCGAATGTATTTTTAAAAGAAAAAGGGTGATGAGACAGTGGGTGGCTAGACCAATCACATCCACTTTGTCCAGAAATGCATAATTCATAGTGTACTTGTATTGTGACATTACTTTGTACTTGGACTTGCACTTTATCTTTACTGATAACTGTGTATTGTTTTGTACAACTGTCAGCTGTTTTTGTTTTGGTCAAGGGGTTTGATGTTTTGATTTTTCTAATAAATTTTTCAACGTCTCCTGAGATAAACAGTGCATTCCCAGCCAAAATCTTGCTGTCCTCTCCTCAGTTACCACCTGAAAAACAAAACGCTGTGACCTGAGTTGTAATCCTTGACAAAATTTCGTCAGTCAGTTTGATTGGATTAGCCTATTTCTAAAACCTACGAATTATCAAACGATAACATTAGTCTTATAAATTGTAATCTCTATAGTTTATCATTTCAAATACTTTGGATTCTTTTTTGTTCACGTACCGTACTGTACATAAGTTGCTCTATTTTCACTACCTCCTAGCAGACGGCAAGGCAATGCTCAGACTGTACCTGCCAAGCTGCCATGATTTTTTTGGAATCGGGGATCGTTATCGTTCGTTAGGTTATGTCTCACACGTTGAGCATCATAGATTTACATTTTTAATGTCACAGTTATTTTTAATTTTATTTAAAGTATGAAAGAGAGTGAAAGTTTTGATGGCTCTTCGATTTTTCACCCTGGAGTTTAAAGTTGAATGTATTGATGGGGAAGATTATTTAGATGAGACATAATAATATACTGTGAGACCGTACTTTTACAAGTGCATTATTATGTCATTGCAGGTAACTTCTCGTTTGTCTCATATAATTTATTGAAATTTTCATCCAAATAGCTACCTAGCTTATCGATTCATCGTAATATTACTGTACTGAACAAAAATCTAGTTGCTATCAACTACTTACAATTTAAATTATGAATGCTATAAAATACATCTGGAGCTTGTTTCAAACATTTTTAGAAGTCCTGTAAAATAGGAAAAAGGTCAACACACTTTAGCCGACATTGATATTATATTATATTTTATTTCATAGTACGACGTGCTATAAAATGAAATTTAAATAATTTGTGTTATCTTTTTCATGTTTTAACTTACAGGACCTCTAAAATTGTATGAAACGGGCTGCAAACATCTGAAAAATTTCCTGAGGGAAACCCCCCCCCCCACCCGCTTTCCTTATACCCCCCTCCTCAGCCCGTCTTCTCTTTGAATGTTGACAATGTGGCCCTTGATTAATAAAGGTTGGCCACCCCTGTAATAAACAATAGTTATACTGTTTCTTCCAACAGTTTGGTTTTGGAACGTATGGGCAGATTCATTAATTCATGCTCTCTATCTGCGGCTGCAGTGCAACAGGTTGTACTGTCCGCCAACAACAAGAATAGAGGTGACATGAATGCTAGGAATGTAAGAGCTGGTCGATTGGGAGTAATAAAGAATGTCGAACGTCGACTCTACTAACATTTGTAGATCTATCGGCCGATAGTAGTCTAACAATATAGAATAGTAAACAATACAGTCAAGTTGGGTAGTGCTAGCAGTATAGACGGGAGTGTGCGAGAGAGAGGAATAGCTTGTGAGAGAGACAGCTCTCTGCACACCTCATACCGCATCTCTATTCTCTTGATAATAATAATAATAATAATAATTGATTATTAATTATAATTAATTTAATTAATAATAATTAATTTAATTAATTATAATTAACCAAAATAAGACATTATAATACGGTAATTAAACCATCATTTGTGTGCCAGTGAGACCCTCGATCTTAACAGGAGATCAGATATAGAAAATCTAAAAAAGGCGGAAGAAAAATAATTCGAAAAATTCTTGGACCGAGAAGACTGAAAACGACACAGGTTACTAAATTCAAAGAAGTTAGAAATTTTCTAACACAAAAGCTGGACATGAAAACGACCTATAATATTTTATGGGCATATCATGATCCACAATTATAGGCTTACAATATAGAATAGTAAACAATACAGTCAAGTTGGGTAGTGCTAGCAGTATAGACGGGAGTGTGCGAGAGAGAGGAATAGCTTGTGAGAGAGACAGCTCTCTGCACACCTCATACCGCATCTCTATTCTCTTGATTAAATAAGTATAAGTATTTCTATTGAATACCCTATTGCTAGTATATAACTTAGGGGGCAATGTAGAAATTGACAGAAAAAATTATTTTCAGTCTCTTCATTATAAATTTTCTTATTCAATTATGACTGGCCTACTCAACTTGATGTAGACGTCTGATAGCTATCAAACAAAATAATGTGCTTATAATAATCATTTTAATTTCTTATAAAGTGGTCATCCTATAGTTGAACTGTTGATATAGCTATAAATGTAAGTTTAAACTTTCTCTTTTACAACGTTTATGATTAACGGTGCGTTTCGAGGCTCTTAGCCTCATCCTCAGAGTACAAGGAGAGTCTTTACATAATAATTATTATTGATTGTCAATCCATATTCAATATTAGAAGAAATAAAAAAAATTATAGGCACCGTTTTTTCATTCTTTTGTGACTGTATTTTGATAGGGAATTTGATTTTCCAGGTTCAGGGAACAAATGATTCCAGTATTGTCTCGAAATGTTCTATGGTCGATCGCGGCTATTTCGATGACAATTACATCCATTGTTTTGTAGAGAAGACTGCAAGACGCTCCCCAATTATTAACATTGGTTACTACGTGCGAGCTGCTGTTATCGATTCTGTGTTGAAAGATTTTGTTCATAGTTTATCCGGAGCCGTTCAGGTACCTATAGCCAACCAGATTTATTTTTATCATTTCATTCATCAATATCAAATTATTTTTTAGACTGAATCTACGATAAATTTAACCAGAGTTTTTAAAAAACAATTCAAATTCAAGTAAAGAGAAGGAAAACATAGAAAACATCTAGAGAATTCGCCTCTTCCCAGCCTTCTAGTAATAGAGAGCTGTAGATTTCATTTCGCCATTAAAAAATGTAGGTATTACTTGGAGTTAGCAGGAGTTGTTTCAACAGTGTCCCGTAGCTCTCTTAGAATACTTCTTGGTGTTGTTTGTACTCATTAAAAAAGAGTACCGGTGCAGCAGTATTAAGAGTAAAGTTTCGTACCTGAATAGTTTGTTAGTAAGATTAGTAGGGTGAAATGGTCTGGTCTCGTCCAATAAACTAGAAGTCCAATAAAACTAGTCAGAAGATTATAACTGTAGTGGTTATTGAGATAATTGATAAAATATGCTAAAAACCTGATTCTGCAAAGGGTGTAACCGTCCGTATAACTATAACATGATTATTTAGTACAATATACCAAATGTATTCTACTGAAAAAAATAAACTTTTAAGAGAATTAAATCCTGAAGATAAGAGATCCAGTCACCAAGAGTCTAAAATGTATTCAAATTCCAGAAATTAGGAGACAAACAAATATAGAACATTTGATAAATTGTGCTTTGATGAATAAAATATCAGATTAATTTCCATGAAAATGAATTCTTTACAACGTTTATTAATTATTGAGTAAGTTACTGGTTGGTGTAGCAAATAACTTTTTAATTTTTCTTGAAACATGAAAAGTTATGTCTTTTAGCACATTTCGTCTATCATATCAATAATCACTGAAGTTACAAATTTCTATTTATAGTTGCATTGGATTTCTGAGCTTATCTCACATTAAACGTGGTTATTTATGTACCCATATAAACCACCAAAAATAGTAAAACGTTGTGATGAATCTGCTAAATTTCGCCATTTTTATTTCGATAGAGCAATTCCTAAATTTTTTTATACGAACTTTTCTTCAAGAAGTAATATCAAGGAGTTCTGGAACACTGTATATCTTATTACATATAGATACGAATTACTCGCATTGTATTATATTATTCTTGTATTACTCGCATTGCTGTGTGACAGAAGCCTCTCACTCAGGTACAAACATTATTAGGCACTACTCTACAAAGAGAGTAGTTCTCTTGATACACAACAATAGCACTTCCAAGTTGTAATTTCTATGGATCTTTATTCAATTGATAAATTATCATTCAATTTTTAAATTATAATAAATACAATTTATTACTGGGTACTCAATTTCATTTCTAGATTGTCTCTTTTGGTGCGGGATTTGACACTAGCTTCTTTCGACTATCAGATTATCCCACCAAATGCAGCTTTGCTTACTACGAAATAGACTTATCGAATGTGGTGAGGAGAAAAAAGAAAATAATTCTAAATTCAAAAGTTTTGTTAGACAAACTTGAGAACGCGATAGGTAAGTTGAACTAAGAATAAGCAAATTCATTGTTTTATTGTAAGGGAGACTGTTGAAGATCAAATTTGTCACTTGAAGTTCGGTTCCTACTTATCAGGTCCGGTTCGGTTCAGCTTATTCTGCGCATGCGTCAATGACGATGGACCAATTACAGAACATCGGGCGCATTGACGCATGCACAGATCGAGCTGAACTAAGACGAGACTGAGACTGTACTGATATGTGCGAGAATATACATTATTATCATTAGTATATAATGTACATTATTTATGGATCAATTTATTTATTCATTCAGCAATTTACAATTAATACTACTTATTGGATGGTCCAACTGGCTTTTGGCCCGAAATTGTCCCTTTCCACAGTATAATGTCCAATTGACGTATATGGATTTCCATTGACATTTGGGAGATCTCAAATTCACAGTGATTGTGGAGCTTATTATTGAAGTTAGGTGCAACTGTAATATCTATCTAAGGCTGGACGCACACTGATGGTAGCATTCGAGTGTTGGGAGCCAAAACACAACTTCTACTTGGTTTTGATGAGTGCGCGGGCTCCCGTTGAAATACATGCCCTACCCAGCTTTAAATTTTGCCTCGCAACACTAAAATGCTGCATCAGTGTTTGTGTCGAGTCTAATTGATCATAGAAGTCTTGTGTCATATGTATGCCTATAGTTAGGACCTGGAAAATACTATTATTATTTCAGAAGATTCTGAGTATACTACGTGATAACCTGCCTATCAGTTTTCATCTATAAAATTATTATCTAGAGTCGTAACTGCGTACAATCTGAAATTTCTCTTCATAATTTTAATAAATTGTTTAGAAATGAAGGGCTTTACTAAGTCTAAACCACTGGTCATGATCATGCGTAGTTCTCTCATTTAAGAGTGAATTTAATTTTTGACATAAATGACACCTCGAGTCTATTAATGATGATAATAATAGAACTTAGTTGTATGAAAATGATAAATATTAAATGATAACTTAGTTGGGCTATTATCATAGCACTATAATTATCTTATTCCGTAATTATTATGATAATAATAGAGATAATGATGTTATATAATAGCCTAATAATATCAAAGATTAAGTTTAAAATATTCTATCACGTAATTGAATAGCCTACTAATAGGGCCTAAGCTATCACTACTCAAAGAGTGAGAAATCAATTTCAGATTGAACCAAAATTTCCAATTCAAACTAATTGATTTTTTCATAAATATTTTGTATTTCGACATAAATCAAGAGATTATTTTGTAGTACCGTACCTCATGTTAATCAGTCTTATCACGCAATGAATTTAGAACACTGTTTTCTTTACAAATTTCAGATTCTAATAGTGATGAGCTAAAGAGCTCGAATTACAACCTTCTGGTATGTGATCTATGCGATATTTCAAAGACAGAAAAATGTTTAATTGACTCTGGATTCAATCCGGATTTACCAACGCTATTTTTGGCAGAATGCTCCATCACTTACATGAACGAGAGAAGGTAACAATATTGTGTTTAATGATTGATATGACAACAAATATTACAGTTATAAATTTATGATTGATTTTTAATTTAGGATTCTCTTCAATGAATTGATCAGAAGAGTCTGTAAGAATATAGAGGTGTCACTCAAGCACCTCATTATTATTCATTCTAATACTTATTAATTATTATTATTATTATTATTATTATTTTTTTTTTTTTTTTTTTCCGGTGGCACTGGATACGAACACACAGTCTTTTACCTCAGTATCACAATTTCGATAATATTGTAGAAATAAAAGTATTAAAGTGAGTTAAAAGTGATTTATCAAAGAACATAATAAAAAGTGTGAGTGAAAAGAAAACTGAACTGTGCTTATTTTCGTGTTGAAACTGAAAACCGGCATAACCTAAAAGTAGGGAAGATCGGAACATTCAAGCAACTACAACCCTACTAATGAACTGCTAAAATCCTCAGGCGGGCTAACGTGCGTTTGTTGTGAGCAAGGGAATAATAAATATAAACTTCAATATGAGAAAGTGTTCAAGATGTGAAGAAGACTTACCATCAGATGGGGACATTGTTATTTGTAATGGATGTAGTCAACCTATGCATTTTGAGTGTTCGGGACTTAAAGAATCAACATATAGGAGTATGTCAACGCAGAAAAAATCTGATTGGAGATGCCCGTCATGTAGAACAAAACCAAAAACAAGGAGTGATTCCGTCTCTTCATATGAAACTATGGACATGCAAAGTATTCTAAGTCAAATCAACAACAGACTGGATATGATGCCAGAGATAAACAACAAAATAGAAAATTTAACAAAATGCATCTCAGGTATCACAGAGGAAATGAATCAGTATAAGAAAAAAGTGGATGAACTGGAAAGGATCAACGATGAGAAACAGAAAAGGATCGATTCACTAGAAAAGAGAGTACTTGATTTGGAATACCATTCATTAGAAAACAACATTGAAATATTAGGCGTCAAGAAGCTGCCAAATGAGAATCTTGATGAGATATTTGATGCAATCACAAATAAACTGAACACTCCAAACGTATCATCTAGAGATGTAGAATCGATCTACAGGCTACCAGTGAAAGGCAACAAAACGGACAACACCAAAATCATAGTCAAAATGAAGAACAAGAAGGAACGAAACATCATACTGCAAAAGAGGAAAGTTGAAATCACAAACAGAGATATCTTGGATGTTAACAACGGAGAAAGGATCTACGTGGCAGAAAATCAATCAAAGGAATTCAAAAGACTGTTCTGGGAAATTAAACAGGAGGCGATACAACAAGGATACAGGTACATATGGAGCAGAGATGGAAAAATATTCATAAAGAAAACGACAGATGATAATAAAATTCAAGTGCGATCAAAGGACGATATCACAAAACAACAAGTGGAAATACATTAGTGATCAATCAATAGACTACCGTAATGAATACTCACATATAAAACAAAGACAATAAAATATCCATAATATCCATAATGAACAATTAAGGTAGGAGGTGTGGAAGAGGTATTATTGTGAACTTGAATTTGATTCTCTTTATTTGTCTCTTAATCCATTAAAAAAGGAAAATCCAATCATGTTGTGTGCACTGTTTTATCGGTGGAAAATCAAGAATGAATAATTTTAAATATTTTGGATACCAGAAAAATACAATGATACTAATTTTTGAGCTGTACAATACTTTAAGATAACTTTGCATTTAAACCACAGTAACATCAAAACTTTATCACTTCACCACGAAATTATAACATGGAAAAAACTATGAATAGCTAGAATCAAATATATTTAAATAAAGATCAATTTGACCGCAAATCAGGCACACAACTTTGATGGATGAACAAAACAATGGAGAAATAAACGAGCCGTTGTTGACGGGTAGGAGTAATGATATGAACTAACAGAAACGTAACAAATAATGCTCAGTAGAGATAAAACTCCCTTATCAGTAGCGGTTCGCCAACAGATAATACAAAATGTTCAAGGATAATCCATTGACTTAGAAAAACAAATTATCAAACCCCCCTCTTACTAGAATAGCCCTGGCGCCCGCTGGGGTGGGGTGGCGGTGGCGTGGCGGCGCGCTGGATGTGGGCGTGGGTGGCTGGATGGAACAGTGAGCATCACCTTGATGTGCGCTGTTTCGTTTGGTTTTGTGTGTTTGTGTTTGGCGTGTTGCCGCGCCGTCGCCGCTCCGCCTCAGTGGGCGCTAGGGCGTAGGAACTGACTTGTAGAAGTTAAAATGATCAAAACTAATGATGAAATAGGGCTCACAACAACACACAAAAAAGCCCAACAACAATAAAAAACAACTTAAATTTATCCTAGATTCTCAAAATAATTAATTCAATAGATCAATAATTAAAATCTTCATCATTCCAATAATTAAATATGGATCAGTTATTTGACATAGAACAAATACAAACTAAAACGTACAATAGTATTCAGGATTTTGAAAATACAATAACAGAAGAAAACACATTTGAATGTATCATGATAAATATTAGAAGCGTAAAGAAACACTGGGACACACTAATAGCAACCATGGGGAGAACATTGAATAAAATAAAATTGCTCATCCTGATCGAGACTAATCTAAAAGAAAATGAGATAGAATCATATGGTATCCGTAATCACATAAGTTATTGTAGAGAAGAAAGAGCTGGTGGTGGCATACTGATTTACTATAAGAAAGAATTGAATATCAATATAATAAATTATGAATTTACTGCTAGCGAATCACTCCAATTTGAATTATCCATCAACAATAAGAATTACTTAATTGCAGTATTCTATAGACCACCATCAAATAGTATTTACCAATTTAATAATCAATTAGAAAATTGGCTACAAACTGCACTTGTAAATAATAACAAAAACCTTATAGTTATGGGTGATATTAATATTGATATCCTAGATGGAAACACTAACTTACAAGCACAAAACTATCTGAATACATTATACACAGCTGGTCTGCAAATAGGGATAAAAGAGACAACCAGAGAGGAACTGTATGCTGATCACATAACATCATCATGCATAGACCATATAAACACCAGATTAACCCCAAATCAAATACAAACAATGATTATTAAAACGAAAATAGCAGACCATTATATGATAGGTTTCAAACTTAATAATATCAAAACAGATACCGGAACAGTAGATGAAACAATAGAGATCATTTCAGATAGGATAGTAGGAAATTTAATCAGGGGATGATCATCTAACATCAAACAATTCAACAAAGATTTATGAGTCAATAGTTCAAAATTTAAAAGCATATATGTAAAAGCTACAATAAAAATCCGCAATAAAAGAAACAAAAGTAACCAACCATGGATCACAGAAAGGATTAAAAACAGCATAAAAATGAAAGATATATTATGGAACAGACTAAAAAGACAACCAAATAATAATCACTTGAAACACGAATACAAATATCACAGAAATAATCTCACAAACGAAATACGTGAAAACGAATATTATTACAATAAAATCAACAATCATGTTGGGACCCTAAAAGACATGGAATGCTGTAAATGAGATACTCAACGTAAAAAAGAAACCAATCTCGTCAATAATAAGGGAAAATTTCAAAATCAAAAAAGATCTCAATGAATTATGTAATAGTTTTAATGAACACTTCAAAACTAAAATAGAAGAAATGAACAGAAACATATCAAGAATATTCCAACCAATATGAAAATAACTCTACTCAAACCTATCTATAAAAATGGACAAAAAAAAGATGTTCAAAATTACAGACCAATAGGTGCAATCTCAATATTAATGAAAATATTAGAATTCATTATCCATGATGAACTATTAAAACACTCAATACAGAACAACTTAATAAATAATACTGTCCCTGGTAAATCCACAACCCAACTACTCGAGCGAGTATCATATTCCATCAATAAGAACATAGATAGAAGGAGCTTGACCTTAGCAGTACTATTAGACCTAAGTAAAGCATTCGATACAATCCAACATGAAATACTCATAAAGAAATTGAATATAATGGGAGTATGTGGGATGGATTTGGAGATATTTAAGAACTATTTCACAGACAGGGAAACAATTGTTCGAATATCAATCATTCGGGGTCATTCAAGGTTCTCCACTATCACCATTGCTCTTCAATCTGTATATAAGCGATTTGAAAAATTGTGATTTTAAAGGAGATGTCTATAATTATGCAGATGATACCATAATTTTATTTACACATAAAGACTTATCAGTCAATATACAGACAGACATGAATACAATCACAAAATATTTTCACAACAATTATATTCATATTAACAGCGCAAAACCAAAACAATAGTATTTCGAACCCAAAATTAAATATAAATATCCTCGACCCAAATAATAGAATCATTAGTCACAACTACAAATGTTTTCAAACAAATAATCCATGTAACTGCAAAAATCAAGCAGACACAGTTAAATATCTGGGCTTACACTTGCTACCTATAAAAACCAGCCAGTCTAGTTGAATCTCAGATAAGATATGGAATAACCATTTATGGCCATGCCCCAAATTATATCCTAAATCCAGTGATTCAACTGACTAACAGGATAAAGCAACCTCTTTCAGAACCTAGATACAAATATATTACAAATACTCAACTTCCAAAACTTATACAATTACATAATACTACTAAGATACTATTTTGAAAACCGATACCGACAGACAAATGAAAACAGATACAACACAAGACACCTACACTTCAGAACAGCAGAATTTTATACAGAAATGGGAAATACCAGAATACTTTGTACCAAACATCCTCAACAACATCCCTAACCACCTCAAGAACCTCAACACATACGCAGATGTCAAGAGAGAAATAAAAAAATATTACATCACAAACCAATAGAATATTTACTCATGTCTCAAAGGAACATAAATATATTTACAATTTATAAAAAAAAAAACGTAATAGTGATTCGAAAATGGTAGTATAATATTAAAAAAAATTCACAGTAGTCCACCAGATAATAAAGATTAGAAAGAAGTCGGAGTGATACATACCCCAATAAAAGCTAAATTTAGCTTCTGGGATGCCACCACAGAAAATATATTATTAGTATTTCAATAATTATCAACAAAATAAACATTGTACTGTATATTGTTGTATCGATAGATTTGTATTTTTATAATATTGTGTATGTACCTGTGTATTTTTTGTTGTCAATAAAATAAAATGAAAATGAAATGAAATTATTATTATTATTATTATTATTATTATTATTATTATTAATTATTATTATTATTATTATTATTATTATTATTATGTTGTTGTTATCTCTCTCTACCAATGGCTGATATTTGTTACACTTTTCAGTCCACGTTTTCTCCAAATTATGGGAATTGGGAATTGCAATATCTATTAGATAAGTTCTTGCAGCTTGTTTGTCCATGAGTGTGATATCTGTGTATCTGTAGTATGGGCTGACATCATCTGTGAGCTTGAGCATCCTAGCCAATTTCTGATGTACGATTGCTGCCACCTGATCATGCCTTTGGAGGTACCTGGTGGGTGCTAATGGACTGCACCCTGCAGTGACATGCTGTATTGTCTCACTGGCTTGACCACATCTCCTACACTTGTCATTCAATGTTCCATCCTTTAGAATATACTTCTTATAATTTTTTGTTGAGACAACCTGGTCTTGTATGGCCAGCATAAAACCTTCAGTCTCCAGGAATATGTCAGCTTGTGAGCCATCTGTTTGATGCTTCCTCATCAACAAACCCCTGTTGTAGCTCATTAGGGTGCAATCCAAACATCCATCTTTCTCCTTTGATACTCCATGTCTGACAGGCTATTATCTGCCTCAGCTTGTACTATCTGCCATTACAACAGCTCTGTGCAAAGATTGCTTACTTTTGAAATATGATTGGGTTTCAAAATTTGTTTGTCATGGAGTCTGATCACATCAATTAGTCCTCTTCTCAACTGCTGATTTTGGATGGTGGCCTCTAAATTTTGTTAAAGTAGTCAGTCTTTATAAGAATATTCTGCAAGTCAGTAGCTGTCCACTTTATTAATCCAAAACCTGTTAGGGTTCTGCATTTATCAAGGCCAAATGTCATTCTAATATCCCAGTCCTCAACAAATTGTAAACACAGTGACAATTGGGTCCTATTACATCAGGTGGCTCACTGTATGCTGTTCTGTACCTCTCTGCTGATCTTGAATCCATCCAGTTTTATTCAGGATTGTTGAGAGAGGGTTCAAAGCCATGCAAAACCAGATGGGACTCAAACTATCTCAAAATTCCTCTTCTTATTTGAATTGTGTCAGAGATGCCAGTCTGTCCTTTATCATTCACACTGAGCACTGTGGAACGGAATCAAAAGCTTTTTATAGTCAATGTACGCTGTAGATATATTTCTCTTCATGATGAAAGCCTGCTCCATTATGACTGAATCTATGATAATCTGTTCCTTGCATCTTATGCACCCTTTTGTTCTTCAGCTAACAACTTATTCTGATGTTAATATTTTGTAAAGGGTACATAAACACGTTGGTCTAAACTTTGAGGGTCATTATCCACCTGTCCTTTTGGTAATAAAATTGTGATTCCTTTGTTAGAAAACTGGGGACTGTACTGGGCTCAAGCATAAATCTTTCAAAGAATTCAGCAATCAATGGATGAGTAGATGTGAATCTTTTCAGCCAGAAGTTATGAATCTGGTCTGGGCCTGGTGATTTCCAATTCTGTGTTCTCTTTATACTCTGTTGTGAATTGAACTGGCATCATTCTACATCCTTCTGGCAACCTTCTCCTTTCACTTGCAATCGCATTCTAGGATCATTTTCTGATTAGTGCTGAACAGCTTATTTTGTTGCTTTCTCAAGTTTGATTCACGGTATCTCGACAACCTACTTGCTTTTACTTTTAGTTTCTGCTTTAGTGTATCAATATTTCTATTAGTGCAGTATTTGGAGGGTTTCTTTCTGCATGCATTTGCATTTTCTTTTTTTTTAGCAACCTCTTTTCCACCTTCAGAGATCGGTTACCCATATTGTATTGTTGAATTCTAGCAATATCTTTGCACAATGCATCAATGTCCCCCCTCCCCCAACTCGAACAATACTCACTGCAGCTGAGTAGATCAGGGTATTAAGCTCAATGAAACTGGTCACCTGTATTAATTTCTCAGGCAATATTTGCTCATTCATTATTTTTGTAGCTCTGCCTACCTTCCTTTGATCATTCTGTTTTCTTATTGGAGGCCTTCTACTTGGCTCTAGCTGAGTAAACTCCACAAGTGCAGTCTCCAACTCATTTTTCAGGGCATTATACAATCCTTCATCCCGTTCATGCACCCTTTCCTGCTCCTGACCTGCCAGCTGCCTGCCTGTAATCAAGGTGGGGGCCCTCAACACATCCTCAGTTGGGGCATCATTTATATTTTCATTTCTCCAGTTGTCTAGCAACCTCAGCTCTTATTTCTTCCAGCCTTGGCTCAGGAATGAAATTCTTTGTTATCTGCAACTCTCTGTTCAGTAACATTCAAGTTTGTTGTTGACAAAGGCGTTGAACAGCTCTTGTCTGTATCCTGTCATATTTGTTTCATTTCTTGTGATGGTGTAGTACTGACGCATGATAAAATAATTCATATCAGTTGTCCATTTCATGCGCATTCGTGGTCTTCCTGCAGCAGTGGTCAGTGCTAAGGCATCTGAGGGCCTGTATTTTGATTTTCTGGAGCCTCTATTTCATTATTGGGTTGCCTCCTTGTGGTTCCGGTTGGGGAAAGGCGCCACTTCAGGCTGGGCATAACGACGGCTCCGAACAGAGTCAGCCTGAACCCCTGTACCGCCCCTATTATTGCTTCTTGGACTTCTTGGAGCAATTTTATCTCAGATGACGTGAGCTGCTAACACACGCCTACTACCTGGGACGCAACGGTGTTGGTTGATTATTATTATTATTATTATTATTATTATTATTATTATTATTATTATTATTATTATTATTATTATTATTACTAATTATTATACTTATTCATTATTATTAATTCATTATTATTTCTCTCATTACAAACAATGAGACAATGGCTTTCTTTATTGTTTCACCATTATCTGTTTTTAAATTAATTTATTCGAAATTGTAATGACAAAATAATATTTAATTGAAAATGAACCAGTCACATTCATGTTGAGTGCAGTTGTATAAAAAACAAGTACAGAGCTGACGAATAAGTTCCATAATAATTTACAAATCACAATCAAATTATTGAAGGAACATTCCTGACTATTAACAATGAGAGAATTTGGCTTCCTTTATTGTTTCACCATTATCTATTTTTAAATGAATTCTTTCGAAATTGTAATAACAAAATAATTACCACGTTTACAAGTTGCAAGTGGACAGGAAAGGAAAGTTGACTTGCACAAGTGGACTCACATTATATTCTAGCAACGTGTAAACTGTGCTGTTCTGCTGTTGCATTATTATTAAGCTTATGGCTTTTTTGGTGGAGAGACCCTTTCGCTGCATTCAAATCGCTTGTAAGAAAAGTTCGATTCAGTTTACACGTTGCAAGTCCACTTGTAAAACTAGTCTGTCCACTTTTAACATGTAAACGCGGCATAAGAATTGAGAAAAAACAAGTCTTGGATCTCCAGCCATTGTCACATTCTTGAGTCAGAGAATCGTGAAGAAATAATAATGCCAGACTAAGAATTGTGATTTACCCCACTCGCCACTTAATTATTCATATTTTCTCAGTAAACTAGAAGTGCCAAACTATTATTTCATCTATTCATAATAATGTAAATTTGTTTTGTAATCTTTTCAAGCTCAACAAATCTGATAAATTGGGCTGGACGTTTTGTCAGACATGGAACCTTTGTTACGTATGAGCAAATAAACCCGTACGATGCATTTGGACTGAAGATGGGGATGCACTTCATTATGCAGCAATCTCCCCTACTTTCGCTGTCAATATATCCAACAATAGCTGATCAAAGACAACGATATGAGGAAAATGTGAGTAAAGTTCCGTACCATTCCTATTTAATACAATCAATTTTTGATACAGTCTTTCTTCTGAGTGATTGTAATGATAATCTTTTATGAATTCTCGAGAGATATTGTAGATTTCCTCTATTGTCTGTTATGTGATAGACAATATTAAACAGTGTTATTGTATTGTAAGACACCTACAATTCAAAACTTCAAATTTAATTAATTTTTCAAAATTGAAATTGAACTCAAATTTAAGCTTCAAATTCAGTTATTATTTTAGTTATCAAGTTGAAATCTATTTTACAGTATTTTGTTCCTCAAAAAGTAAATTATCAACTTCCTGAAATGATAGAATTCATGAGTTTCTCAATTGGAGAGTAGAGTAATATTGACCTCTAAAATAAAATATTGGGTTGTTTTGAGGGGGTTTTAAGATTCTTTATACACATATAATGATGGAATAGACTTCTAAAAATAAGATAACCAAGCTGGTTGGTGGGTATATGCTACTATGGAAGAGCTCACGTTCACTGGATGAGCCAGTGAACGAATCAGAACAAATTATAAATTTTGAAACTCAATTAAATCCCTATTCGAAAATAGTCCTGTTTATTATTATTAAGCTTATGGCTTTTTTGGCGGAGAGACTCTTTCGGGTGTTCCGCCTCGCCGAATCATCCAGTTTTCCCTGATGAGAAATATGGAATACATAGGGTATAGGTTAAGAAGTCCAACACTGATTTTTTAACTTACAAGTCCTGTAAACAACGAATGTAAAAGTTATTTATTTGTTTTTAATTATGAGCTACATACTAGACTTCTATGTAGTGCCACTAATCCTGGGGAATCAAAAGCTTTCAATGGTCGAAAATATTTTAACTTTTCAAAGACTTTCTACTTTTTAAAATAAGATTGTGCCTCAACAAAAATTTACTACGGTATCTCTCTTATGATGAATGCTAAAGAACATTTATTTTTCACTTCTGACCGATTACCCGAAAGCCAATTGAATTTATCCGACATGTTTTAACGGGGATCAATTGAGATATTGAAGTATTGGTTTGACGTCATTTTACGTCAGTAAGATTCGATTAGCTATCATGCATTCAACCGTAAGTGTATTTATACTATCTCGAATTTTAGTTATTGTGAATTTTTCTTGTTATTTTAATCTGTTTTTGTATTATTTCTAATCAGTTTCTTATTGTTTTATCTCTCCAGGGATGGAGTAATTGTGACGTTATCCCGGCTTGGACAGCTTTTACGAAGATTTTATCAGCTGAAGAAATGCAATCGAAATTGAATTTGGAGCCTTTTGACGAATGGGAAGAATGGCATCTGAAATGTAACCATTATGCACTTGCTGTTGCTAGAAATGGAACGCTAAATGATTGGCGACCGTTTATTCTCAACGCTGGTTGTGGAGATATAGGCTTAGCCATTGGTAAAAATGTTACTTTTTCTTTGATATATTTTCAATTAGATTATTCTTTTAAAGATATCTTTATGATTACCACATGATCACCAGTGAGGTACATTGTTAAGCACTGTGAAGGAAGAACTTAACCATGGAATTTAATCACATTTAGCTATCTCTTATGATAAATGCACAAGGGCATTGATTTTACAATTACTACTACTACATCATTCAACTACTAGTGAGTTTGTTTTCTGAAGCAAAATTTTTCAATGTCGTAATTTAAATTTTCTAAGGATTTAAATTTTAAATAATTAGGCTATTTTCAGTTCGAAACTTTCATATTATCTTCTGCAATATTCAAAATTGTTCAAGTTTTTCGTTTTTGGAGTGAAAAATTGTAAACCTTTCATTTAGTATTATGTGTACACATTACTGAATGAATAAATAAATAAATACACTTATGGCCGATTACAGGAAAGCCAATTGAATGTATCCGACATGAAATGACGTGATTTAACGGAGATCGATTGAGATATCGGTGTATTGGTTTGACGGCAGGTGACGTCACTAAGCAAAAATAATAGCTTAATCATGGAAATATCAAAGATTTTTTCATATTGACTGACGGAGCAAAGGAGTACATATGGACATCCGCCTTTAAATATCTGACAAGCAAGGATGGAAATTCTTAGTATTTTATCTTATATTGTATATATTATCATTTTCCTGTTTTAATAGATTGACTAAGGATGAATATCTTGCAGTAAGCTAACAACAATGCAATATGCTTGCAATAACTTGTTTTAGTAATATCAGTGGTCACTCGGTGAGAGCGGTTGCTAAGTAATCATGTGGTTAAGTAACAAACATTCCAGACTGCTCTTGGATGGGTGACCGACACAGAAAATTGTGCAATTTGACGAGGTGGAACCTACCCGTAAGGGTCTCCCCACCGATAAAAAGCCATACGATAAAAAATATATAAAATAACTTGTTATATGAGACGCCATACGCTAATTAATAATGTGATTACCCTAATTTCTTCTTGCAGGTTTCAATGCCTCACAGCCCATTAAATGGAAGTTGAAACAGTACACCTGCATTCAGAGATACGCGCACACGTCTGTGCTGTTTGGAAAGAAAAATAGATATTTTCTAACAATCGGTGGTTTCGGAACACATGACAACGATCCTCACAAAAGATTCAGCGATGTCATGTGTAGTGGATATCGTTCACAGGCGGAAAGCTGCACAATTAGAAGATTGATAACGTGTGAAGATCTTTGCAGCAAAGGGTTCATGCACCATTCTTGTACAGTGTTAACCGTAAACGAGGGTGACAATTGTGAAGAAGTGAATGTTATCGTGTACGGAGGTAGAACTTCACCCGGTAAATGTGTTAATTCGCACCCGATACTTGTGAACTGTCGTGTTAGTGGAGGAGAAATGATTGTGACGAGTAAGGAACTGTTGCAATGTGTTAGTTTCCATAAAAAACCAGCTCCTAGGTGGAGACATACTGCTTGCATAATGGACATAGATTCTGTGAAATGGTTCGTAGTGTTTGGTGGTTGTTCTACTGGTCTGAAGGTATGTTTGAAGTTTAACTATACAATACGGTCTCTCGTTACTTATAAATAATCTGTCAATCATATTTAGTAGAACTCCAATAATTATTTGGATCAGAAAAAAGTTGGATTAGTGAAAATAACATACGATGCAAGGCCTGGGGGTTTCCACAAGTAAAAAATTATTATGCAGAAAACCTCGAATATAAAAAATATATTGTATCTACCTTTTTATACTCTATGACAAGAAAGAAAGAAAGAAAAGAAACTTTGTTTTCTACATTGATACTTTTATTTCCTATATTATCATGTAAATAAAGTTATTTTCTTTCTTTCTACTCTATGACAATTCTCAATTATATAAAGTTGTATGAAACATATTTTCAAGTGAATAAACACGTTTCTCCAGCCAAAACAGAAACTAAAGTCTTCTGACTTGATAATAATGTATTCTGTATTTATATAAATACAGTAGTTAGAGTTAGAGTGTGTAGAGTTTGATCTAAATTATATGATAATCGTATCTATTGATTAATCGTATTTATAGTATTATCATAATCATCTGAATGACATGATAATCGTATTCATCAATCCCAAACCATACAATGTATTGGTATTATTGACAAGTTGGCTTGTAGAATACTCATTTAAGATGTTTTGTGTTGTTTCAAGTAATTATAAAAACAATCAAATTAAAATTGAAAATTTTTTAGAAAATGAAAATATATAATCCTTCCTGAATCAATCACCGGATCTACTAGAATTGATCAAATTCCGGCTCTTCAATTAGTAGCCTATGCATGTAAAATAATTTTGTTCAAGTTTGGAATTGTATCAATTCAAAACCGAGGTTTCGTTTTGTTTACCTCCAAGTTTGCAGTGTTTCACTGAAAATACCATCATCTGTTACAGATTCTTGACGACTTGTGGATGTTAAGAATTGACGAGAGTTCATCAGTTGAAACCAATTGGATTTGTGTGTCCTGTGGAAACCATTCAGCGACAAATAATAATTTATTAGTGAAATATGAACACACGCCGCAGGCCAGGTTTTCTCACAGTTCGGCTGTTTGGAAAGAGAACAATATGTTGGTGACATGTGGGCTAGGTGCTAACAATCAAGTATTCAACGACGTTTGGTTGTGGAATTTTGAAAGTAGATTGTGGAAAAAGTTGAATGTTGACGGCTTGATACCACGGTACGGACACACTAGTAATATAATTAACAATAAGTTACTGCTGGTTGGTGGAGTTTCGACGATTTGTGGCATCACGCCTGGTGTGGCTGTCATTGATTTGGAACTTCTCACTTGCCATGAATATCGGCTACCGGTAATTATGATCTATTGCAAAAATAAGTGAAATGTTAGATTATTTATAAAGTCTATTGTCAATATTCGTCGCCATGAAAGTATTTAAACCAATATATAGCGTTTCAGAGGATTCGCATTGAAGTATTCATATTAGATTAATATGTTCCCTAGGATAAAAATAAAAATATCGTCATATTTATATAGCACAAGCCAGAGCTCATGTCATTAAAGTATTCATATTAGATTACTGTATTTTACATTATTATAAAGATTGTTCATTTCTAATTAGTAGGCTACTTGAGTAAATACGAATATTTGAAATGGATCTATCATTTGAGGGTTAAGTGTAAGAGAGGGCCGACTGCGCCCTAACTTCGCCCTCCCAGGTAAAAAAAATAAAGGCAGTCATTCTATTCTATTTAGAATAACTCAGTAATTTACTGGGTTCTTAAAGGCATGATGGCTTGTGTGCAGGAAGGGTGGAGGATGGAAATAATCAGCCTACAGATTTTCTTCCTTTGGAGATTTTCACTAAATAATATTGAAAGTGGTTTATTTTGCATTGATTGTCTTGAAAATGCTTTTGAAAAATAATTTAAAGTACAGTACTTGTTAGCTTATTTCAAAGTAATTTAAATTATTGATAAATTAGTGAACATCATTGATAAACTTACTTTACAATGATTTAAAATGACAAAATTGTGATTTTAAAACAATTTGAAAAGCACTTTCAGAATAATTTTGAAGTGATTTGAAAGTGCTTAAATCAATGATATGATTTCAAAAATGATTCTGGAGAACTTATAAAATCATTTGAAAAGCACTTTCATTTCCAAGTGGTTTAAAAATCTCAATATTGCAAACTTGAAGCATTCTAAATTATTTTTGAGTCATTCATCAATGATTAAAAGTGATTTTATGTACTACTACTTTTGAAAGTACTTTCAATTGATTATTTTTCTGCTTGGGAAATAGTGACTCAAAATTACAAGTATGCTAATATTGTTCTTTCTTATTCAATTTTCGATAACATTAATCATAGTTTGATCGTCAACAATTTTCAGTTCTCAAATCAACAATTTCCACATTAACCAGGATTCGTAGATTAAATTATTATTGTTACAGAGAGTTTACAATTATATTTGGTGGTGATGTCAACTCTGAATTAGATATTACACTGGGGAAGGATTAAGCCAACTCTAAATTGTCGTTTATGTAAGATTTGTGGTTAGTCTTAATTTGATACAACTTCATAACTCATTAAATCTTTTGTTCATATTTTTGTTCCAGGCACTTGATCCGTCCTCACCGGTTATGCTGCACAATCATTCCACTATTTATGATGACAAAGAAGAAGCGCTGGTTGTGGTTGGAGGCGGAGGAAATTGTTTCTCATTTGGAACTCATCTCAATTCTTGTCTTGTTGAAATTCCACTTCAACAGTTTCAAATTTGAATGCTCGATCCAGTATCCATCTGAAGCCGTGGTGTACTAGATGTGTGAAAAAAGGCCCCAGTTTCCTGCATGGCTTGCGTTTTTTCACTCAGCTAGAACACCACGTCTTAACACTTTCCTAGCAAATGTCTTGTTCTGTAAATAAAATTTATAATTATATAAAACAACGTAAATTTTATTACATTTATATTAATATTGAGGTCACCCAAAATCAAAGAATCAGTCACAATTCCAAATTCAAGTTGTCTGGAAAGAACCACTCACAACTCCATGCCATCTATACAGACACAGCATATTAAATTCATAATTCCACAGCTCACATTTATGAAAATGGAGACCCCAACTGTACTATTAGAGCATCGGAGGCATCTTTCCGCGGAAACACAAACCATTAATATTCCTGATGTTTCAGTGAAGTACGGTACCATTGTCCATTGGATTCATTTAACCAGCTCTTGAAAAGAAATACCGGTAGCTTGGATGTGATGTAATTCCTTACAATATGGAATGCAGTTGATTATGGAGAGTGGAGAAATGTCATTTTAAATGGAATAAAAGGAGAACAATAATTTGCTTACTGATATAGGTATTTATACCTAATAAAAAGATAGAACTGAATACAATAGGGAAGAATTTTTCAATTGGAATAATCAAAACAGTAATGGACTCATGGAATTAGTATTTTATTGACCACAAAAATGTAAAATGGATTCAAATTGAATTTTTATCTAGTATGGAGATTAATGCAAACCAATAAGGTAGGTGGTACATCTAAATAGAATAGAGAATTATTAAAGATAACAAAAAAATTGTAAATTAAAATAGCTTACTTGAAACACAATTGGATTCATTCAAGATACTAATTATGAATGTTGGATGAAAAATTGATTAAATAGGTACACTCGGTAATAGTCAACTATTAAATAGAATAGAGAAAATTGTTATAAAATTATTGTTATTATTAAGAACAATATTTTTCATGTTATAGTTTGAAATATTCTCCAACCAAAATTCCATTTAGGCCTATGGATTAGAAGAAACAAAAATTGCCCCAGCCTGACTGTTCAGTGTACTTGCTCCCAACATATTGTGTTCCACTTTGTCGCAAACTACTCTGGAGTGCAGAAATAGAAATCAAACCAATCCCGATCAAAATCCGACAGAGTGGGACTGCTCACGGAAGTGATCCAATCAGTCGAAATGAAAATTTTATAATTGGCGTAATTTGTCATTTTTTTGTCGCTGAACGTTTCGACAGACTGTTATAAATATTACCCATAGAAATCGATGAAATAGTGTAAATTACAAATTGACGCACATTGTGTAAACATAGAGAAAGCATACGTCATGACGCTTTAAGTCGACCCACTTTGACATCATATCGTAGAAGTGCAGTACAAGCACACCCAAAAACGAAAATAGAATTGATGTACAGTCACTGTCAAATTAGAGCCTCTTGATCTCAGCGCGTCAGCACGCACAGGCACAATCAGTCAGCCACTCTGATTCTGATTCTACAGTCAATCTTTTCTTGAATTTTGATAGATTTATTTTGAAAGTAATCGTTGTATCACTGGGTTTGATATTGTGCTGCGATATACTTTGTCATTAAAATTTCAAATTCTATCTGATTGTGGACTTGATGGTTATTTTATTCTGCTGTAAAATTTTCTTCTAGTAATTCGAATATCAGCTTTTGAAGTATTTCACTTGATACTGTATTCTTATTTTTATTGGTGAGTGCTATCCCAATATTTTAGCTAAGATATGAATTGCTTTGTAATTTTATTGATATTAAATGTACCGTATCGCACCTATAAGAAAACCGTTGATTTTCTAGATCATTCTATTCATCCTGAGTGTATTCAAGGTTATTCTAATTGAGTATAAACATAACCTTCTCAAATATTATTATGCTCAGACTGAATTACCTGACTATGATTGAAGTAACATAATTCGACAATTCAATGTACTGTATTGTCAAGAAATTTTTGGTACATGATGCAATGATTATAATTACAGTAAGTTATTATAATAAATCTACATTTTGAAGAAGAATGTCCCATGATGAATGCAACAGATTCCAATCCATTAATTAGGTTATAATTTGAAGAATCTGCTAATATTAGCTCCTAACGGTACTTTGATTTTGTCAATAATCTGTTACTTGTGAAAACTGAAATGTCAAGTCAAAATTACAAGGCATTAATAAGGCATTAGCCTACAAGAAGAGGATTCGACATACATTAATAAACCGGTGACGCGCGATCAGCTTTCAATTATAATTAAAAATATTGGGTACTTTCCTGTTAAAGGACACGTCTACTTATCTAGAAATTATCTACTAATCTACTTACCTGGAAATTGAATGACTCGCAAACTAAACCGATCATTTTCTCTCAGGTGACCAATGACATTGGAAGCATACGATCATGGGGAATGAGGACACTGAATTATGGGCAGGATTAAAAACTGTTTCATCGTTTGACAATGGTATGTAACAACCAAAATTCATTGAATATGATTAATTTTGTCAGAATACATTGAGTTATACTTATATTGAGATGATAGTTTAACTATCCTTGGGTGTAAGACCTGTAAGTGCAATTTATTGGCCCAACTAGTCGAAGTCAAATTTCCGGTTGCAATCTATTCAGCATGTTATTCTGAGTATAAAACCATCAAGATTAGCCGGCGCAGACCAGTGGTTATAATCAATTCATGTTATTCATCATTGAGTCATATCAGTTTGAAGTAGCCTATAAAATAAAGTCTAGCATTGAAATTCATGAGCTGAAATTTGATGAGAGTGATTCAAAAACTAAACAAACTGGGCTCTGTATAAGATAACAAACTGGTTAGACTTTAGCTTTGTCTTGCGGAGAGAAGGCTATCAAAGTTTGAGTAATGAGGTTGTGATGAGTTATAGATTGATACAAATCTTTCAATTACTGCTCTCTGATACTGAAACCATACCTAAGTATAATCGCATTCATTTAATTTGGCGGATGACATTAGATAGATATTATTTCTTTGCCATCGGATTCTACGGTCATCAGCATCGTCAAGAAATAATAACTATCTATCTAATGCCATCCGCCAAATTAAATGAATGCTACTATACACATGTATGACCATGAATAAGGTATAAGGGTATAAGAAGATGCAGCTTTAATTTTAATACGACATCAAATTTATTTATAAAATAGATACTAGCTGTTTAGAAACTGATTAGTCTCTAATGCATGCTAGTTACGGTGTGTCTCATTCTATAGTCCGATTCACGTCAAGAAGTCAGCATTGCTTATATGGGAGTTTGCTATCCTTGTTCAGCACAAGGCAGTTGCTGATGTCTCTATCCTATTCGCACAATACATAGTTGTCGCACTGTGCATTGTTGTCGCACACAGTCCCAACAAACACGTTTGGTGCAGTTTTGTCTTTCTCTCTCATTGAAACTTGGCATCAATGCTCCTCATATAAACAATGCTGACTTCTTGACGTGAATCGGACTATAATGACTAATTATTTGATATTATAGAACATTATATAGCCCAACAATATCAGCCTATTATTTATTAATCTTTTGTCAAAACCGTACGCTATATGCTTTGAGTTAATTTTATCGTGTTATTATTTTTTTTTTAATTCTAGGTGAAAACAGTTCGTTAGCCATGCAGGTCTCTCACCAAGAACTGCAAAACATTTCACCTTCAAGTTTGCTTGTTGAATCGCTCATTGATTACCTTTGTGTATTGATTGACCCGAACAACCAGGAAAAATTATACACAAGTAAGTACACGAAATCTTTCAGTATACAGTATAATTTTCAATACAGTTTTCACTGTTAGCTTATTAAGTTATGCTATTGCTGTAAAATTCGCTTGCTTTTTTGGGTAGTATCTGTATTTCTTAATTAATTATGTAAGGGATAATTATTGAACTGTAGCTCACATAAGACAAATAAAAATTTCATTGATTATGATAAAGAGAATTTAATTTAGCGCTCATGTTGTGTGAATCAAACAAGAAAATTAATTTTAAGTAAGACAGGAAAAATGATGAATAATAAGAAAACTTGTAGTATATTTCAAAAAAAGGTTGTATTAAATTTGTTTGAAATCAAAACTTTATTAGAAAATTGGAGGTTGTAAAAGAATGGGATTTGAAAATTTCAGATTTTTTGGAAATCTTATCAATGATCATAAAACAAACTTGAACATTGAAACTTGTTTTCATTTAAATTTTTGAGCTTATTCAGCTGAAATAGTAGGATATAAGCAATGTGATTGAATAACATCCTGTCATCATTCCTGGGCTTCATTGCAAGTTTTATTCTCTGACCTAAATCATGTTTTAATTTAAAAAAACTGAATTGAATAATTTAAAGGGCACCATTCATAGGTTTTATTATCAGTTATGAAGAAATTCATGAGTTGTTAGAAAATAATTTAATATACCACAATATGTTTTTCTGTGACCAAGGAAGAACTACACAATTTAGAATTGCTATGATGCTTCCAAGTAAGTTTAATCATAGATAAGAGATAGGATGAGCAATCTATGGTTAATCTTTTATCTATGGTTTAATCTTGCAGAGCATTGAAATGTAGTAATAAAAACTCCAGTCCTTTTCTGATAGAGTTACTAATGGCATCGCTCAACCAAAATTTAAAAAAATTGAATGATCAAAAATTAAAAAGATATCGTCCTCTTTACTCAACTCCGCTCTTTCCTGGCAATATCTTGTAATAATAGAAACTCGATTCATGTATTCAATAATTGAATAAGAGTAGATTATTTACTATTAATATATCTTGCTAATCAGGTACAAAATAGGAATTTTTTACAGAAGTAAAAATGGTAATTTGGAAATATATAGGGTAGCCCAATATTTTTATTGAAAATTATGAATAAACCCTTTTAATAAATTGGGTTGATGAGAATGTGGTGTAATAACCATGTGGCACCAATCTTTGGAGTTCAATTCACTGGAATATTGATGGAAATAACATGGAATCAAATATAATCTTTTATAATTAATTTTTTTCTCAAGAACCATATGCGTAGAAATTATAGATTCTCTTTTCAATATAAATTTCATTATTAATATTGAAGAATCAATAAATATACATCATTTTTTTACTGAACGATGTTTCCAACATCTTTGTATTTCCAGTAGGAATAGAAGCTCTTTTTATATAACTACTGCATTATATGCCATTTACCAAACCACAATATTTTTTATTGATGAAAATTCACGATTTAATCATTGACTTGGAATGAAATATTCATAAATGAATATTGATAGCCTATGTTGTTTACAAACAGTGTTATTTGGTGAGTAGAACCGGTATTTGCAGTATAGACTTGCAAATCGAGTTCATTCAATTATTTTCTCGCAAGAGGATGAATTCCAATAGATGATGCTATGTAAGGGAATATTGGATTTAGATGGTCCTCCGTAAGGGAATTCTCCTTGGAAATTGGCGTATTAATAAGATCCTTGACCTGATTGAGCCATTGATGTTCAATTGTGGGGAATTAGAAATATCACTGAAATTAGCTAGCAGGCTTTTCAGCAGTATTTTTCTCAACAACCATAATGAGATACAGTTATGGAAGAAAATGTCACTGATCGGAACCGACAACTTCAGGTCTTGCATCTTTAGAGTAGGATGAAGTGGCTAAGAATATACTGAAACTGGAAAGAGATTGGGATTGAAAAAAATTAGAACATCACACGAAAGGATTATTGTTCTTATTAAATTTGTGTTAATACTGAGCCCTTCGAAAAGATGCTGTATTAAGCCTCGTCATCCGCTGGAACCTTTTTCGTCCGAAAACGTCCGACGTCCGAACTGCTGGCCAGTTGATTCAATGTTAGCAATTCGGACGTTTTCGGATGAAAACTGTTCCAGTGGAAGAAAAGGCTTTAAGGCGGGCTTCGCTCGGTTGTCAACACATTTCTTCCCGGGCTCATGTTGTAAGTCCCGATCAGTTTTTAATATTCCAAACTTGTTCATATTGGTCGTTTCAAGATTCTTACATTTTATTTCAGTGTTTTTATATCAAAAATTGGAAAAAATACAAAAAATTGTTAAATTTAAACAAAAATTTATTTTAAAATTTGATAACATGCAGAGGATTTTCATTTGGAAATTCAAGGGATTTGTGACTCATCCAACTACTGTACATCAATTTTCTCAAAAATATCGAATCATGTTTATTGTACATACTCCTATACTGATCAGAGCTCCAGCAAACTGTATTTTTATCTGTTTTCTGAGTTCTTTCTGAAATTCCGCTCTAACAAGTCTTGCAAACAAATCTATCTGCCCAAGAAAATATTATTCCACCTCACAAAGCTTTGTGTAACTTTTTAATGGTTTATTCTAGTTTCGTAATTTTTCTGTAGGCTACCTTTGAAAAAGCAAAAGTTTGTTTTAAAGTTGATTTTTAATTTATTTGTTTTTCACACAATTATCCTAATACCGTACACCACTTTCCACTAACACCAATATGATTATTCTTCAAAGAACTGCTTTTCATTTAATCATCATCATCATCATCTCATTCCTTGCACAATAGCTCTAACCTATCCAACAAATCTTTATTCTAATAATATTCCCAATATATTTATATTCTAGGTGACTTATCTGATGAATTTTATTCTGGACATTTGTGACTATTTCTCATGAAATTTTATTACTAGATGAAAATAGTTTGTAGTATTTGTTGTAATTCATTAAAGCACTCCACTTGTATCAAATATTCCTCATGAATATAACTTTGGAAGTACAGTATTCCCAAATGAGTTCTTAATTGCTTGAAGTAGCAATACAAGGACTTCTAGAGGCTCATACTATGGAAAGACAATACTTTGAATGAATATAGTAAAGTAAATCTTTTGTATCCCGTTGAATTCTTGCGGATACTGATTGGAAATTATAGTTTTGCATAGTGTATGTACGTGGAACTATCAATTATTTTAGCTTATCACTCATAGGGCTGATGGTCATGAAGATGAAGTTTTTTTTGTATGAAACTTGAGTAAGTTGAATACTTTTCGCCTTTGGTTTAGGTTCAACTGCTACAAGTTGTAGACTATTTTGCAACTAACCAAAGCCTTACACATCATTCTTTTTTACCATTTGTTTTTCAGTGAAAACTAATACTTGATTTAAATCCATAAGAAATACACTTTTTGGAACTTAGAAAGCTATGAAAAATGAATAAAATCCTTACAACTTTGCTAATAAAAATACGGAGACAAGAGTACTGTAACATTCATTTAATTTGACGCTTGGCATTGGATAGATAGATAGATATCATTTCTTGACGTTGCTGATGACCGATGACAAAGAAATAATATCTCTCTATATATCTATCTATCTAATGCCAAGCGTCAAATTAAATTAATATCACTATAATCGTTTGTTTTGTCATGTCGCTTGATCAAATAATGTAGATGTTTAAATGTAATGTTCTTGATTGGAATTAAAACTTGTACTTCTATAGAATATTAGTTTGTGTAGTCACTGATCATTTTTAAACAAACAATCTCTCAGTTTTTTCGGTAGTACAGAATGCGATTTTATTGTGTTAATTAATTTCCAATCGCTATTGTAACCTGCAGTTTATTAAAACCTAAGTGATGAAGAGAAATGGCATAAAAATTGAAAAAAGTTGAGAAAAGTAAAAAACATGATTTAGGCCTAATTGGAAAAACGAACTTTAAATTATACATTTAGCTCTCCCTATTTTAATTGAAAACTGCAAATTGAATAAAACAGAACGTCACATTTTTTCTCTTATTAGCAAAATAGTTGAAATGAAACTGACAGCTCTCCTCATTCTGATTGAAAACAGTGGATTAAATCAAAGAGAACGTTTCATTTTTTCCCCAATAATTTGCAAAGTAGTTGAAATTAGTCATTCAACTCTTCCTAACTAAAAACTGCGGAATTCAATTGAAGAGAATTGTATAATTCTCAAATTAGTTACATTTATAAACAGTTGATATGTACAATAATATTATTAATGAACGGGTAGAGTAAATTCGGATTTATTAAAGTTTTCCAAACACTAGCTTTCCTCTTTCATCTCTCTCTGAATATCCAGTAGATTTTTCATCTCATCGAGTGGCGTCTTGATGTGAAAGTATATTGTGAAGTCAGCCCATTGTCGTGAATTTCGATCCCCCCTAACTATGATAATTTACCATAACGGCTACTAATTCACCATGGAAAGGGTCTGAGATTATGAAAAGTTTGAACCCCTGATCCGATGTGGGTATACGCCATCTGTATTGATTTTTGAATCTGGCGTGAAAAGTCACTGCGGAGAGAGTGTGTCCAAGAGAGTCACTTTCAGTTCCAGGCTAGGATTTGCTCAGCGACTACATTTTAATGCGATTAGACGAGTCGAGACGAGATTTCGGTGTCACTGGTCGTAGAATTTCCCGTTTTCAGTCGAGCAATGTAGGTAAATTTTGTAAATTTTCAAAATACCATTGCAAACTAGTTAGCACACTCATTTCTCTTATATTTGTAAAAATTAGCCGAGTCAGGAAAGTAAACATTTCTTTTTTCAAAAGAAAAATTGAGAGTGTGAGAGTGTAATGCCTGGGATCCTCCATGACGCAGAATCTTTACGCAAGTAGAGATGTCATTTTTTGTTTGTTAATACCTTTTAAACTGATATGGCTGGGCACAATCTTGTTGCTATTTAATTTTTTTTTATGAAAATAATTTATTTTGATAAAAATGTGTTTAAATTATAATAAAGGCCAACCATTGAACAATGACCCAAGGTTCAGAGACCCAGGTTATATTCTACATTCAAAACGTAAATATTCGAGAAATTCAATCATTTTTCATTATTTTATCCAAGATAGGATACAATTCATCATTCAGTAGACTGAATTTTGTTGATTTATTTAATAATTATGCACGGTGAAATGCTTACGTGAAGATTGGATTTGAACTAGAGATGTTTGCTACGATTTAAGCTTAGAGATAATATAAACGAAATTATACCTCTTTGATCCAAAGATTAATAGATTCACTTGTTTTCATTAATATTATTATTTAATTTTAAAATCATTTACAAAATTTGTTTAGTCGAACCGCAAATTGAGAGACTGACTTTCAACCTGATTTTATTTGACTCGGGCTAACACATTTTTAGAAGGGCTCTGATGAAATTTAGTCAAGATTCACATAACATTGAATTCTTTTCTTTAATGTACATTTTCGTAAACTGCATATTTAAATGTCAATGCACATTAAACAAAGCAAATAAAAGCATATTAAACACCAATAAGGTCTGTTTTCCGACCAGTAAATTGATACAAATATTGTTACTATACCAATACAACTAAGTATTATAACAATGATGAAAAATGATTGATTATCAGTATTTTATTTTTGATTTTATTTATTGGTTCAGTAGTAGGCTAATGAGAAGGAAATCCATGAAGTACCTCACAAAATTCCAGGATCCATCCTTCAATAAAAACCTTCTACTGGATAGAATAGTGTGATTGAAGTAGATGGAAAAAATACTTTTTTTAAATGCTAGTGTCTGTTTTCTAATCGGAAACAAACTTACACCATGTTCCCTATCAAGGGATAGTTGGTTATGTTGGTGAAGTGGAACAACCCTACTCGGGTCTCCCCACTATTAAAAGCCATACGCTAAATAAATAGATAAGTATATGGAAGAAAATGAATGATTGTGAACGAGGAATTGTTTTATTTGAAAGTGGGAGTAGGAAATGCCAATCAGTACAGCAATGAGCGAGTGAAGTAGCTTCCTCTTATCATGAGCTTGCAACTTGCTAACGGTGCTTAAGTGCTGGCACTTTCAAAATCTAAACTCGCCACTTGATGAAGAGATATAACTTATCGATTAATGTTCAATCATTAAACATGTTTGAAAATATCAGTATTTTTATCACTGTACTAAGACAGTGTATTAGTACTGTACTAAGTTCTAATTAAACTCTGTACTTTCACTCTGTACTAAGTTTACAATTGCAGTGTAGATTGTCTATTCAAAATCTTTATTGGCCAGTAAGCTGGGGAGAAATAAGCTTATCCATCAAAGTTGTTCAATAATTGGACTAAAACATGAAAATCAAATTAATTTTTGTTCACCTTGTATGACAGTAAAGTTTACATTTAAAGTTCTGTTAACTGATCAAAAAAAGCTTGTAGTGTCGATTGTCCTCAACTGCTTAGTAAGCTGGAGAGGAATTAAATTAACTATAATTGAATAATATTGCTGACAAACTAGGGAGAAGAAACCGTGGATAGCTGAACTATATAAACATATCATGGTTGAACTGTATCGTTGTAGTTATTGTGTTGAAAGTTGAAGTAGAAGCTGTATAAAATAAATTAGGCACGGTAGTCATACATTGATTATAATTCAAGAAATAGGAAAGAGTGGAGGAAGAGGATTATCTCGTGAAATAGATTACTAGTATTCAGCTATTTCACTGTAGTGAAACATTTCTGCTTGGGGAAAAGTATTAAATGTATTACTAAATTATCTTTATTTAGAAAGTAATAAACCCCAGGCATTGCAATTGTAGGCATTCCATTAAGCTTCATTATTCTTATATTTTTCTTCAATTCATGCAGATTCTAATGTTGAAGCAAACAGAATTCTTCACATTTGAGCTAAAACTTTATCTTATTGTGGGGGAAAATAATTGTTTGTCATTTTTGCTACATGCTAGGATAATATTCGTGTGTTCCTTCTTAAAAAAAACTTGCTTTCAATTTATAATTTGCAGCTTCCAATTCTTCAATTATATATTGATTTAAATCAAGTAATTTACTACATACTTAGGTTTGAACTACTATCATTGACCAAAGATGATATTTCTTGAAAATCAGTGTTGATAAATCAACCTAGAATAACTTTTGAAATCTAGTTCTATTGAATTTTGCAGCTTTGTTATATTTTAACAACTGTTAGAACATTTAAAAGATATGAATATCAGTTGAAAATACATATACAACTCTCATAAATAGGCTACACATCTTAGTCAAATATAATTCTAATAACGCATCATTCCAGTGTTTTTTAAAATATCTGTCTTGCAAAAACTGTCATTATTCCATTGTAAGGGCTTCCTCCAAACTCTCAAATTATGCAGTTTTGTAAATTGAATTCCAGATGAATTTGTGATAGGTTTGTTGAATTGAGAAGTTTTCTGTTTCAATCTTTTTTATTTTGAAGAATATACAATAATCATTGAATAGTTTAATGCATAAAATTCATATCGGCTTTGGTCCGATAAGAATTTGTCGTTGTTGTTCTAAAAAGCACTAACCCAATTGCATTCCAGTTGATATTGTGATTAGGATGTTGAATTAAAAGTTGGTTTTAATCTTTTAGGTATGTCGCATTGATTAGTTGATGAACAGAATCAAAGAAGGCACAAACGGTGCTGAGTAGGCACACACTTGGCAATGTGAGAAGGTGTCTCTGTCAAGAACTATCATCTCCATGTGATGCACCTCTAGAATCGTTGTTTGTTCAATTGCTGCCTTGGAAATGTGACAAGTGTCGGCCAAAAACAATAATTATCAACCACCAAATACATGAGATACAATGCTAGAAACTTTGTTGATTTGATTGTTGCATTTGGAAGTGTTGAATCTATGAGTATAAGCTTCACATGAACTGGAAACGTTTTTGATTAGAAAAGTGAGAACATTAGCTGGAAACATTCTTATTTGTGATTTCTATATTGGAAATGTGAAAAAGTGTTGGGTGAGAACAGTCATCATCATAACACAGTTTGTCATGAGCTGTAACAGTAGAAGCGTTGTTCAATTGATAGTTGTATTATGTGTGGCGGTGGTGGGAGTGGAGTGTGGGGGGGCGGGGGCGGTGGGGGCGCCGAACTGGATGTACCTGGGCGTGAGCGGAGTGGGGCCGCCGATGCAGCGCAACCCGGCGGCCGGGGCGGCCGAGGCGGACGACGCCGAAACAGCTGAAGCCAAAGCGGTGTGCAGCGCCATTCCCGGACTGGTGGCGCAACAGGTGGACGTGTGCCTCGACCACCCGGACACCATTCGGTCGGTGGCCGACGGCGCGAGGCGCGCGATAGACGAGTGCCAGCACCAGTTCCGCAACGAGCGCTGGAACTGTTCGACATCCGGGCCAGAGGACCAGAGTGTGTTCGGCTATGTGCTGGAGCGCGGCAGCAAGGAGACCGCCTTCGTGTACGCGGTGACCAGTGCGGGCGTGGTCTACGCAGTGACGCACGCCTGCAGCTCGGGCAACCTGACCGAGTGCAACTGTGACGTCGGCAAGCAAGGCCAGACGACGCCCGAAGGCTGGAAGTGGGGCGGCTGCAGCGACAACCTGCAGTACGGCATCCAGTTTGCACGGCGCTTTGTCGACGCGCCGGAACGCGTCAAGCCGGCCACTGCCGTCACGGCCAAAGCGAAGCGCGCGTGGAGTGTGCGCACGCGCATGAACATACACAACAACGAGGTGGGCCGACAGACGGTGGCCACACTGATGCGAGTGCAGTGCCGGTGTCACGGTGTGTCGGGCTCGTGCGAGCTGAAGACCTGCTGGAAAACGATGCCGTCGTTCGACGAGGTGGGCGACCTGCTGAAGCGCAAGTACCGGTCGGCGGTGCAGGTGAGTCGCAGCTCCATTTTGGGCGCGTCGCAGCGGGGCGGCAGTCGCCAGCGACGCAAGCGACGCAAGGCGAAGCGACGCATTCCGCTGGCCAAGGCCGACCTGGTGCACATTCACAAGTCGCCCGACTACTGTGTGCACGACCCGGGCCGCGGCATCCTCGGCACCCAGGGCCGTGTCTGCAACAAGACGTCCAGTGGGCCCGACTCGTGCGACCTGCTCTGCTGCGGCCGCGGCTACAACACGCAGGTCATCAAGCGCGTCGAACGCTGCCACTGCAAGTTCGTCTGGTGCTGCTATGTCAAGTGCAAGACCTGCGAAACCCTCATCGATCAGCACACCTGCAAGTGAATCCTTACAATCTATGGAGATTGTAAACACGTCTATCATCGTTCAAAGGTTGTGACCTTGAAACTATGAATTCTCATACAAAATTGAAATTATTATCGTTTAAGGGTGATTTTTGAACCCTTTAAAATTTTTGATTTATACTGGTATTTGAACCATGTAGATTATTCATCTAATAATTGTATTATTGTTGGGTAATGACAAACCCTTACAAATTTTGCAAATAACTTGCAAATTTTCTATTTGAAAAACTAGGTAAAAAAATGAATAAACCTCATTCATTACATTTCAAAACTCAAATCAAACACTTTACTCACTTCATAATACAATAAATTTTACATACAAAAAATATAAAAATAAAATATCAAGGGTATTCCTCATTAGGCTAAGCCTGTGTTGAGGAATGGCTCGTCTTATCATTAACGAAGCTTAATCTTATTGAAAATAATGAAATACAACAATTAAGTATAAAGGATTTTTATTTTTCAAGGTTGGTTGAAACCTTACTTATTTTTAATTTCTTGCATTTGGAAAAGTTGAAGTAAATTTTCTTTCTCAATTACTTTTTTAATGGGTGTTGAATCCCTACTAGTTTTTCATCATTTAATACATGTAGATTTTGAAATCTAAGAACAAATAGCAATGTTAGTTGTAAGGGTAGTTACCCCTCTTAGGTTCCTTATTGAATCCCTATACAGTAGATTTAAAATCTTTATAATTGTTTATTCGTGCTTTCTCAATTATTAAAAATCTTTGAAAAAAATATATCCGAAACACCTCTTTTTGTAGTTTCATTTGTAGAAATCATTAAAGTTACATTAATTATTTCAAATATTTGTTGCTGGTTCAACTTTATTCCAAAATAACGTTTGTCTCACCCTTTCTTTTTTTGTTCAATATCAATTATTATTTGTGGTGGTACTAGAAGTTCAGTATTGTCATTCTAGTATGAGTCTCGAGAACTACCTCTAAGTTGAGTTTTGTATCAAAACGAAAAATAGCTTACATATTATTTTATGTATTTTTGAGTTTTATAACATCTCACGGATGTTGACATCCGAGCTACGCATTCATTTTCTCTGAGATGAATGTGAAAAAGTATTAATTCCTGATAATACGATCGCACATTAATGGTTGTGTACTGTTGAGTTTTCTCAATTGTTTGTGTATTGAAGTTCTTACAATTCATTGAATATTATGGTAGATTTATCACTTAATTGATGCGGTGCCAAGATCATGTTCTATCATTCCCACTAATTTTCAGTATTATTTTCGCATTTAAGAAATGTTTTATTTTTGTCCTGATCTTTTGCTAAATGGTTTAGAGCTGTTGTGCAAGTGTTGAATGAGATCATTAATTACAATCTAGATGTATATGCACAAACACATTTTAAAAACAGTTTTTAATGTTGAATAATTTGGTCTCAATCGACGCTAACTTTATATTATCTTGATAGCATTATTGTATGAAAGTAGAAGATAAGATTTCAAGAATTCTCTATCCGTTCACAACCACTGTTCATTCAAAATCCAATAGTAATCTAGTGTCGAATAGTGTTTGTGAATCATGTACACTAACATGTAATAAATTATTGTTTATAATTAGATGATAAATTCTTGAACTAGTTTATTGACAACATCTTATTTCCTACAAATTTCAATCATTTCTGTCCGTATTGAAAGTTATTCGTTGTATGTTTTCTCATGAGCCCAACAAAGCCAATCAATCTACAATAATGCTATTTATATAGGTTCCTTTAAAATGTCGTAAATACAATGTACAACACAAATAGCCTTCATACCTGCATGTACACAATCTCACTGAAAGTAAAACACTTATTTTCAATCAATTTTTCATCAGTTATCATTATAAAGTTGTATATAATGCCATATTTTTGTAGACTGTTATTGTAGTTTTAAAGCAGATTCTGTTCTCAATAAGTTATGTCGAATGTTGATATTGTAAATGTCTCAATATATTATTTTTGTACATAGGAAAGCTTGGATAATACACTAACAGTATTCCCTTCCATTAAACTATCTAATCAATACAGTACATTTAAAATGTTGTCAGTTACTGATTTTGCTGGGTTTTCGTTCAGTAGATGTCAAAAATAGTTATACTAGTACATTTTTCTACTATACAGTGGGAATAAAATAATCTCTGTCATTCAATGTTTCTAAACGTCGTCTTTTCAAATAGTTAATTCATTGTAGTTAGTTAATGACTTGGAAGATAGTGTTGTGAACTATTAAAACGTGTCATTTAAAGTGAGAAAAATCATTTTTAGAAAACAAAATCACTTGATAATTGCCTCCTGAAATCAGGAGAGATCCTTTACCAGAAAAATTAGACATGCCATATTTGGTAGACTGTCACATTAATTTCAAGTCCACAGTTATCAACTCATTACAAATTCTGCTTTATACTAGAAAGTTTGCATTAATCTATACTTCTATGATTTCTCTACAGAATTAGCTGCCTGCATTCTATCACATCCTCAATATTATGTACTTTTCACTAATAGAATAATCACAAACAAATTTTTTATTAAAAAATTATTACTAGAAATCAAAATTTGAATACATATTATAAATTTCACTCTGGAATGTTTCTGTTTTCAATTTCTAAGAAACTCTAAGTTGACTCTTTTTTTCAACCGTGAAGTAATTTGAATGAAAATCTATAAAGTATTATTGACTGAAAAGTAGTTGATTTTTTGAATGAACAATAGCTAAGATTATCAATTATGTAAATGTAAAAGTCTCATCTTTCACTAAGATAATAGTCTCACCATACTATTCAAGTCATTATCTAGCAATGAATTTTCATTAGAAAATTATGTGCAATACCCTAGTTCTGGAAATGGCCAAAGTGAGTGATTATTGAATATTAAAATAATGAAGTAAAGCCTTCACTTTTATTATTAGCCAGCTTTCTCTGCTAATGTGTTCTGTATGAGTTTATAGTGTAGTGATAACATCTTTATATTTAAGATGTTGATGCGCACACTCAATAGTACAATATTACAAAGTACATTCATAGTATATAAATATAGCACCTATTACAATTATGGCACTTGTTAAAATAAGATGTCTCTAGTTTCTTGTTAGTGCACTAGTATTGTAGAATGCTATTATTTATCGAGATATTTTTTCTGAGTTTTATTTTGATATCTCGTTTTCTGCAAGCGGTCAGATCACTGCTATGAGTTTGCTATTGTTCGAAGTACAATTGAAGCTATACACTTGGAAATGTCTAAATATGATCAATTTTTTATAATAATTTGAAAATTTACTATAAAACATTCTGAGGAATAACTTTCTCCCAAATTATTTACTACATTCCTTTTAATTTTTCTTTAATAGAAGTATCATAGTGCCTTCCGTGATTTTTCATTGACACCAACTTACAGGTTTTTCAAACAAACAATTTTGTTCAAATTTCCCCTCTTCATTTCAATATTGCGCTCCAATTGAATTTTTAGGCAAATGTAATCTGTTGTCTTATTTTAACTAGTTTAAAATGCATCACATTTATGCTGTAAAGAGTGGAATCATGAAACGTGGATAATTATTGAATATTTTCGTAATAAGTGCAAATTTATTGACTGTGTTTTATTAAATTCTCTATGGTTTTAATTTTTTTAATTCGCCACACAATTATAGTTTCCTCTGTTTATCAGTATTTATTGTTGGTCTGCAATTTATTGTATTGTTCCTAGATTCATTTTTTATTAAGATTAGATTTATTTTTTGTACAAATTGACTACGGTAATTTATAATATTGTATGCATTTATTTGGTTATTTCATTCACAGCTCAATTTACAAGCTGATGTTTCAATTCCTAGCCTTTTTATTATCATTTTTTTATTTCTTGCCAGACTTATAATTTATAACCCTACTTTTTTAGCTTAGTGTAAAATATTTAAAAAATCAAAGTTTGAAACTCCATGTAGACATTTTTATAAACTTAGCTTCGTTCAGGAGTTTACACAATATTCATATACAAGTATTTAAATATATTATATAAAATTAAAAAATAGAATAGTGAACACTTATTTAGATAGGCTTTTTGCCTGAGCCATTTTATGAGCTTTAAATATTGACAATCCCTTAACCTTGTTCCTAAACAATACCTTGCGCAATATATTATTATATTCAAATATTGTAGATATTTGTCAACATTTTGGTTGTGAACTATTATTTTAGTCTATTCGCTCGCTTCATGTCATAAACTGAAATTTCACTAGAAGTCTAGTACTGATTGAGAGACTTGATTCTGTCCTAATGTACTCCATTAATTGCTATTATCTTGTAATGTACGTATATTGTTCAGTAATTTGTACACTGTTACTGAATAAATTTTGATATTGTATAGAATTTGCAATGTGGTCTATGATTATTGTTAGTTTGTCTATAGAAGTTTGATGGTATATATTTGAATTTCTGAATTTGATAGATTTATACTATTATTTTATTTGCTATAATGTAAATTCAGAGTATTTAGAAGTTTCGAATTTTAAAAGTGTTTTATATATTTGTCCTAGTACATAATCACATAATAATAATTGTGATTTAACTTGATTTTCGATGTTTAATAACTTTTTTTTAATATGTCAGTCTATTTCTATTTTAATTATCTAGTTTGATGAACACGATATTTCTCTACTTATTTTTAGTTTTGATTATTGAACAAATTTAATCTTCCTATAGAATGAAAAAACTTGAAATACTTCAATAGGAGGTGAGTGTTCAGATGGAACAATTTTATTTAAATATAAAGAACAAATTCGAACAAATTTTTATGGGTATCAGTCCTTGCCTTTTGGGGCTAGTAATCACTTCTTCAATAATAAAATTTTTATAATTGATGTGATACCGCACAAAACATTAAGTAAGGGCCGCTTTTATGCACTTTCCTTCCGTAAGATTCTGCTCATAGAAGCTGACTTGTGATTAAATTTCAAACATTGGCGATATCACACTAAACAGGTAGATCTAAAAAAAATTACTTGATTACTTTGAGTTAGCTTGTCTGTTTAGTGTGAGATTGCCATTTTCTAGAACTCAATTTCAAGTCAGCTTATATTAGAAATATTTTACGAAAGGAACCTTCATGAAGACAATCCTGAATTGTAAGAGATCGTCCACTGGTTTTCTCATTTTTAGTCGAGTGCTTTTCATAATTCATAAGAATGAAACAGTTTTGTAGAGTTATAACTTTCTATTCATTTATTGTAATTATTTCTCTCAATCGAATTATAATGAAAAGTTAGTTCTAATGCATACCTTATAGGATACAGATCTTTGAGGACTAAAATACTAAATTGTTAGTACATTGATTGTAAAAATCCTCCATTTTCGAAGTATGATGAATGATATAGTTGAATAAATGATACTTCATGTTATTACTTGAAATATTCTATCAAGCTAATCTCATAGCATGTATGTTAGTGGATAAGGTAATTATACAGTACTAGAAATGCAATGATTTCAGTGTAGTTTTTGTTTTCATAAATATGATTCCATACAATATCTGTCCAAGTACAATATCATATATATTCGTACAATATCTGTCCAAGAAATCTAAAAATTATTGAATGTTTTTATAATGCGTTCACTAAACAATATCTGTCCAAAATCTAGAAAGTAATCAAGAGTGATTTACTGGTAATGGTAGGCGAATCATACGTAATAAAGTCTTGAATTCAATCACTGCCGTTTGAAACTACTTACTAGTAGAAATTGAAATTGCAATTTCGATAATTGACTGCTGTTGATAATTTTTATTTCATTATCGTCTTTAACATGAAAGCAAGTCGGCAAAATATATGGACTTGGTTGATTCCTCTTGAAACAGTAACAATACATTAAAACTATTAATTTAATTGAGTAGAAAACTAAATTAATTAGTGAATTTTACCTCAATCAGAGCAACTATTATTTTGTCCAAGTCTGAATTTTATATTAGTAAACTTGTACAATGGTATATTATTTATCATGAGTTGTAGTAATTTAAATGGAAATCATTTAAATATATTTTTATTTTTAATGTGAGCTTCCATATGGTTGTCATATTTGAGGTGATTTTTGGAAACGTTCTATATTCATGAATAATGCAGAATGCTTAGTGAATTTATTCCTAAATGTATTGTTGTTTTTTACATCAATTCTTAACTGTAATTCATTAGTCATCACATATTATATTTTATCTTATAAAAGACTTTTTAAATGATAATAGATTATTGAATCATTCTCAATAATATCATCAGTTTATCAATAATTATTTTATGTCACAATTATTTTAGTGCACAAGTTAATTCCAATCAACTATCCTTATGCTGGACACCATTTCTATTGTTATTGCATAAAATCGTCCATCTCTAAACTGTCTTTACAAAATCAATCAGTTATTAAACTTTCATTATTTAGAAGACTGTATTTTGTTGTGTAGAGTGTTTGATGAAATATATATATATTTTTACTCCTAGAGGAATTGTTTACTATGTAGTATGGCTGAGAGTATTGCCAGTTACTATGGAAGCATTAGCATTTATTGTTTTTTTAGATATAACTTACACAAAATGCATTTCATAAGCTTTACTAACTGATTACAAATTACCTCGTTCACATAATATTATAGATTTTTATTAGTTACATAAGCTTGTGTAACCACATTCCTGAACCCAGAATTATTGTAAAAATATATTATTATATTATACACATTATTACGCTATAATAAACAATATAAAGTACCTCCTACTTATAGTGTTATACTTTGGATATTATTAATCATTAATAATGGTAATTTATAAGTATGTGATCAAAACAGGGTTATGTGTGGTCAAATTCTGAATGTTTTTAATATTTATATTTGTAAGTAGATGATACTTCCACTTATTAGTGAAGTTTATGAGTTGAAAATAAAGTATATCAAACTCAAGTGTTTTCATTGTATATTTAGAATATATTCCAAACCTAATTATTTTAGAACTATACCTCTCAGGAGTTCCAACTTCAGTTCCGAGGCCATCAATACTATAGTAATTTTCTGGAATAATTACAAATCAGGGTCGTAATGGGAAATAAATTTTACACCTATACTCTAGTAGGTTGAAAAAATGTTTAAAACCTCAACATCTTGGAATATTGAGTTGGAAAAATGAGTTTTTTTCATCCATTTCCGGTTTTGAATAAAACAAAAAAGATGAAGCAATGTCACATCGAAGTTATTTGATTAGTGAAAAAATACTTTTTAGACTACGATTTCCGTAGTAGGAAAAGTAGAATTTTTAGAATGCCACCCGAATCAAACAATCCTCTCTATAGGCCTATCAACAAAGATTTTTAAGCGATGGAAGGTACTTGAAAATTATAAAATGAAATCAATGATTTCAAAGAATATTTTTATTCCAGAATTATGTCGTAATGTAGATGAGTTTTGAAATTACTGTGAATATTCCATTTATTAATGTATATTTTTTAGAGTTTAAATAGGTGCAGTACTTCTATAAATGATCAAGTTCATAAGAAATATTATACTATAAACTATAATCATGTCTTACAAGTATGTGCTTAGCACTTAAAAATTTAAAAATTCCACAATACTTATTTACATACCGGTACTGCTGACTTCTTCATGATAGTTCTCAACTGAAAGAATTTAGTCCTGCTGTGACTATTTTTATATGAAGATATCAATCGTACTTACTAGTTAGTCTAAACTGGCGGGTAATGTTGAATACTCTACTACATGGCGGAGCCTGCCAACTAATAATACAGTATTAGGAAGTGCTAAATTAGAATACATTGACTCGAATTTTTCAAAGTAGTTTGTGCTATGAGGTGGAATAATATTTTTGGAATGTATCAATCGCTTGGGAATACATTTCTCATTTTTAGAAGGCAAGTATTTTCATTTGTTAAATGCATGCTTATAATTTAGCTGTTAAGTGGGCACTTGTTTGCTTAGGAAGAGCTCAGAAACTATTGTGTGCAGAAAAAAGTGAACAAATACAGTATATTACTGTATTAGAAAAAAATCAAATTGAAAATATGTTTATGTTCTGCATACACAGGAGTAATAGAAACCATTAAAATATTGGACAATTAATAGGCCAAAATCAAATTTCTACTTGTTTCGTTCAAGTACCAGTTTATTCCAAAATCTGATAATACAAATTTAGTCAAAGTACTTTTTTGTTCAACTTTAATGCTAGAACATAGCAAGAATTTGATTAGTTTCTTATAAGTTATTACTGAGTGCATCTGTGATACAATAATAATAATTATTATTATACCTGTTATATAAGACGACAGTATTCCACTCAATAAAAGTTAATTACTCACTTTTTTGTGGAGCTTTGGAGGAATGCATTTCACTCCTAATAAGGACGAGTGCCTATGGCTGATGAAGCTCCTTAAGAGTGAAATTCATTCCTCCAAAGTTCCACAAAAAGTGAGCAATTAACTTTTATTAAGTGAAATAATATCGTCTTATATAACAGATATATTCATAAGTATTTCGTCATGGAAAACAACACAATATTAATAATATAATAATAATATTTATGTTTTCTTTCTTATAATGACATGAATGTTTTATAATAATGACTTGGCCCACTGTTCTTTATGTATTTTTTGGCTGATATAAATCAAGGTCAAGACTAGTCCAATCCATAATTAAACACATTAAAATTAATGAATTAATATACAAATTATAATCATTATTTAAATTATAATTGATAAATTTCAAAAATTGCTATTACTTGGAATGAAAACCATTGAACATCCTTACGCATATAATGGGCTTTTAATTTTTAATTGCTTTTAATTTATAAAAGTCAGCGCATACCGACCACAAAACAATATTGAACTTTCACCTTGTTCCAGTGATATGTCGTAAATTACACGAGATGAAACTGATTGATGATAGTTACTGTTTGGATGAGTTGCAATTCATAAGAAATCATTACCGGAGAGCCCTCATTAATTTCGTCGAACTTGGAAGAGCTTCAAAAGAAAGTCGAGACAGCATTACTGGAGCCATATGTAACCCAAAACCTGGCTGGTACGTTATTTATTCATTTTATTATTTGATTAATTTTTGTTTCCAATATAAGTAGCTACTGTACCAAGTATAGCCAGGTACTTGTACCTGGTTCGATTTATTTTTAAAACAAGCGCATTACTTCAAAATGTATTTAAATACCCATTTTCAATTAATTTAAAATGGGTCGCACCAACCGGGATCAACTATTTTAAATCAGCTCATTCAATTAGCATTGTACTGATCCTAGATCAAAATTGATCTTAATTGGTGCAACCCAACATAGGAGGATCAGTTCAAAACTGTGAGCCAGTTTCCATTAAATTTATGGATATTCTATATAGGATTAAATTATCCAATTAGTGACTCAATATCTCCTTTATTTTTTATAAACTTGACACAATATTTTGAATTTGAAAATTGTATCCTTCTATTCATGAGTTTTCGTTCAGACAATAAAAACCCGCACTTTTTCCGAATACATTGGATCAAATGAGCGCTTTTATGAGCTCTATCCTAGAGTGCTATGTTTTCCTTTGATCAAGGGTTATTAAAAACTACTAATAAAATTAATAAAATGAATCATACAATAATTTTCATTTTATATTGAAATGACACTGAGAGTAAGTCAGTAATTTCGATCTCTTCATTTACCGGTATGTGTATAGTCTTTCTATTCTTCTTCTATAGGCTAGTCTTCACTACGCTTTATAATAGCCTACGAACCTTGGATTACAGTATTGTGCTCATGAAGTAGATAGATAGATACACAAACATGCTTTTGAAGTACAGTGCTGCCAAATTTCACAGCTCATCGTAGCTGAAAAAAACCAAGTTTCAAAAGAAACATGGCAACAGTGCACTCATTTTCCCGTTTGAAATAGCATTGCCATAAGATCCCTTACTAGGCTATATTCTCTAGTTTACGCAGACTTCAGGAAGTTCCTGTATGAAGTTTATTATACATTAATCCACTTTTATAAAGTCTAGAATCGACTAATTGAGGGTTGGTTTAATCAAAAGAACATTTTGTTTTCAGCCTAAGCCTGAGCCTATCTTCAGAATCCTTGTTAGAATTGTCACGATACTCAAATGAATTTGTAGAACTAGAATTTATAGCAAGAGGCGGCTTCGGCCGTGTATACAAGGCCAAACACAAACTGGATGGATCTGTTTATGCTGTTAAAAAAATTAATTTAAGGTAAGTGCCAATAACTCTTGAGTAAAATATTTATCTTACGTGAGTAATGCATGCTTTTTTGAATGTAGTTATTTCTTGAATATAACTACTCATTGAGTATAAATACTCATAGTATTGGAGGAGACAGTTGAATTTCATGGTGTCTTGTCATTGAATATCAAGTAGGCCTACTGAACACTATAGACTCATGTTTGGGCATCACACTCATCCAAAGAAAAAATATATCATCAAATACAGATATATTCTCAAATTTCTAAAAAAAAAAAAACAGGGTTGACATAGGCCTAGACATTAAAAGTCAGGATTTTTGGGTTTTGGTCAGGAAAATGTTTGAAAAATGCCAAAAATAGGAAAAACAACATAAAACGTGTCTTAATTTGTGGAATCCCACAAATACAAAAAACGTTGGGAAAAACCTCTCATATTGGTCGGAATAGTCAGGAAAAATTGCCTCAATAATTCTGTGGCAACCCTGACAAAATCATCAATATTATTTCTTGTTGTATATCTCTTTCAACTAATCCTACCATACATAACTTGCAATTTATTAAAACTTGTTGTATATCTCTTTCAAAATTGACTAACTATTCCATACATAACACTTGCATTTGGAGAAACTTGCCAAACAATTTACTGTCTGTTTATCGTTTGTTAGCAGTGTCAAAAATTGACGTATACTATTATTTTTGTATTGATTCCATCTTACATACTATAATGTGATCAATTTTTAGCATTAACTTCAATTTGAACGCTTCTTTCTGTTTTTCAGATACAAGAATGCATCAAAATTTCTACAAAGTTTAAAAGAAGTGCAAATGTTGGCCGGTTTACATCATCCGAATATTGTTGCGTATAAAGCTGCTTGGCTGGAACCGTTCGACAGTCGAAAGTCGAGTAGCTCCCGTATTACAGAACCGGTATTAGTAGATGAAATGTGAGTTCAATATTTCAAACATCTGCGAATTTCCATCTTCTATTTCTATTCTCTGAAAGTAATATTCGTCAATGGCCACCAGGCTCCAAGTAATATTTGTCAATGGAATATACTAGCCTACTTCCATAAACCAAATTACATTTTGATTTGTCATAATACATCATTTACAATAATACCACGGATACTAGAATACACGGTAGGATTCACGCACAGATCCAAGACTATTTTAAAAGGCGTGACGTCACCCGGGATGTTTAAAAAAAGAATTATTGTAACATGATATTCATAGATCGAAATAAATTTATTATTAAAGTCTTCAGTTAATAATGCTGTCTAAACCTACTTTTTGTGATGTTTCTGATATTTATTATGTTAATTGTGATATTTTTATTCATAACTTTTTACGTCCATGTTTATTGGCGGTTTTCTGTTAAGTATATTCATTTCAAAGTTGTTTCTGAGATAACAAAACAACCATTTTATATATGGTTTCATAGATATATAAATATAATTCTCCGTATATCATTTATATAAGCTGCCAATATGCATGAGCCGTTTCATTTCTGATTAATATCAATAAGAAGATAGTAATTGTGATTGTATTGTGTAATAAATTATCATTTGTTTTTCATTATCTTGTTACAGTTCGACAAATAGCAGTACCAATGAATCTCCGAAGAATAACGACTCGAACCAAAATGTCGACCCACCCTGTAGCACTGACTACGATAGCGATATAGTATTTGTTAAATCAGCGTCCACTTCTCCAGAGAATGGAAAACGTAAAGCCATTTCCAAGGACAATCTTTTGAGTTCCGATACTTCAAATAGTAGTGAGAATAAGAATTTAGCGATTGCCAGGAAAAAAGCGTATAGTAATGATGTAAGCGATGTATTATTTTTGAAATCGACATCTTCGTCTTCACGTGGTGCCGGCGCTTTCTCATTGGACAATCTGTTCAGATCTGATAGTTCCAGTAGTAGCGAAATGAAGGATCTGGCTATTTGTATGAATAAGACTGGCTTGAGGAGACTTCACACATGGAATATTGGATCGAATTATTTTGTAAAGGTAAAGTGATTCTGTATACTTCATTCAAGTTGTTAATGTTTTCACTTGAGTTGATTATTGTATAGAATATTACTTTTCCAACGTGGAGTTCCACATAATTATTTTCAATACAGAAATATTGAATATTATATTCTAAATTTATTATGTTTCAATATTATTTATCTGGAATTCTAAATACAGAAATTTTAATGATGAAAAAATATCATCATTCCATTATATTGCTCGTGAATTTAATTTTCTTTATTTCAATAATTGAACAATATTATTGTACATAGTAATTCATAAAAGGGCACGTTGAATGAGTCTATACCCTGTTCATCTGTAATTGACAGAATACTCCATCAATAAAGAAATATTGGGAATAGCGCTTATATTCTAAATTTACTATAATTATTCTTCCGAAGAGTGACAGTTTTCAGGTCATATAATTCTAAATAACATTCTCTATCCTGGAATATTGAATATTATATTATTGCGCTAGGACCACTTGAATATTTTCTTTTAATAGGATTGAACAATTATTGTACAACTCTCGATAAAACGCACGGGAATGAGTTTAGTGGCTCTTTTGTTGGACTTTTGAATTTCATCTCAGTATAAATGCTGATAGAGACTAGGAAACCGTAGGCTACATCATCGCCCTCATTATTGTGAAAATAACTAGGGCGATTTTTTATTATTCTCTCACTATGCAAATTTTTACTCATGCGCGGTTACATTTGATGCGATTTTGTGGTGAGTTGCGAATATTTGCTCGCATCCAATGTGTAATAACAACTAGGTTTCAGATTATTGTTGTAGGGCCGGTTCATGAGCTCGGGATTTAGCCAAGTCCTAGACTAAAACGGGTGGCTACCGTAGCATCGACAAACGTTTTTCTCGACAGGTTAGTGGGTTAGCAGCATAGAGTCCTTGGTACATAGTGTCGAGGCTAACGTTTGTCGATGCTACGGTGGCCACCCGTTTTAGTCTAGAACTTAGCTAAATCCCGAGCTCATGAACCGGCCCTTACTCGTACTAGTAGGCAAGAGTGAAATTCTTCTCTTAGGCTATCGAAAAAATAACAGTATTATCAGCTAATTTTGAAAATAAGTTCCCAATAATATCAATTTTATGAAACAGAATGAAGTAAGATTCATGTTTAGGAGTTACAAGTCATCTTTAAATCGTAATCGTTTGAATGTTCAGTCCTGTAATAAAGATAACTAGGCTAATTGCTGTTGCTTTCCAGGATTGGGCCACTCTGTTTGTCCAGATGCAACTTTGCGAGGACAACATGAGGCAGTGGCTGGATAAGAGGAACCGTTCTTTTGCTCTGGTTGATATTCCCCAAATTGTGTCCGTTTTCATTAAAGTTCTGAAAGGTATCGAATACATTCATGGCAAAGGCATTGTTCATCATGATATCAAGGTTAGTGTTCTAAGAATATTTAAGCAACTGATTCAAAATTGTAATTTTCTCAAAATTTACATTTGTTAGAAGACGAAAACTAGAAAATAAGACAAGACAAAAATACAACGTGAATTCATGAGTGAATTGATTGATTATAGATATCAATATCGAAGAGAATGAAAATGAAGCGAAATTTCTATGTACAGTATTAAATTGTCATATTGAGTGAAATTAGGAAAAAATTGTTTCAAAGTGATCAGTTATCCATTTCCTCACATTAAGTTTTTCAAAGCATTATTTCAAATATTTTAGTATCAGCATCTTTTATCTTTATACACTAAAGTATCTTCTATAATCTTCATCTTCAATATATTCTGGTTTTCTGGCTATTCAATATTCTCCAAACAATTCTTTTTAATATTTATGTTATCCTTTTCGATGTCTAGACATAAATTTCTTCTTTTTTCCCCAGCGCTGTTGGCTGGCTGCTCAGAGCTCGCCTTCACATTTATACATAACACAATAATCCAAAGACTTAGAAGTCTTAAATAGCCTACCTTTAAAGTCTTTGAATTTGAATTCTAGTGATTATTTTCTTGCCGTAAAGTGCATTATTATTTTTGCTGTACCACTGTAAGGTACTCTTTTGAAAGTTTTTGAAATAAAAAGTTTTGAATTGAAACTGAATTGGTACAAGAAATGATTTTATTATTATACTAGGCTGACTACACTAAAATGACGATCGAGCTGAATGAAATTAAATTGGCTTTCTTACAATCTTCATTATAAATTCGTTAATTTACGTTTTATTTTCGTTGCTTTCTTTATTTTCGTTAATTTCTTTATTTCACGTTAATTTCTTATTAATGATTTCATACCTTGAGTTATTGAACTTGACTTTTGATTGCAGCCGAGCAATATATTCATGAGCAAAGATCTGAGGCAAGTGCAGGTTGGTGATTTCGGCCTGGCCTGCTACCTGCTATCGCACCAGACCTCCTCCGATCCACTGGTCACCGCCGAGCCCACCGAACACCTCGGCCGGGTCGGAACCAAGATGTACGCTGCGCCCGAACAGATCAAAGGCCTCTGTGATCCCAGGGTCTGTTAACTTGTCTCCATTTTGTCTTTTAGCTTTGCCTTCATCTTTATCCTATCCTAATCATACCTTTATCTGTATCCTTAATCTCATAACCTCAGAAATCAAACATTTTATTGACAAAATGAGCATTGAGTCGACAAGATTTGACTCATTCATGAGTACAGAGCGTGCCATCCAAATTGGCGTCTCACTGGAGCATGCGCGTTGATCGCTTTCTCCCACTACAGTGCCTGCTGACTCGCGGTACAGTAAATTTCAAAAGTTCATTCAGCTGGCAAACTCAGCTTTATAAAAAAAAATCATATTCGCTTCGGTTACCTAGCAGTACTATGATGTTATTTGCTTCACTGACTGTACTAGCCTTAGTGGCTGGGGGAAGCGTGGTGGGATTATCCATCTCTCTCGCTCAGCCTCCCTAGACGCCAATTTGGATGGCACGCTCTGTACTGTCAAATTAAACCTCATCTTGTTTATTGATTTTTAAATTTATTTATTCACACACCCGATTAAAGAAAAACTATTACAAAGATGAGATCAAAATATAAAATACAAACGTGAATAAAAACAAGAAGCAAAGATGGGTGGAGTGGTGCAAATGAGGAGGGGAATGGTAAACTCTTTTAACTATGGTTTCCCATGTATTGGGAAGGCGTTCAAAGGAAAATCAGCTGTTTAAAAATAGAAGGTATAAAGTATACTTATAAATTTGAAACTTTAGTACGATTCTGACAACATATAGAATAATAAATAGAGTTTCATATTTTATTTTCTGCATGAAAGAGTTATTGTTGAGTCGATAAAGTTTTGTTATGCAATTTTTCAATCCGTAAACAACAAAGAAGCCACTGCCTGCATGATCAAACACATTTTATCTATATCTTTGAACATAGAAATAGTAAGATTAGACCTATAAGAACATAATAATAGCAGTTACTAGAATGCCACGTTGATTCCCGCCTTTAATACAAATAGTGTAATCTTTAGTGGTCAAAGTTGCACCAGTTTAGTTTACACTGTTTGTACAGTTAGAAAGTCCTCATGGGCTAACTGATTTTTATCAAGTGTGGTATTTCCACCATATTTTGTAACTGATTGTTCTGAAACTAGTGATTCACTGGACTTATCAACTTTCAAATATTTTCAGAGTGATATTTATAGCATGGGAATAATTCTCCTGGAACTGATCATACCATTCCAAACTGATATGGAGAGAAGTAAGGTAATTCAGCAGTTGAAACAAGGAAAGATGCCAACTGATCTAGCTGCCTCGAGACCGGATCTGGTGAGTTGTTTTATTTTATTTTATGCAATTATGCAAATTTATTAATGGATTTTATCTGCAATTGTCAGGACTTGATTCTTGATTTGAATTTTGAACTTCCTATAATTTTATACATCAGTATAATTGAAAACAACAAAAAAGTAAAAAATATATACATGTAACAATAGTCTGGCTGTAATCTTATAAAAAATAAAATCTTATAAAAATTGTAGAATTTTCCGACATAAATAATACAATATTGTTAAATTCATGTATTGAACGCCTATAAATCTATTTTAGAAGGTTCAAGAGGAAAATGAATAATTCAGACGTTCAGTTAGAAGAAAAAATCAGAAGAGCTTTAGAAAATAGAAATATATTACTGTAGAAGAAAAAACTCACTAGGTTCCTCTAATCTCAAATTATGGTATATGGTAGTTTCCAACTAACTTGGCAGCAATTTCTGGTGTAGCACATATTTGAATGAGTTATTTCTGTTCTTGTTTGCCAGATAAGTCTAGATTCGCGTGTCATAAGTATTTTCAATTTTTTTGTTTCAGTCAAAAATCATCAGCCGAACTGTTTCTAAGTGTGCGAGCAAACGACCCACTGCTACTGAACTTTTGAAAATGATGAATACAAAAGAAAGAAAAGATAGCGAATCCATAATACGTGAAAAAGACAGTGTAATCAATGAATTAAGGGAAGAATTGATGCGAAAAGATGCAGAAATTGCCAGGTTGCGACAGCAATTAGCTACTTTATCTACAAAAGTCTGATTTATCAACGAATTTTTTATTCGGAAAAACGTATTGTTTTGATACTTAATTTTTATCCTTGAACTTGAAAAACTGCCAAGTCCCGTTTTTAGTGACTGATTCAAACTTATTCTTTTTTTAATAATGATGATGAATTATTCTATTCATTCTTTATGGTGCCATACTTTAAAAGAGTGATGACTGAGTTATGAGTAAAGAGTTATGATGACTGTATCCTTAGACCATGTATAGACATATAGTCTTCTATACATGGTCGAAGACTGTATCAGTCTGAAAATGCGTGATTATTGAATCTAAGATTACGAAATAATATAAAATTCCTGAAACTATGTGTACCATGCAACATGAATTGGAATATAAATTAAATTCCTTTGGACTTTAGAGCATTCGTTTTTCACTCTATTGTATATTTTCCTCACATACACTTCCTTTCAATTTGTATTACTTTAATGGAATCACTTTAAAAACATTGAGATTCATACAAGAATGATTTTAATCAGTAAAGTTTCTATTTCAATCAGTAAATTTTCAAACAAGAATTGAATGAAATAGTCAATGAATGGAATATCTATTAGCTAAAGGTTAATGATTTTTAGGAAAAACATTCAACGAGACCAGAGATTAGAAAATAGAAAAATATTTTATTTCAAAGTATAATTACAGTATTACAGAAATATTATAAAAGCCAAGCCAATATATAAAATAACAGTGTACGCATTAAAGATATAATTCAACTAATAATATACACTACCTTGGAAAAGAGAACAATTTAATACTGTCAGAAGAGTAATTAATAATGTGAGTGATGATTTTGATTTCAGTACTAACCTAAGTATTTATGAGATAGAAAAGAATTGGACATTCGTACAATGATGGCTTGCAAGGGTTTCTATATAATTTGTAATATTCATTATGTTTTTCAATTGAGACTGGAAATGTCATTATAGTTCGTTTACATGAAATAAATTTCTGGATAAAATCAAATTTAATAAATAAATCTTAATTTAAAATTGTTCAGTAGTTTAGTAGACCTCTATTGAGTATGAAATTGATTTCTAGACAAAATATATAACATTTATAGACTATTTAATATTCAATATGCCTCTCATACTTACGAAAAAATGTTACAGTAATAGCAAAATATAAAGATCCAGTAAAGTTAACAAATGATTTCTCTAGTTTCATTACAAAAGTTATTTTTAATGGGCTATTCCCGTAAGTTTATAACACAAAATTATTGTCATTATAAAGTAAACATTTATTTTATAATGACAATAATTTTGTGTTATAAATTTACGGGAATAACCCATTGAAAATAACTTTTACATTTATTAGTAAACATATAAGTAAACATTTATTTTACGAGTCGGTCGCTCATCAAAACATAAAGATTCAGTGAAATTGACAACATAACATTCCTCTCATCATAAAAAACTTATTTCACAAGGAGCTTCCCCTCATTAAAATATGAAAATTCAGTAAAAATTAATAATATAATCTCATTACAAGTCATAAATCTATTTTATAATGAGTTGGTCCCACACAGTACTATAAGAGGAAATAATACAAATCAACTCATCTTAATACTACATTTTGAATTGAGAATAAATAAATACATTGTTATTAACATTATTCTGGGTATTTAAATATAAAATTTCTCCTATAACTAATGTGGCACATTATAACTCTAACACAAAATGCTCAGGTTTTATTTTGAATTGAATTATCATAATCTATGAACTGTTTATTCAGGTTGGTATCGTTTTGTAGTTGGCCATTGATAATATTGAAATGAAACATCAGTTAAAAAATCCAAACTTTGCTGAATCAACATAATATTGCGATTCGTTCTATTTCTAAAAATCTTGTGCTCCAAGATGAAAAAATACTAGTTGATATTAATTTTTTGATCGGTTCATATCTGGCTTACAAAATTATTAAGTTTTTCAATCAATTTGTGTTGCACTTGGACAGAATGTGATGTAATCTTTAAAATTAGATCCAGTCTTATCATTTCTTAGAATACTCAACAATAAGTAAAGACCATAACAAAAGTATTTTGAGCAATTTTTACACAGTCTGTTGATTCACTGGTAATTGAAATGGTAATGGACACTTCTAGTAGGTAAACTTCATTTTACGGTACATTTCAATACGAGGTCAGTAATCATTTACAAATTATTATTCATTTCTAAACACTATCGTTAATATATTTTTCTGGAGTCATTATTATAGTAGATGAATAACATACTAGATATTTTTTACATGGAAGCACTTTTCTTATGGCTCTACTTCTACAATAAGCCATTTCGTACACTTCAAAAGTGAACTCGAAAAACATAATTCATCATAAAAGGTTCATGAAAGGTTGAGAATTTATACCAAAATATTCAGTAATAATTCACAATTATTATAAAATTTAAACCCAGCCTTTTTCGTGAAACTTGAAACTATTGTTATGCAGGAAAATCAGACACACATTGAACATGAATAATAAAACGTATTATGTAAATAATAATAATGTCTTCATGTGTGTCCGATTTTTTCCTGTATTATAAGACTAAGTTTTATGATACAGGCCCGATAATCCATAGAATAAACTCGGCTGAAAACAGCGCTTCAACAACTGCTTCCAGTTTGGTCTATACATCATTGATTATTGCAATTTGATGAATTAAAATTAGCCATACCTACCTAATTTTCATAATATTATTTCATTTGGAGGTTCGGGTTTCACCATTATTTCCCATGGGATGCTCTCTCAATATAATTCTTCCTCTTGAAAGGATGTACACATCCTGGCATTGTGTACTCGCACCTTGACCGCATTAGTATTGTTTATTATAACGGAATTTCACTAATTTATTCTCTGTAAAGCAACATCCTTTCACTCGAATTATTTCCAACGATTTGTGACGTCATTTCAAGTTATTTCTATATATTTTATGGCGTCACTTGACGGGAATAGTGGACGGAAGTGGTTTAGGGCCGGGACGCATAATATTGTTGCGATCCTTGATACGCGCTTGCAGAGTCAGCAATAGACCGGCCAATACATCGTGATTGTGCAGCCTCTTACCAAACAATAATCTCTTCACCGAATCGTCGTAGGTGAGAAGAGCCACCATGTTTTGCAGTAGAAATCCCTGACAGTATTCCATCAACTGGCAAGCGTTGTAGACCTGTTAATTGAACAAAAATTAATTAAAATAATTTCATAAGAAAGCTGATAGCGAGAGACAGTGTACGAAATAATTAAAATTAATAATTTCATTTTTGTTATCGTATGGCTTTTTTTTATTGGTGGGGAGACCCTTACGGGTAGGTTCCACCTCGCCTCATTGCACAATTTTTTTATAATTTCATTTAAAACATACCAATAGTGAGAGATAATATTTAACTTGGGCTAAATAAACAAAATTGTTCGTGACTACGCCCAGGTTTTATATCTATGTAGGTACATTTCCATGGTACTGTATTTAAACTTTGTATCATTGTTATTGTATAATTTTTCTAAATTTTTTACTTGTACTTGAAATATTTCCAAACTGTAACATTCATAATCTGTGTAAGATATGGAAATAAAATCATTCTGACTTCTGTGTGTGAATTGTTGAGGGGTCGAGTGAAAATCAAGTAGGAGATGATTTAAACTGTAAGAATCTCGCAAACCATGAATAAAGTTGTGTGAAATTTTAAGAAAATTGTATAAACCCTACTCGAAGAGGTTGTGCAACATGTTGAAGATTGCAAAGAATTTAATTTTTATTTCGACCATCCGTCGCTTTAACGGTTCCATATGTGGTTGAAAAAAGTTCCATGTGGAATTCAAAATTTTCAAAGAATTTAAAGAACAAAATTTTCAAAGAACATTGCCGGGCATTCCAATTGTATAACGCAACAAGCTGGCCAGTTGTCTTTAAGGATGAAAAGCACTATAGTCGATTTTCTAGGAACGTTCTGTGCTCAAAAATAGAATGGGAAATATTTTTCAAAAATTCTTTAGTTCTTTAAAGAAATACATCCATTTGTTCACCTTGGCATGAATGTACATTGAAACGATATTGTCCAGATCGACCATGTCGGAGCACTGCGCCTCGCAGAATCTCAGCAGGCCGTCCAATTGGAAAAAGTTGGCAGCAGCCATCAATTCCAGAACGTCGTTCTGATCGACTTCCAGAGTTTCGCAGCCACCGTTGTACAGAAATTGCATGACCAGCTGAAAAATAAATCACAAAATTGTCAAAAAAAAGTCACATAAGTCAATGTGGTTGGTTGAAAGATAACTGTAGCCTACATATTATCTTATTTGCTGAGCTTTCTAATCTAGAGGAGGATCAAAAGGTATTTGATAGAATAGAATGGAATAGTTTTATTGATCAACAAATATAAATATACATGGATCTCGACAAGTAATAACAAAAGTTAATAAAAGTAAAGTCATAGGTCATACAAGAACATAGGTACATAGGTCACTGAAGAACATGAATATGAAAACAATAATGTAGAGAATAGGCAGGTAAAACAAAGTAAAATCATAAATAGTTATAAATTCATTGTAATAGAATTAAATTTGTATTGAGGTATTCTTCTATTGTGTAGAATGAGTTATTTCAGATACTACAGAGTGGAGCAGAGGAAACGGACAATTTTCTGGCACCAATTGTTGAGTTTTTTTTTATTATGAAATTTTCAAATATAATTATATACTTTGATTAGGTTTAAAGAATAATGTCTTTTGTATGACATCATTCTTGCTATAAATACAAATTTATTTGCTCTCTCCAATATTTTATTCGGCAAGACTTCGATTTCCCGATAATTAACATTCTTCACTTGTGCGAGGCATATTCATCCAGACTTTTGATTTCGAATATCCCCCACAATAAGATGCCGCACGTTTACAAATCGGGTGAGCGAGGGACCAGTTAACATCACATTATCTCGAAATAACATGTTCTGAGGAAATTTTTTTGGACTACTCCATGGATGCTCTCCACTAAATCTCTTCACTAGGCTGCTGGACAACCATTATTTTGTAAGGTACGGTGAAACTTGAGATACAATGAAGAAAACGACGTATCCATCGCTATATCCTGTAGTCTAGTCCTCTAGCCAATTGCTGGGAACTAGCAAGAACTTCCTTGCTCACACGGTCTTCATTTTCTGGAGTTGGAACTGAGATGACTCAGTTCTTTCTTTCATAACATATCTTTTCATAACATATAAAGTTATTCTAAACGCTGCAACCCATCGGTGTACAATATTTCGATCAGACACTGCACCTCTACGTCCAAGCCTTTCAAGTTTTGAAGAAGGAGACGTTTCACTGTGACTGCGGAATCATCCTTTTTCCGCTCAACTGTTCGATCCACTGAATAATAATAATAATTCCGTGTGACCTGGCTGGCTCAGGTCTGGTGTCAGAGTTTTCAGGTCACTCCTGATCAGTTCAGGGTCTCTGACGTGACTTAACGACTGTTTTTTAGGCAGCCGGGACCGACGGCTTAGCCGTGTTGATCCACTGAATCAACTGCGGCTACAACTAACATACGGTGCTCTGAACTTTAAACACTGCATAAATTCACCCTGAAATGGCATTATTTAGACAGTATGTCAACATTGATTCAAGATCGATACCTCCTCTTGTCCCCGCGTACTGGCGGTTCAAAAAACATACGTTTCCTCTGCTCCTCTCTGTATCATACGGTTGAGTGTTGATGGGAAGGATGTCCTTGCATATCCTTCTCCAAGAATGGACATTTATATGTCCAAACTCCGCCATTTCTTGTAGATGCAAAACCATGTTGCAATTAGTTTTATTTTCAATGACGTCCATTTAATAAAATATATCATACTAGTATTAAGTTGTATTCAAAAATCTTGAATTAAAATTTATACCTATATATTTTCATTTAAAATCTCCCTTATCTCATGTTTTGTTCAGTGAATCCGAAACTGTAATTACTATTTTTAAATGACGTTCATTGTAATAACTATCATGACCTAGAATTTAAGCGACATACTTTGTAATCTACATGAATAAAGTGAATATTCTATTCTATAGTAAAAAATAGTCATGACGTTTGACGAGTTCAGCTAGTGATTGACTTTACCTGAAAGATGTGATATCGAATATCGTTGATTTGCACAATTGGCGGATTGCCCTCGCACAGTTTCGAGCTGAGCATGCCTCTGAATCGCGGCGATGACGTCACCAGCACGATCTTGTGTCCGTAGAAGACGCGGCCCTCGACGCGAAACTGAACGTCGGACAGTTCGGCGTTGTTGACGAATTTCGGATCGATGCGCGCGCCGCCGCTCAGTGTCGAGTCTCGAATGCGCTTGATCGACTCCCAGCCGAAACACGTTTGAAAGATGTCGGCCAGTAGCAGAATGGTGCCCTCGTTCTGGAAAGACAATATTATTGATTTGTTAAGTTGAAAGAAATATGCACTCTTAATTAAAAATTACTCACGTTTTTTGCGTAACAATTGTTTCGTGTTGGTACTGAATATTTTCAGATGGGTGACCGACACAAAAAATTGTGCAATGAGGCGAGGTGGAACCTACCCATAAGGGTCTCCCCACCAATAAAAGCCATACGATAAAAAAAACTGAATATTTTCAAGCAGTAGGTCTATATGATCAAAACAAGCTCAAAGTGACAAACCTGAGTGAGCCTAAATGAAACTGGAATGATTCATGGATGACATCACATTAAATAGAACTGTGCACTCAGTTTGGAAACAATAAAGGCATCAATTCTATACTACTTTAGTATAGTTCTTCTATTGAAATTGAAATATTTTATTCTCCACTAAAATTAACAAATAATAATAATTACGGTACATTTGAAAAATACAATATATTGGAGGCTCCTCTTATGGGCACATGCCTGTGAGAGAGGAGCGAGTTGAGTAATAGCATTATTATAAACTAACTTACAATGTTATTAGCTACAACATACATTACTAAATAATATAATAAGTTAGTTTTGTTTATAAAGTTTATGAGGAGAAGGATAAACAATGTAAAAAAGACAAAATAAGACTTAATCTAGAGAGAGGGATTTGGTAAAAGAAATTTCCTGAAAAAAAGGAAAGAATAAGTGAGAAGCAAGGTGAGATCGATGGTTACCGAGTCAATAAATGAAAAAGCTTGCATATTTAACTGTAAAGGTGAAAAACAACACACTTATACCATAGATAAGAGATAGGAGTAGATCGTTCAAGGCATAGGGAACTGTGTGCCGGTTTTGTGTTACATCAAATCGTGCTGGCCATGTAGTTCTGTTTCACGCTGTCGCTGGCTTCTCTCTCTCTCAATCGATCACTCACTCACTCTCAGTCGCACCCCCATTCTCTGTCTCATCACAAGCTTCGAGTCTACACGTACGCTTTCTAGTTATACTCTGAGTTCTAAGAGATGTCGCTAGGATCGGCCCCTTGATTTCTGGTCACAAATTTTAACGTACGTTGGGAAATCTATTCTAATCTGTTATCTATGCTTATACCCAAACACTCACAAACACAACTATACTACTTTATACTATTTTAGTAGTATATATACTATACTATTTTCCTATACTACTTTACTACACCGTACTACTTCCTCAGAACGTAGCCTCACCTTGCTGTAGCGAAATATGTTGAACAACAGTGGTAAGCATTCGTCAACGAATTGAGTAGAACAGTCATCGGGCCACACTTGGAGGAAGTCTTGCAGCAGTTTATCGATCATGTTCTCCAAGTGGTGTTCATGAGCTGTGGCCAGGGTGCACATCCAACAGTGCAGGGTCCACGATACACCCAGTTTTCTTATTTCCAAAGTCATTTCTGAAATCAATACATAGAATTATTGTACGTAGCTTAACACATATTCATGACATCGACTTGAAAATTACAAAAATTCAACAGTCCATAATAGAACCAGTTTTATTATTTCCAATCATTTCTGAAATTAAAACGTATAGAATTAATGTACGGTAGGTAGTCCAACACAAAATTATTATGACATCCATTTAGAAATTGTAGCAATCGAACAATGAAGAGTTCACAATATACTGAGTTGTTTTTTTTTTCATTTAAATGCCCTTTTTAAAATTAAAACATAGAGAGGAAAACATAAAAATTAAAACAGAAATCATAACATGGAAAACATAGATAAAACATAAATACATGAATATTTGTAGTCATCCCTTCACATATTCATGTGTCAACACATTATTTATATCAACTTGGACATTAATAGGTTCTTCAATAGAGAAGAGTCCACGATTCTTCATTTTTTTTTAATTTCCAAAGTCATATCTAAAATTAAAACATATATCTATGAGTGATGCGGACACATTATTTTGACAAAGCTTAGAAATTGTAATACACGGTAATCGAAAAGTAAAAAGTCCACAATATACACGTTTTCTTATTTCCAAAATTATTTCTGAAATTAAAACATGAAACTAGGAAAGGAACTTAACCCATTCCATTTTCAACAAAAAAAGATGGGGAAATAAAATGAAAATATATATGTTTTTGGTTCCGTTAGTTGCATTTTCAGTCTCAAACGATGAATAATTAAATAAGAAGCAAACAAACAATCTATTGGATGAGAAGCCTAAATGAAATAAATATCATGGGATGATAACATATTGCAATAAATTGTAATAGCATTGAATATTGGAGTAATAAGTTAGCTACCGGTGATCAAAAATATTATTGGGATCTTCGTTGAATTTTTTATTATGAAAAGGGCCTAAGTTCTATTATTACATGCATTTTGCATCATCCATTTACATATTATTAACAGTCCATGTAAAATTGTTACTTACCCAAGTGATTGTTCTCCGTACTGTGATACACAGCTTCTTGCAGGCATTTCATTTGAGCTTTACTCAACTTCAAAACTTGGACTTGCGAGAGGCCTGTCGGCGTACCGTCGCCACTGTTTCCCTGTTGATAGAAAATGTTTGCATTTTAGAATTATTTATTCATCCAGCACTGAACAATAATTGATATGCTAACGGTAATATGATGGTTTTGTATCTATATGAAAAGTTTGGACACATAAATGTCCATTCTTGGAGAAGGATATGCAAGGACATCCTTCCCATTAACACTCAACCGCAGAGAGAGAGAGAGAGAGAGAGAGAGAGAGTGAGAGAGAGAGAGAGATTATATTAGATTAGATTACTTTATTCATGTAGATAACAATAATTATAACTGCTTAGATTCTAGATTACAGAAGTTGTACGTATATAAGTAACATAATTTTTAACTTTATGAATGACTGACTAATAATTTTAACAATATAAGTATTATATGCAATGTGAAAATGTTGATATAAGTGAGATTTATCTTCATGAAACGGCAGGATTTGGACATGTCAATGTCCATTCTTGAAAAAGGATGTCCCAAGGACATCCTTTCCATTAACACTTGAGCCGTGAGAGAGAGAGAGAGAGAGAGAGAGAGAGAGAGAGAGAGAGAGAGAGAATAGGATAAAGAGGAAAAGAGAAGAGCAAAAGGAGAAGAAGGGAAAAAAGAATGAGGAGGAGAAGGAGAAGAAGAAGAACGGGAAGAAGAGGAAGGAGAAGAAGAAAAAGATGATGATGAAGAATCATCATCATTATCTTCTTCTTCTTCTATCTATCTCATTCTCTTTTGGAAAGAGGATCAAATTAAAATTATCATTGTTTCTTTTCTCTTAAAATGACTACTGAGTGATCTAAAACATCGTAGCTTTGATTTTATAAGTTACTGGAATATTTTGGATGAATATTTTTCAAATATGATTGGTTTGAAAACAGACATTTTTACATTTCATTCAATGATAACCTAGCTTCAATCTTTCTTATTAGCCTGAATACTTCAGTTGCTTTTCTGCTTGAAAATGTGCAATACTAGCACGAAGCAATTGTCGCGCGAAAAACGGGAGTAACATTTCACTTTGAAGAGTTCTTCAACTTAATGTAATAAGAACTTAATTTAATAACTTAATGTTACCGAGCAAAAGGACACTGGTATGCCTTTTAAATGTAGCTATCTTCTAAATCTTCAAACTTACGGCACCATTAAGCCTGGTTTTCATCAGTAGAGTTAGTGGTAGAGTTCCTTGGGCGAGTACCAACTATCTTGTGAACTCTCCCAATGAAAACGTTCATAGTAGAGTAGACTGATGGTAGAGTACTTGTTTTTGGTAGAGTAGAGTGGGATAGTACTCTACCACTTGCCTTCCCCCACCACCGCTTCTCACTCTACTCTACCACCACTATCCTAATGAAAACAGTCTCGAGCTAGTAGAGTCATTTTAAGGTTAGATCTGTTCACTAGACAACACACTTTACCTACTATTCTCAATTGTAGTGAAAACAGCTACTCGACCAAGTAAGTAGAGTAGAGTTAGTATGCTAGTTACTCTACCACTAACTCGTCTACTAATGAAAACCAGGCTTAATTGTGATTCATATTAGCTGCATTTTGTGTAATTTACCTGAAGTCGACTGCTGGTTCTCCTATCAGCTGTGAGTTGATTAGCGCCCTCTGCCAGGATTTCTTCCAAAGAGAGCACCTCCTTGGTGCTGGGATTGAGGGGATGCGACAGGAGAGCATGCAGCACTGAACGCTGCCCGTGAGCCGCTGCCACTGCTATTGCACTGCGAAGTTATAGAAAAATAAAATATTATTTGTACAACATCTACACAGTCGATTATTAATTTCCGACACTGATACTGGAAATACGCGTAGTAAGTTACCTTGGCTATCGGCCACTCCAATCTATAATTGGAGTGGATGACATCTGAGGTAACTTATCGCTTTATAAAAATCATAAAGATATGTTTAAGAAAATTGAGCACAGTTATAGAACTCGTTCATCAGAAGCAATTGGAATCCAAGTACCGAGGCTAATCAAAACTCATTCCACTACAAACACTTATTATATAGCACACACTCTGTACAGAAATCTGCCTGAAAACCTACGTAATGTAGAAGGTAAATCTAAATATATTTATAAAAAAATTGTTAATGATTGGTTAAAGGAGAATGGGAGAACAAATATAGAAGAGATAATTCATTCAATGTATAGATAAAGCAAAGGTCGAGTATTGATAGTCCAAGTTGGTCTCTAAATCTTTTCCGATATTATCATCTGGTTTATTCAGGAATTTGTTAGAAGCAAGTACGAGAACAATCCAACGTTAGCCAATTAACGTCAAGACCCTCTTCCACACACAGGCTTTGCCTTTGTGGAGAGATTTCATGAAGCTTCTTAAAAAAATAGTGTTTTCTGTAGCTTGTCCGTTGAACCAAACGCTCCTCCATTCCTGGTTGATCCCAGGTGACTAAAGATATTTCGACAATCCTCAGGTCCCTACCGTTTTTCGGGAGTCATCAAGCCGTCGGTACCGTCTCATCATCACCCATCCCATTACCCACGCAAGCTCTTATATGCTCATGAAGCTCACATGGGCATCATCTTAAAATATTGTTTTCAAACTTTCAATGAGATTTATTAATTTAAAGGTTTGAAAAAATAGATCGTTAAACTACCTACAAAAACCTCCGCTCGAAGGCTTCAGGTGTTTATGACTTACAGAGTAATTCAATAGAAGATTTATAAACTTTTAAGCGAAATTTCTGTTGATTGAATTTCATTAAAAAAGGCTCAACAATTACATACAATTCTAGTGTTGTGCCAGTAGTGATTACAAACTGTTTCTAATAAATAAGGAGTAAAATCAAAATCAAAAGTCTATTACCAAAAAACATGATACATGTCATAAAAACGTCAATGCATCAATAAAATATATAACTAAAATATAATTGAGAAAAAGTCTGCAACTGTATACAAGCATTCTTTAATGAGTTAAGACACTCTTTTTGAAATCACTGTAACGACGATAATGATGAAACGAAGATTATTTGCGACGAATATTATTGTAACGAAGTTATCTTCAATGATGAGGATTGGATGATTATAGTTTTCGTCTACTATTTCATTCTATATTTTCATTCTCTTGTCATGTCATTTTCTAACATTACAGAGTATATAACCTTCAAAAAGTTTTTATATATTTTTTCTACACATCTAAGAGTATAAGTATCTATCTGTATGGAAAACGTGTTAAGAGGATATTTTCACTTAATTCAAATTTAATTAAAAAAAAGGTATCTGGTTGGTGAACTCACCTATAACATCCACGTTGAGCTGCACCTGAGTAGCAGAGTGAGTCTTTGAGCAAGGTGGACAGAAAACTATGAGCACCATGAGACAGAAGTAGCGACACCATTTCAAGATTACCTGAAGCTGCCGCAACCTGAAAATCAATGTCAATTTGAAAAATTACAAGCAATCACTGGAGCTTACCAGAAATAATGGATACAACAATTAATAAGAACATTGCGCAATGGAAAATATGAATTTTGTATACTGAATGATAGATGTGAGATGAAAATCTCATTGAATGTGTAAGAAGTCTAAAGTAAGTTTTCAAGTTCAAGTTGAATATTGTAGTTTCAATCATGATAATTCACTATACAATACAAATCTAATAGAATACTCGAATTTGAAATTATTCATTCTTTTATCAATCAATCAGACTTAACGTTATGGTCCTCTCTGTACTTGCATTATTAATTGATGTAGTAATACAGTAATTAAATTGATAGAAATCGATATTGATTTACCAATATTGATATAGCCTCAATATAATAAATAATAATAATAATCAATATTGATATAGCCTCTGGTACATGTTTGGTTAAAACTATTTTCTTTACCTAAATGCTTCGTAATTCAGGCAAACATCTCTAAATGAAAACAAATATTTCAACTTTACTACTATAGCCTATTAGATAGGTAACAAATTGATAAAAAAATAACATCATAGTTGAATGACTTGAAGAGATTTATCAAGTAACAGTTTGAGTACCGTATATAATATTCTACTAGCTTCCATCCAATATGCTAATCAATATTATGAGCGACATTTGGAAGACAACCTAAATTCACTAGAGCAAATTAATATATTCAAGTGGTTTTTTACCTGGAGGGGAGTGATGGTGCATTTTTCCTCACTGAGCTTCGCTCCACCCTCCACATTGGCACCTCTGTCTAGCAGTAGTTTAGCAATGGCCACATTGCCCTGGAGGGCAGCGTAGGTCAAGGCCGTCCAATGCTGGGTTTCAGGCTGCACGTTCGGACAACTCTTAAATACAAAAACGGAAATTATTTTAGAAATCCTACATCAAATTTCAAAATTTAAAAGTAGAATTATTAAAAACATAGTAACAATACTGCAACTATACAGTATTTAAAACTTGGATTCTAATTATAATGTAGCCTATATACTATACACATTCTAATTTTCAAATTTTATTTACCTGAGTTCCCTGTGGTGGAGTTTCAACATCTGGGTCGCAACCGAATTCAAGCAGCATCCGCACCAGGGGTTCGTCATTGTTAATGCAAGCCAGCATCAGAGGTGTCAAGCCACTATCGCACAAAGTATTCAGCTGCAAAAAACGCAGAAAAACAGTGAGTATACTTGTAATTTATTAGAGTTAATTATTGGAGTTAATCAACTACTGAAAGCCATACGCTAAATAAATAAATAAACAAATAAATAAATAAATAAATAAATAAATAAATAAATAAATAAATAAATAAATAAATAAATAAATAAATAAATAAATAAATAAATAAATAAATAAATAAATAAATAAATAAATAAATAAACAAATAAATAAATAAATAAATAAATAAATGAATTGAGAGTAGTAATGTATAATATCTAAGGCTCGTGTGTACCACCTTCGTTGAAGTCTAATAAAACACAGTTTTAACTCGGTCTAAAGGGAAATGCTGCATACGGATCTAAGAAACTTATAATAGTAGAAGACACATGTGAATTTACTAAGAACCATAGGCAAAATTAGTTGGATTTTACATATTTTTACGTCGATTGTACTTAAAAGTAAACATCTAATATGCTCACGTTTACAATGAGTATATCGTTAAAATAATAGTATCTAAGGAGTAGATGATGTTAGAAAGAACAAAAGGATAAATTATTGATAATAATCGGCTTGGTTTTTATGAAATTATACATATTTTATTCAATTTCACTCACAGATAATCTACAATTAATATAATATTTTATAATTATAATTATTTTATTAATATAATATACAATAAACAAACCGTTTTCAAAAATGATGATAGTGAGAAGAAACAAAGTAATAAATCCAGAACAATAAGCAAACCTAGTTGGTTTTAAAAAAGTATTCATGCAATTTTACTGGCTTTTACAATTTTAAAAGGTAAAGTATTATAGGCTACAATGGATATATTGGAAAAATGAAGTAAAATGCTTTACTAAAACATTTATGATGATGAATGAAAAATTTAATACCTAATAGGCCTATAGAGATGAAAGAAGAAACAGAAGAGTTTATTAGGAACGATAGGCAAAACTAGTAAATTTTACACAAATAAAACTACGTCTATAATCATAGATAGCCCCCTCTAAAGTTTAGAGGGGGCTATGCTATAATACATACATATATTATACTATACTTATAAGTATACACTGTGTATGCTTACTTTTACAATAAGTATATCATTAGTCGATGATGGTTGAAGACACGAGAAAAGAAACTGATAACTATGGTTTATTTAATTTGGAATGTTGGCTTAACTGCAATATTCGTATGTTGCCCGTCTCCTGTTAAGCTGAGTTTAGTTAGAGTGTGTTCAACTGTTCATTTATTAAGATGTATTATGTTAAATACATAGTAATATGGTAAATCACAAAGTGAGTATTATTTGCAGATATATAAAAAATTCTGCAAAACTGGTTGGGTGTTAACACAAAATATACATGACAATACTGTTGATGGTTTAAAATTTATTCAAAATTATTATTATTTTTTTTTTGTACATGCTAATGTGTACCAATTTTACTTTGTATTGTTAATTAATATTATTGTTGTATAATTTACTTTTTGGCAATAAAAATATTGATTGATTGATATTATTATTAATCCTAATAGTCTACTCACTTTAGTGCTGGGCAGCAGCTGCAAGGCATGAGAAACCATTGATATTGACGAAGAACTCAGCAACCGAAACGCAATGGCAATTTTCAGTCGGCGAACTGTTTCCACCTCATCGCCGGGCCGCTTCGAACTCAAGCCCTCGTTACATCTACAAAATAAAACGAAAAGCTCAATTTATCAATCAACATAAATTATAGAACCACTTTAATAGTAGTTTCTAAAAATTAGCAATACATGGAACCTGCCCCAAGGGTCTACCGACAAGAACATACGATAAAAAAAAATGTAGTTGGCTGCTAAAAGAAGGCACGCGTGAGCAGGTACAAACGTGCTTTTATCAGCTGCGATATGTTCCGTTCCAGTGTTTTAAAACTGGAACAGATTGAAGAACTAGGACCGTGTTATAATATACAATGTGTACTGTAATGAGATCAATGAGTTCACTTGGCAACAGAACGTCTTTCAAGCAAACTTATAATATTAAGTGGTGTTAATTCAAGTATTTTTTCATTGCAATAGGGACGTTACCCAGGCTGCCGGATAGGACAGTCGACTCCAGGCAGCAGGAGCCTCGCCGCCTGCATGACGTCATCCTGGTCGATGACCGTCGAGTGCCTGTACTCTGCATGGGCGGCAGTCGTTCGGATCCACTCCACCAGGGGCGGTAGCACCACGTACGCGCGCTCGTACACCAACTCCTGGACTGGGCCCGAGTGCTCCAACTAGCACAACAAAAAACACAATTATAACACTTTGGACTATATTTGTTATTGTCTGTAGATTGAATAATAATTATAACAGATTGGATTATTCACTTTTTCCCATTACAAAATTGCTGTGAGCGAAGTTGAGCCCTCTCTTCCACTTAACCCACAAACTAGTGAAAAGAAACCCATTATTATTGTACTTTGGACTAATGTTGTTATTTTTTTGTAAAAATTGGCACACTTGTTTCCACACTTGCAGACACGACTCCAACAAAATGGAATCTCTAAATGGATACATGGAACAAAATGATCGTCTACACTACACAAACACAATACAAACAAATGGAAGAATGCGAATTTTCTCATTGCATGCACATTTGCATTGGTTCATAATATGTTTGTATTATTGATTACACGATAATTGTTCCATTTTCACGGTGACGTGTTGTCAAGTGTGAAAACGGCCATTGGCAGATGAAATTCTAAAAGTTTGAAAATACCGATCTCAATGCTATCGATTGTGCTTGAGAGGATGAAGGGCTAAGACTAAGAAATAAAAAAAGATGATAAGGTGTAGAAGAGGAAATACAAGAGGATGAGAAGGAATGAGAGGAGAAAGGGAACGGAGGATGAAAGAAGATGTAGGAAGATCAGAAGATTGGGAGGGTGGTACAGAATTGCAGGAGGAGGAGGAGGAGGCAGAGAGTAGGAGGAATAAGAGAAAGAGGAGTATGACGAGAAGAAAATAAAGACAAAGAAAAAAGAAGGAAAAATAATAAAAAGAAGAAAAAGATGATGATGATAATGATGAAGAGAAATGACAGATTAAGTTAAATTTTCTAGGTTATCAGAGCAGATACAGTAGAAATAATGGGAAGAGTCGCTCAAGAAGTTGAAGAAAAATTAAACAAAAGGTGTTGATGAACGAAGAAGAAGAAGAAGAAGAAGAAGAATATGATGATGAAGGTGATGAAGAAGAAGAGAACAATTAGATGGTAGAAAATTGTGTGGAGGCATTAATTGAGTGAATAAAGCAGATTTGATTTGGAGAAGATGCAGATGAAGAAGAAGGAGAAGAAGGAAAAGAAGAAGAAGAAGAAGAAGAAGAAGTAGAAGAAGATGAAGAGGAAGAAGAAGAAAGAAGGAAGAATAGGAAGAAGAAGAAAGAAGAAGAAGAAGAGTAGAAACAGAAGAAGAAGAAGAAGAAGTTAACAAGCAAGCAAGAATGCTGAACAAGAAGAAGAACAAGAAAAAGAGAAAGAAGAAGAAGATGAAGATGATAATCATGATGAGAAAGAAGAGAAATAAGTAGCACTGGAGTGCAATTACCTGTGAGCAGCGCATAAAGTAGAAGAGGGCGGGTATGGCCTGATTGGACCAGGCGATGTTGCGCGAGTGCAGCGGCAGACAGTTGCAGGTGCCGGCGATCAGCTCGGCCAGCTCGGGAATGGAGCCGACGCACGTGGTGAGCAGCGAGTGCTCGCTACGCTTGCCCACACCCGCACCCCCCCCTCCACCCGCACCCCCACCACTCACTCCGCTACTGTCCACGCTGCTGCTGCTGGCCCAGCGCGGCAGCGCTAGTGTGCCTGCACAAACACAAACATTCACCTTCATCAAAATTCTTTTTAAATTATTTCAATTATTCATTTCACACTGTACGACGTCTGTCTGTTAAGTTTTGGATCTTCAATGTTTAATTTTATGTAAATTTTAAAGTCACACTTTGCCATTCGATGTTAAAAATTTCAGTATTTCTCCACCTCTCAGTTAAGTTTGAACTTCAATGTTAATTTAAGTCACACTTTTATGATCAACTGCCTGGGACACAGTCGACTAGTTTTCATGGTTATTTCTTAAATTTCCAGGTACACCAAACGCTAATTTTTCTTTAAAATTGTAAGAATTATAGGTGACGATAGAGTATTATTCATATTCATTTATCAATAAAACGTTATCAAGGAAAGAGAGAACAGGCGTTGGACCAAAACTTTTTCTGTGTCAAAATTATGGTGTCGTTACTGACATTCTCATCAATTATTTATATACGGTATTCTTATAAACAAGTCTACTAATTGTTTCCCAGTCGACTGAGATCCTTTTTGGTACTCAGTCAAGTTATTTACATGAATTATATGAAAATGAATGCCATTTATGGTACGGTACCATAATAATCTAAAGTCACATACAATATCATTTTTAAGCAAAAAATAGCGGTCCCGTATCTGAGATTTTAGAAATCTCCTAAAAATTAATTGTTTGGGTCTTAGTCGATTGGCAACTTCTGACTGCTTTATTATGACAATCAAAGATCAACCTCAATTTACTTTTGTACAGCAAACCTCAAATCTAATAAATTCAAAAAGATGGGGGTTTCTTTTCCAAGTTTGTTTGGACTCTCACGAGTGATACTCATAGAAAATATTTACAAAATAAAGAGGAAAACACCTTATGAATGTATGAAGTTTTATAAATACGAAAAAAAAACTAATATTCCGCCAGCTGCAGAAAAGTGGATTGAAGTTGATCGTCGATTACTCATAAGAATTAACATAGTTAATTACAGACCAGTGTGGAACTTCGACTGTACAGGTAATTACTCAAATTCCTACTCAAATAATGCCACGCTCTGTATTCGAACCAGGAACCTTTGGATTATGAGACTGGCGCTTATCTCACTTCATTTATGAAGAGTATTCTTACAGGACACTGAGTGAAATGACAAATACCCGGTCTAATGACTGTGGTAAAGATACAAAAAAATTAAACTAAATTCACTTGAAATTTCAACTAAAGAATCAGCACCAAAACAATTTATTTTTCTGAATATTATTTATATTAGGCTTCCGTATACAAATAGAATATTTGTAGAATAGCTATATTTGTATTAGCATAGCTTCTAGTAGACTAAAATTTCAATAACGTTGAATTACTACAACACGAAACACCAATATTATCATCTGTAGATTGATTTTTGTAAGATGAACATTCCCATTTGTCAGGTGTGATAAATACTAAATTCCAGTTTTTAAAAGTTTTTTATTCAGAAGTTCTTATAATACGATTTGATAAAACAACTTTTACAATTAAAATAATTACCGTACTGATAATTAGATGATTCTAAACGATAAAACCAATAGTTCTTTCTTGTAATTAATGGGATTATTGATTCGAATGATCTTAACTAGAAGTTCGAATCAAACACAATAGATTTACTGTAAGTATTAGCTACTGAATTATTTTATTCTACAAAAAGTAATTGTTCTATTATTGAGTTAAGCATACCTGAAGCAGTACGCCCGGTATTGAGATGAGCATAAGGTTGTAGCAGACCCCACAGATCACCGTTATTGGCAATGGAGTGCTCGAACATTGAAGCAGTCAGCACCGTGTCAGCTTTGCTTGGTAAACATTGTAAAATTATCTCTTCCAACAGGTTTCTGTTAGCTGCCAGATACACTGCATATCTGAAAATGAACGAGATCCACCAATAAGTTCAAATCAAATCATTGCATAATAGTTTATTACAAAACATTTAAAGATTCTAGTTTAGTACACAATAATTTCTTCTATTCAAGAGTCAAAAATACTCTCTACTTGGAGGTCAATAATAAATTCAAATTTTGTTTATTTCTTCATAATTTACAAGAGTTTCTTTGTGGTACATATAATAGAAAATACACTTTACAGCAAAAAGGTTATTATACCACTAGAAAAACATGTGATAAATAAAAATCATATATTGTACGAAATATAATCCTCGCATAGGCATTGCTGCCTGTGTGCGAGAATGAGTCTAGGTAGAGGTTCAAGTAAATTATCATTCATCAATACTTCAAGCACAGAGAACGCACAGGCAGTCCTATGTCCTACAACTCTTGATGATTATTATTTTTGAGCTCGAAAGATCTATAAAGTTTTCAAATGAAAATTAAAAACAAATAAATTCATTAGAAACAGTTGCAAGGAAGATTTAAAAATCTGTTCGATTTTACTTCAACCACAAACAACGCATATTATTGACAAACAATTGATACAGTCATTTATGGTGATTCCACTCTTGATTATTCGGCTCAACAGATCTATCACGTTTTCAAATTCAATACAAATAAACTCATCATAAATAGTTACAAGGAAGATTTGAAGACCTGTTTAATGTCTTTCAACGATATACATCCACATTCAGCATACAGTATTTGACAAATACGGCTTATTATTTACAAGCAACACATGTAAGGTAGTTCTTTATTAATTTGAGCTTTAAATTTCATTATTCAGATCAACTGGATGACTGGAAGTTCTTCAATCAAATTGAATAATAATTAAATAAATCTCATCACAAACAATATTGAACCAACGGATTTCAAAGGAGATTTCAAACTCTATGGAATAGTCGACAAAACTGATTGAGAATCATTTCTATTATCCGATTCTTTATTTAATTATCTACCAGAGTAGGTAGTTCTACTTACTCATGAACAAATTTGCCAAGTCTGACGTCAACCATCCACCGGTGAAATCTGCCCACAGACAGCTGTAGGCCCGCACGACTCGACTTGCTCTGCTTGAGTTGATCGCCGGACATTGCAAACATTGCTGCCGATCTTAAGCAAGCCTGAAAAATGTTAAAATCTTTAATTAGTTAGTACATAATGTGTACTTATTATTTTAACAATCATATTATGATTGTTAAAATAATTTGTTCTCAGACAATCGCTTTCAATCAATTTAGTACTCAATCGGTTAGCTTATATTATTTTATTATTAAATTTAATCGCCTACTAACCAACTTCAAGATTGTTACCCACTTTTTTGAACCTATTTAACTTCCGGGAGATGCGCCTCTGATTGTAACACAGTCAGATAACAGTACAGTACAACAGTCAGTTCTTTCATTGAAAAACTATTCTATCGATTTATGTGAGAGTAAATGTCTGTTATATATTTCAGGCCTGTTTAAAAATGTTATCAAGTAGGTTTTAATATCTGATCAGTTATAATATTATATAGAGGGACAGTTTTGGGCTTAAGCCTGTTGAACCTTCATTTAGTATTATGTTACATTACTGAATAAATATTATTCAAGGGCCCAAAGAACATAGAAGAAAGTTGTAATATATACACATTAAAGTTTCTATGGGTCTACACAATGTATAGCTGTCATTTGATATTTATAGTTGGAAAAGATCTAGAAAATTGGTTTGTTCTTTCTCTTTTGCTCATTAATGCTTCGCTTCTCTTGTCAAAATTGCCTTACCGATTGAGCATATTTTTCGTATTTTTTTTTATTGAATATTTTTATGAATAAGTGCCTATTTTTCATGTTTTTTCAAATAGTATCAAAAGGTCTCTTAATAATTTTTTGATTGTTAGAACTTCTAGTCTTTCTATTCTACATTAGCTATATCCACACTTGGTCGATTTTGTGTGCGACCTAAGCATGCTGCATATGCTGAAGCATTGGTTGCTGCAAAATATGCTTAAGCATTGTTAGCATGCTGTGCAGCACGCAAAATCTATCAAATATGAGCATAGCAGTAACAATATTAAAATAAAACACTAAAGGATATTGTCAATTCCACTGTTTTATTATTTTCAGCACTGGACCGCGGTTTCGTGGCTACTAACACCAGACACATTTTCACGAAACCGCGGTTCAGTGCTGATAATAATAAAACAGTGGAATTGACAATATCCTTTAAGCCTGGTTTTCATCAGTAGAGTTAGTGGTAGAGTTCACTGGGCAAGTACTAACTATCTTGTGAACTCTCCCAATGAAAACGTTCATAGTAGAGTAGAGTCATGGTAGAATACTTGTTTTTGGTAGAGTAGAGTGGGATAGTACTTTACCACTTGCCTTCCCCCACCACCGCTTCTCACTCTACTCTACCACCACTACTCTAATGAAAACAGTCTCGAGCTAGTAGAGTAGAGTCTGCTAGTAGAGTAGAGTCATTTTAAGGTAAGATCTGTTCACTAGACAACACTCACCTACTTTTCTCAATTATTGTGAAAACAGCTACTCGACCAAGTAAGTACAGTAGAGTTAGGTACAGAGTTAGTATGCTAGTTACTCTACCACTAACTCTACTAATGAAAACCAGGCTTTAGTGTTTTATTCCATTATGGAGTTCCACAACATCAATAAGATTTCTACAAAAAAGTAAAAATATTAAATTTTAGAACTAGTAAAGTAATAGAATTAGTTTGGTGATTACCTTTATACACGAGTCGGCCAACACCGGACAGAGAATGATGCGCAGGGCGCTTGCCACTTCTTGCTTGCCGCACATGCCAACCGGCTTGGCGAGGCGCTGCGCTTCGCGGGCGAGCCGCACGAGGGCGCGCTGCAGCAGGTAGGAGAGGCGCGGAATCGTTTCCATGGCAACGCGCTCCATGTTCTCCTTCACGCGGCCGTTCTGGATCACGCGCAGCACGTCGTGATTCGACCATGGCAGGTGTTGCAGCTCCACCAGTCTGCAAAGCGAATTCGGTGTTTTGATAAATACCATTTTTACATGAATACATATTTTATACTATTGGGTGACTTATGCCCGGTTTTTCAGTCGTTCAATAGACAGTTTATGGATCCAATAGCACTATTGAATCAATAACCATGTGTTTTCAAATTCAAAAAAAAAAGTTATTGATTCAATAAGTTTATTGAACGACTGAAAAACCGGGCATTAATCTGTTATCTACAGAACTGAATAATTTATAAACGGAAGACTTTTAAATTCACCACAAATAATCGTATCACACGTCTACAATGCTATTATGAATACTTCTTTCAATTTTATCAATTTATTTACACACACACAATTACAAAAAACAAACAACAAAGTACAAATTTGAGATTAAACAAAATAAAAACAAGAAGCTAAGCTGGGAGAAGTGGTGTGTGAAGAAGGGGAATGGAAAGCTCTTCCAAAATAGTTTCCCATGTATTAGAAAGGCGTTAGAAAGGATAAGGTAAGAAGGAAAAGAATGTGATTAAGGGATGAGTAACAGTTATGAAATTACTGTAATGAAAATTAGTTAAATGTATACTTTTATGAAACTAGTCCTTCTTCAGCTCACGGCTTAAAGGTCAATATTTTGATTTTGTGTGATGATTAATGCATGTATTGTTTTTATTTTTTATCAATAAATCATTCTATTCTAATCGCATCAAATCCTTTTCAACTCTAAAAATAACTTTTTTGCATATTTTTTCTTTCCAATAGGTAACCACTACAGTTACAATCTACTTAATAATTGGAAACCACAAAAAAATCATGATAAATATACAAGGAAGCCCAGTAGAGGACACGGTGTTCTGAAAGGCGAGCAGTTTTTGAGAAAAAGAAATATAAAATTGATGAGTTTAACAAGTAAAGGATAGGGAAAATCGATCCAGTACCGTCACTCGATCAACTGGCTCAGAGCTTTGAATAGAATGAGATACGCGTGAATTCTACCACAGAAAAGTAATGAATTATCTCAGAAAGGACTCTGAATTATCTCTGATACTATGTTGAGTAATGAGTGCTAGCAGTAATAAGCATTATGCATCAAAGTGACCAACCTATTGTGCGAGTCGACCCACACAAACTCGTCAGCCGAGGTGACATTGGTGTTGATGGTTTCGAGCGACGAGTGCCGCATGAGCCGCCGCACGGCCGGCTCGCTCGACTCGCTGCCGCTGAGGCTGGAATAGGTGGAGGTGCTGTAGCCGCCCCCGCCGCCTCCCGCCGCCCCCGCCGTGTGCGAGCGCATGGTCAGCTGTTGAATGGCCAGCTTGATGTCCTCTATGCCCGATCCGCTGGGCACCAGTTTGGCGGGCGTGGCGCGGTGCCGGCTGCGACCCGCTACGTTCTTGCTGCGGCCCGACCGGCTCTGGCTGGGCATCACGCTTGCCGATAGTCTGCAACAAGAGTGAATAATCAAAATCATTTTTATCTTCAGAATTACATCACATCTCAGAGTTACATCTTATTATCTTGTATATTACGAATATTATAGAATATTAATAGACAATATTTTTTTCTCAATTCAATTCAATTTATTTCACACACAACATTAAAACAACATTACATCAACATTACATACATCAATAATTACATGAAAAGTTAAAGAAACAATAGAAAGAATGTTAATCCAGAGAAGAATAGTTGTGGTGGAAAAAGGGTAGTGAATCGAAAGTTCTCCCAACTATGGATTAGATATTGATTAATAAACAGCTATTGATCAAATATTAATAGACATCTATTAATTAAATATGCATTGATTAATGTGCAAACAATATTACTGTATTTTCATATATAGAAAAATATACTTTCTATTGCTCAAATATTCATAGAATATTAATAGACAATATTGATTAAATATTAATAAACAGCTATTGATTAAATATTAATAGACATCTATTAATTAAATATGCATAGATTAATGTGCAAACAATATTATTTCTAAGTATAGAAAAATATACTTTCTGAAATTAAGTGAATATTCAAAAAGTTGAAATCGAACATCAACCTACTTAGGCTATAACACCATGTTCTCCATCAAGGGAAAATTTGGTTATACGGCGAGGTGGCGGAACTACACGGGTCTCCAAACCAATCAAATATTATTGTGCAATATAAAATTGTCAACAAATAAATAAACAAATTCATTCGCTAATAATAATTAGGTAAAAAGAAGCATGGAAAATATTATTTGATATCTATAAGGCAAATATGAGTATCAGAAGATTATAAGTGAATGTCAATTTGTAACAATAAAAAGGAAGAATATGTGAGAAAAATCTTTAAATATAAAAAGATTGATTATTCAAGTACTCTGTAGAAAGTAGAAAATACAATAATATTGTCAATAGATTATTACATTAAGCTGTGAATAAAGAATTTATTTCAATTTTTATTTATTTCTCATAAAATTACAAATACAACTTTTCAAACAAACAGCAAAAATGAATCAATCACAATACAGTATTATACAAATAAGAACATAAGAAACTACTTCCCCAAAAAAGCAAGCTCGAGCTTGGGGAAGGAGAAAAGCAGAATGCTTCTGAAAAAGCGCTAGCTTTTAGCGCATGCTGTGCAGCACACAAAATCGACCAAGTATGGACATAGGGATTGAAGAATAGTTTACCTTTCGTCTTCTGGCACCGAGTTGAGATGCGATCGGTAGTGTTGGTGCCGGTCGACGGGGGGACTGGAGCTCGTGTGGCCATCCGACATGCTCGCATGTCCCGACGATCGATTGTCATCCGACGAACTGCCGTTCGAGTCGTGACGTCTCTGCAACACAAAAAGAACCACACCTCAATTCAGTTAAACATTTATCAAATGACAACTATAATCACAGCTATCCATTTTTATATCTTAATTTAGTAATATTATTATTCTTATTCATCATTTTAAAACCAAGAATAATTGGCTCATTAGAATCTTAGGGCCGGTTCATGAGCTCGGGATTTAGCCAAGTCCTAGACTAAAACGGGTGGTCACCGTAGCATCGACAAACGTTAACCTCGACACTATGTACTAAGGGCTCTCTATGCTGCTAACCCACTAACCAGTCGAGACAAACGTTTGTCGATGCTACGGTAGCCAGCCGTTTTAGTCTAGGACTTGGCTAAGTCCCGAGCTCATGACCGGCCCTTAGAATCTTTTAGGGTGCTATTAGCCGTGAGCGACTAAGACGCCGAGACTAAGTAGTGTATACAATACATCCCTCTTTATCACTCCATATATCCCAATACCCCTCGACCGTTGTCTGTAAGAATCAGTTTCCTACTCCGAAGGCAGCCAGAGATACTTTTTCTTTCGCTGAGACGTGTTTCAGACGGCTAGTAAGGTCCCATGTCACTCAATGCTTTTTAGCCAGAAATAAAGATTGCTAAAATATTTTAGCAGATTGCTACAGCTATTACAGTACAAAAAGATACAGGTATACAATAGTCTAGGTGCCTAATTTTGCGTTTTCAAATTCAAATTTATTCTCAATCCATTACAAAGAAAATACATAAGCATATTAACTAATCTAACAAACGTAAGCATGATATTACAATTGAAAGGAGATAACATAAATTCAATGGAAAGAGACAATATACCCACAAGACATAGCTTCTGCGCGTGGGCATGAGTTGTAGACCTTAATATCAATTATGCGAAAAAATTAAAGATACATGAAGCACAAAACTTCTATTTAAAATTATTAGATGATTTGATAATTTTATTGGGTGGAATAACTAGAAGTTGTCAGAACCACATATATCGAGATACCGATTTCGGTTGTTACCCATTATCAATTTCCGGTGAAGAGATGGTGTAACAACTGATAACGGTACCTATCTCTCGAAACTGTATTTTGTTAAGAATGTGTTTGTGACAACTTATGGTCCTTTTATTCGATATGGATAACTTTATATCATCTTCTCTACTACACAAAAGCCTGGTTTTCATTAGTAGAGTTAGTGGTAGAGTTCCCTGGGCAAGTACTAACTAATTTGTGAACTCTCCCAATGAAAACGTTCATAGTAGAGTAGAGTCATGGTAGAGTACTTGTTTTTAGTAGAGTAGAGCGGGATAGCACCGTGGGATAGTACTCTACCACTTGCCTTCCCCCACCACCGCTTCTCATCACTCTACTCTACCACCACTATTCTAATGAAAACAGTCTCGAACTAGTAGAGTAGAGCTAGTAGAGTCATTTTAAGGTTAGATCTGTTCACTAGACAACACACTTTACCTACTATTCACAATTGTAGTGAAAACAGTTACTCGACCAAGTAAGTAGAGTAGAGTTAGCTCGGTAGAGTTAGTATGCCAGTTACTCGACCACTAACTCTACTAATGAAAACCAGACTATAGAGTTATACTTTTAATCAGTTTTGTTTTGTTATTAATATAATAATTCTAGTTGAAATGAAAGATAAAGCTGTGAGAGTACCTTGACATGCAGCAGCCTAAGCTCATCGACGCTGAGATGATGGTGCGGCAGCACACTCTTTTTGGTGGCAGCGGTGGGGGGAAGCGGCTGCTTATTATTGGTCCTGGTCTCATCGTGACACTCGTGACCGGACTGCGGCGTCAAGCAGCTGTCGGCGACTGCAGCCGGCGGCAGGCTGGGTTTGGTGGGAGTCGCGCGACTGACGGCCGTCGCCGCGCTGCTGCCTGCGCCTGGACTGGTGACCGCCGCCGCCGCACTGCCAGCCGACAGCACCACACTTGTGACGGGCACGTCTTTGATTGACAGTGTGCCGCTACTACCCGACACCTACCAAAAACCGAAAACATATTACTTGAGTTCAATCATTTAATGACAATGGGAAAAATACAATTTCAAAATTATCAATCAATTTTATTCACAAAAATGCTATAATTGTTTTATATGAGGTTAAGAAAATTATACATATACATTAGCCATTATATAGGAATGTTCGCTCAATACACAGTAAACATATTATTTTTAGACCTTGAACGAACCTAAGTACCAAATTTCAACATTTTCTGCCTATTAGTTCTCGAAAAAACTGAGAAAACGCACATAATCGCTAGAAAAACGCGAATATTGGGCGATTTCTGGCGTAATTTTGGGAGAATCTTAAAAAGATTTTAACGTATCATTTTTAGACCTTAAACGAACCTAAGTACCAAATTTCAACATTTTCTGCCAATTAGTTCTCGGCTGAGAAAATATAAAATTGATAGAAAACGCGTATATTGGACGTATCATTGGATGTTTTCAAAATCCGTTCTTAGTGGCGTCAAAGCTCCAACTGAACATGCATGCCAAATTTGAACGCATTTGGTTCAGTAGATTTTTAGTTCTGCTGATGAATGAGTGAGTGAGTGAGTGCCATTTCGCTTTTATATACTGTATATAGATATGTGTATGGCGTTGAGTCATAAGAGATAAAAAATTAGTACGAACAAAGAGGCCTAATAATAAAAAAGTACATGAATACAAGCATATCAAACACAGTTTTTTATAGGTAAAGCTTCAAGTCTAGGTGATCCAGTCATTCCACTGCTTCTGGTGTGACAGAAATAAAATCATAAGGTTGACCAGTATAAGCTTGGCGGCTGATGTTGAAAGCTATGTTGGACTGTTCGAGCCCTTAAGGAGAAACATCGAAGTATTTAGATAGTAAAGTTTTTGAATGAACTGAATTTAGTTCAAAATTATTATAGTATTCTTACCCTAGGTGACGTGGCTGATGACAGTAGCTGGGAGGCTGTTTCCGAGCTGCTTTTGACAAGCTCCCTGCTTCCCCCTCCACCCGGCCTGAAAATTAACAATTGATTGCTTAGAATTCATATTCTATCGAAATAATATAAAAATTGGTCTTCGACAAATTCAATAAAGTTTCTCATTAATCAAATTACATCTATCAATACTGTGGAACATGGTGGATTAGCTAAGCAAATATTTTATAAGGAAACAAAATAGGCTAACAGGGTATATTGAAATTTTTAAACTGATAAATATCATTCTTTTGCGTGAATTAGATGAATATATTGCTCTAATTGATTCAATTAGATAAAATAAAACTGTGAAATGAGGTAGATTAGCTGAGCAAATATTTTATAAGGAACAAAAAAGTAATCTCTTTGCGTGAATTAAAATTAATTCCTCATTGGAAGATCTGTCAAGATTGATTGATTACACCGGAAGAATACACATTACATCGACTATTAATTGATTAATAAGAAATTTGATGGTACAAAATAGTTTCTAGTAATTTTCAATAGCTTAATAAGTTATAAAGTATTACTAATCGTGTGCTACTATTAAGTGTGAATTCCAATATTGTAACTTCAAAACCTTTGCCGGCAAAACTCTACTCAACACTATTTTTGTAATTTTTTTATATGGTCAGTATTGTAGGTTGTAAGTTCAACCTTTGGTTATTAGAGATTGAAGAAATCAAAGACCATATAGTGAGTGATACTTTAAACTACTTCAATAGCACAAAATACAATCAAACTTCCATTTGGCACTTTTTTGAGCACTGGACAAAGAAATCAACTGAATTGAAAATCTACCGTATTGGGCCATAGACGTCAATGCCACAATATTCTTAAAATCTGTGGATATCTTTTTATCTGACCATTTCAATTTGGATATTGAGATTAAGACGAGATAGTACAAATTTAAACATTCGCAGTGTCAATAAGGGAAATTCTACTGAACAATAAAATTCCAGATAACACTTTGTTTTAATTTGATGAAATAAAAAGAAACGAATGTAAAACCCATTGAAATTGGGAAAAAATCCCAAATGACAATAGATTAATTGAACTTGAGGACCAATTCAATTAATTAACGTAGAAGTAAACTTCTCCTATACTGCTTTACAGTATTTCAAATAAGTTTCGAATATCTTACTCTCCAATGCATACTGCACTATGACTTTTGTGCAGTACTTATAGAAAAATTTTGTGCAATATTTAATATAGAAAATAATAGAAAACGAGCAGAAATCATGCATTTTTCATTAGTTTTTGCAGATTTTTCATGTAGATTTCAGCCAATTGATGAAGTATCAAGAATTTTATTAGTCATCAATTTTTACAGATAAATACATGGACATCATCAGGTACAGTACTTACTACATACTAGTCAACATTAAATTTATAATATAAACAATAGATATGCTTGATGAACAATAAAATGTTATGTAGAACCCTACTATCGCTGTGATTATTTGAATGAGGCTATCAAAATACAAGATAAATTATGCAGGTCTACATGAATAGATGATAATTTTCAATAATATTGATTTATTTACGCTTAAATTCTCTTTTCTCTCTCTCTCTTGGTATTCAACCCTGAGGTTGGTTTGCAGCAGTGCGCCATTCTTCTCTTCTTTCTGCTTTCCTCTTCATTTCATCATCAAAAAGATTGTCACTTTCCTCTTTTTTAAGTCATCAAAAAATATTTTCATCCATATTCAATTTTTTTAACTATTGATTTTCTATGTATTGAATCTTGAGATCTATTGAATTATGGAATGTTTATTGACTGAGTTAAATAAAATACACAATATTGAAGATTCTGCTGAAGAATTTAGAAGTTCCATGCATGAATTTTTAAGAAATTATTAATTTATTTATTATTTATTTACCATGAATTTGACGGCTCGTCAGAAGCCTGAGGTCCAGGCACCATAACCACAGACTTATAGCGCTGCTCATCGGCCCGATTTCTAAGTATAAAGTTATCATCTTTTCCACTAGAATTATTATTGCCACTCGATAAATTATTATTGGTTAGCCCAGCGGCCAGCTCCCGACACAAGTGACAAGAACAGTTATCACAGCACCTCATTACGATAATAGAACATCACTGATCACAAAATTAATCCACGGTTGCAACGAGGATTGAAAATGAACCATAATAAAGATAAAATTTGTTGCATTATGTTTTGAAAAGTATTTTAAACATTACGACGTTTGTTGTCAAAAACACATTACAATAATAAAATATCACTGATCACAAAATTAATCCACGATTGCAACGAGAATTGAAAATGAAACATATTAATTTATTATATAATATTAAAGATAAGACTTGTTGCATTATGTTTTGAAAAGTATTTAAAACATTACGACGTTTGTTGTCAAAAAACACATTACAATAATAAAATATCACTGATCACAAAATTAATCCACGATTGAAACGAAATTTGAAAATTGAACATAATATTTTTTAAATCATTGTTGCATTACGTTTTAAAAAGTATGTACATTATGACGCTTATTAGTCAAAAAGCCCATCACGATAATAAAACATCACTGATCACAAGATAAATCCATGATTGCATCGAGAATAAAAAATGAAACATGAATTAAAAACAAGCATTGTTAAACATTATGACGTTTGTTAGTCAAAAAACTACATCGCTGAATCACATCTCAAAATCACGGTTGAAAAACTTGAGTTTGGAACGTTTTTGAAAGGAGAAACACATTGCTCGACTTGAAGGAAGAGCAGCTTTTCTGAAAGAGTAAACTTTGAGAAAGCTATGCACTTTGGGATATGATAGACTGAAACCCGCCGAGCGCTTCATACACAGCGGCCACCGCTTTCTTGACGTGGGAAGAAAAAACAATCGCTAATAATTAGCAAAACTCTTCTTCCCTTCTCACCTTTGTTCCACATGACATGATATCTAAACATCTGTAACGGAGGCAGAGGAATTACTCCTCCACCTCCTCCTTTTACCCCTCTCCCTAACCCCTTCAAACCAAAACTAAACTCTGTTTTCCGCCCGGACATACCGGACTAGGAAGAACCGTGTGCATTCCATTATCTATGTATATAATATTTGAATAACAATAAGATTGTCTTCGCAAGTTCACAACTTGTCATAATAAATATCACTCACTAGGAAATAGAAAGCTTTAATATCATTGGCAATAAGAATTATACTGTATATGTCCAAGGAATGCTAACATATTCTTTATAATTAGGCCTACTTACAAAATAGATATAGCCTACTGCTAATTCTTTTCATTTAAATTACAACTAAGGAACTTACTATCAACAACAAAAATTAGTTTTCATCATTTGTTACCATACTGTATAGCCTATAACATAACTATAAATCTCTCATCAAATCATTTCTCATCATCATCTTTCCCATTACCCACGCACAAGCCTAGAGATTATGTGGGCATCATCCCCAGCAAAAAAAAATTGATGTAGATCTCATTTGTTTCACAAGTTGAATTATTGTTGATGTTAAATTGAAACTTTTGAGTTATACACGTAGATTTTTAGAGTAGGCACACACACACAATTATGTGTAAAAATAAGGCCTGTTATAATCAAATTACAAACAGACGGGCAACAATTATTTATAAAAGCATAACAATTAATATTTAGAAAACGTTTCTGAGATTAAATTTTTTAATAATCAAGTTTTCAACACAGTTTTAAAGTTAAAAGCAGGATAATTCTATTAGATGAACTTAACACCTTGTGAGGTACACATTTAATGTATTATGAAGTCAAATTTAATATTTCGATTTAGCACAAGAACTCAGTATTTACGTTAGATTGGTTTAGATCCGGATGTGAAAAGATTGACGAATCTTTCTAGTATTATCGTATTAGATTGGAAACATCTTCATCTACAATAAACTAGTATGTACTGCAGATTCATACTCAATATTTATATACTACGGTGCATTTTTATTTTTTTCAAAACTCCAGGAACAAAACTTAGGAGTTTAGTCCAGAATGTCTAGTACAGTAATTTGAAATTTTAGAGCAATGCCAATTCTAATCAATTTTTGCATTTCACATGGAAAACAAACTCTTGTCATTCATGAATGCAGTCATTCATTAGCGGAAAATAATAATCGAGAATAAATGTTAGCAGAGAATCGCAATTTTCTAAAGGTGAAAGTGATGCGTGCACTTTCAGTTCCCAACACCACACTAAACAATGGATGAGAAAAATGACATATGAAGCTCAGGCAGCAGAATTCTCTCACCACTTTCTTCAACCTCAAAACAACATACTCCGTCTTCGAAACACAGAACTTTGATAAGATTTCAGTTTGATAGTTGAACTTTAAATATATTGACCCCTCTAGCCTTAGGAACATATTCTGCCTTGAATAAAGAGTGCTGTGATTTGATCAGACTGATCCCAGTTTGATAGTGAATCAACCTCTAAAATATACGTATCATTGACTCATGAAGCCATCAGAAAATTATTCTAATGAATAGGAAATAAACAATTCATAGGGTATACTGTAACACTGTAAAAACAGTGTTTACTGTGAATTTGAGATTGATAAAATACATAGGCTTGTTGTATGAATGAATCTGATCCATTAAAAATTATAAAAATCAAATGTTGCAGAAAAACTCTTTCAACCTGAACCCATCAAACCTTCAACAATACTTGATTAAATAAACGGAATTGAAGTGAAAAGAACCGAACATTACTCTAAAATAATAGTCTATTATTATCCTATGATTTATATTGTAGGCCTATATTAGGCTCGTAGCGAGTAGCGTAACGAGTAGCGTTTCGTCCGATTTTTGATTCTTCTACCTGACTTCAGAAACCCTTCTATCACTGGCTAATTACTGTTGTAAATAATCAGTAACAAATAAAATTTAAAATCTGCTTCTTCAGATTCTATAGCTGCAATAGTTGGCTATTTGTATTGCTTCATGTGAATTATTTCTATCAAAGCCACTGATTCGAAGTCAAAGCCTATTTATTTGGATGTAATTAAAATACTAGTTTTCCTCCCTACTGTATACAGAAGAAGATCATATAGAAATTTATGCCAATTCATAAACATTGGCAGAAGTTGAATCAATCCAATAATGGCAATGAATTGTGGATGAGTACACTTTGAAAATGGTAGCTTGATGAAGTAATTTAATCTACTTTCAGCTTCACTTTGGGTAGAACACCTCTGACATCTAGACGGCTGAATAATGAAGTTGTAACTTGAATGACCCAGTGCAACTGCTGCCATCTTACGACAAAATTCAGAACTAGCAGCATTGTGCATTGCCGATCAATCAGGGGAGGGAGGCGGAGCTTGGAGGCGTGTCTGTAAAAATTGAAGCTGTAAATCACCCAGTAACTGCAGCCATCTACCGGTCGAATTCAGAACTAGCTGAGTCATTCATTTCTGAGTTATCAAGAGATAGTTGACGGAGTTTGGAGGCTACATGATTCACAAATTAGGCTACGATTCATGGAAGAATTTTAGACACAGTCAAGCATTGTTCAAGTATTTTCATTGCTGAATAAATAAATAGAAACAAAATTTGTCTTGGAAATCACAATAAATGATTGAATCACCGTTTCTGAAATATGTTTGAATTGTTATCACAATGGAATGGTTACACCCCATTAACCTATCTTCTATCAGATGTTGTTGAAGTTGAATTCCAATTCTCTTATCATAACTCCAAACTCCTCCACTTCCTTTCCAACGATTCATGTGATTCAAAAACCAAATGGCCTATCAAAAAAAGACATTTTCCATGAAAGTATTTTTGGATTCACCTCAAAGTTTTGTCAGACGAAGCACTACTCCTTCAGGTACCCTGCCTAATCCCAAAACTACTGAGACATTGCTGTTGGACGAATCGCTACTCGGACGAAACGCTACAGAACCCCTCATGGGTCCACATCCAATTCCTACCTGAAGCAACAGGTTGCTCATTAGGAAAGGGTTTCACCATTGTTTGTGAAATTCTCACGCTGAACCTTTCTCGATTGTTCTACCATCTCTACCATCTTTCTAGATTGATTACCAACCATTGGTTGAAAGTTCAACCAATTTGTTAATTTTAGACCTCGCTGGCTAAAGAGCGCACATTTTGGAGTTGATATTTTATGTAGTCTTGCGATGAAAAAATTGATCTTTTAATCTTATTAATGCAGTAATTTGGGATGAAAATTTAGTTCAATCAACGTAACCTGTAAGTACGTTAATGTACTTTATGATTCTACGAAATCAATTGGTAGGAAAAGACAAAGAGGTCTTGACTGCCTAAAAACAGTCGTCATCTCTCATCATTACCCCTCATTACCCACGCACAAGCCTAGAGCCTGTGGCATCCCTCGAAAAATCATAATCCTTCCCATCATTAGCAGCATAAGATAATGTTCTTGAGCACAATTCCCTCATCGAACTAGACTATAGTGCGATTCACGTCAAGAAGTCAGCATTGCTTAGATAGGAGTTTGCTATCATTGTTCAGCACAAGGCAGTTGCTGATGTCTCTATGCTATTCGCACTGTGCATAGTTGCCGCACTGTGCATTGCTGTCGCACACAGTCCCAACAAACACGTTTGGTGCAGTTTTCTCTTTCTCTCTCAATGAAACTTGGCATCAATGCTCCTCATATAAACAATGCTGTCTTCTTGACGTGAGTCGGACTATAGCGGAATTTGTAACGCGCTCACCTTCTCGGTTTGGGGCGTAGAATTTCATGACTGCCCTCGATGGGACTGCGGTAGTGGTCGGTGGCATCGCGGAACTCGGGCACTGGATGCGGATGCGTCAACATCTGCGTTTGGATCGGGGGGCTGGTTGCCATGTCATGCCCGCTGCTCACTGTCACATTATCACACCGGTCTCTTCATCTGCAACACATGTAATAGAATGTAAACAAGCTTGCAACAAGTGCTTGAAACAAGATTGAATAAAGCTTAAATCAAGCATCAAAACAGCTTGAAACTGGCTTGAATCGTCTCTTCAAGCTTCATTCAAGCTCGCATAAGCTTATACGAATAGATTAATAAGAAATAAATAAATTAATAATGGAGGTACCGCTATTTAATACAGTAGTTATAATAAAAGTAGCGATAGAAAATAAACTAATTAAAATAAGGGCCGATTGTAAGAAAAGCCTGTTGCTCTCAAGATAACTTTAAGGCTAGGCGTACACCGATTAGTCAAGACAAGACAAGATGAGATTAGTCACGTTTAGTCACAGTACTTCGGCATCGGTGTGTGCTGCTTCATAAGCAACTATGTGAATAATTGTGACTAAACGTGACTAATCTCGTCTTGTCTTGTCTTGACTAACCGGTGTACGCCTTGCCTTAATTTACGGAGCTCAATAGGGATCTCGTTGCATTGATTCTGTTAGTTGACGTCATTTTACGGAGTATTACTTTGTGTATCTCGTGAACTGAAACTCATTTTAGGTCATTTCACAGCACATTACTGTGCATCTCATGAACTGAAGAAAAGTATTTTCCAAAATCTGAAGATTCTTGAAACTTTATTCATATAATCTTATAATTTCCGTTAATTTTTTTGTTTCTTCTATTCTGAAGTTGTATCTTTCGGTTTACTTTCTTTCATTTAACTCTTACTTTTAGTCAAATTCATTGAAATTATTATGTCTTGAGAATGATTGTTGGGTTATAGTTTGTTTGATATGAAATCTAACAATTTCTGTTGACTCAATTCAAGGCGAATACATAATACAGTTGTTGATTTTTTTAAACTGTCGATCTATCTACAGGGTGTTTCAGAACTCCCTACCAATACTCTAGAGCATTGTTCCTGGTCAAAAACCATATCTAAATATCATATTTTAATCGTCCAAAAGTCCTTAGTCACACACACAGCTGCCATTTTGTTTTTTCACTTATTATTTTTTATCTCAATAATGGTAAAACATATGGAATTGAAACTTTGCACCAACATTTATGACAACTAGACAAAGCTACAAAAAAATTATGACAATTTTTCAAATCCATAAAACAAAATGGCGGCCATTTAAAATTTTGTTTCTTGAATAACTCGAAAACCGTTGATATTACGAAATTTTTTTTAGTAAATTTAATTACAAATCGATTAAAACCTTATTTGTTAAGATTGACCAATATTGACTGGAGATATGGTAGCTTTAGCGACAAATGGCGGCCATTCAAAATTTTGTTTCTTGAATAACTCGAAACCGTCGATAATACGAAAATTTTAGAAGAATAACTTGTTTTAGTAAATTTAATTACAAATCGATTAAAACCTTATTTGTCGAGATTGGACCAATATTGACTGAGATATGGCAGCTTCAGTGACAACAATGGTGGGCTATTTAAATTTTTCTTGAATAACTTGAAACTTGATGTACAAATTTTACAGAATAACTTTTTTATGAATTTAATTGCAAATCGATTAAACCTTATTTGTCAAGATTAACCAATATTGACTGAGATATGGCAGGTGGATAGTGAGCATTTTCAGTATCCTGGGTAAGTCGGTTACAAAAATGCAACAGTCTGCTTTGCTTGTTATTTTAAAGCGATTTTAAATCATTTTGTGTGAAGAAAGACAAAATAAATGGGTTACCGTAACCTCCATTCACCGATCACTAAAGCTGCCATATCTCAGTCAATATTGGTCCAATCTCAACAAATAAGATTTTAATCGATTTGTAATTAAATTTACTAAAAAAAGTTATTCCTCTAAAATTTTCGTAATATCAACGGTTTTCGAGTTATTCAAGAAACAAAATTTTAAATGGCCGCCATTTTGTTTTATGAATTTGAAAAATTGTCATAATTTTTTTTAGCTTTGTCTAGTTGTCATAAATGTTGGTGCAAAGTTTCAATTCCATATGTTTTACCATTATTGAGATAAAAAATAATAAGTGAAAAAAACAAAATGGCAGCTGCATATGTAAACTACTAATGCCATTTGCATATGAAAAAATAAGAGGCTGTTCATCACCCGGCACCTACTGTCATCTGGAGGCAGAATTCAGAAATACGTTGTTGACCAATCAGGTGCGAGTAGGCGGAGCTTGGAAGAGTGCAGTGCCTGTAGGCGTGGTTCTAATCTGAATCGTATCGTGATTGGTCGGTTTCATTCTCTGCTTGATTCCAGTAATGTATACTCTATTCATCTTTTGAGAAACGTAGGGAATGCAAATAATATAAAATAATAATATAATTGAGTGTAAAGGAATAGTGATATTTCTTGTAGTTTAGAATAGTAATTTTCAAATAGTTTTTTACTATACAGTCACTTTTCCATACTTTCATAATTATTTCTTCAGATTTTATTGACGACTCCGAGTTCATCTATCTGTATGTAATAGAGTAATATTAATATTTCTAGTAACTTACTATTTTTTATCATTAATTTCAGTTGATTTGGTTTTTATTATTTTCATCAATTGTTCGTTGTACGAAATCTAATTGTTAATACTGTAATATTGCACAAGGTACCAGTTATTTCCACGATATTAATGAGGGAGAAGGCAATCATGGTGTTTGTACAGCTTCTATCAACATCAGCTCATTTCTATTTCTAATTTCTTTCCAACTTTTTTAGTTGATGACTTTTCGTTCATTGCCTTCATCAATTTTTTTTTCGAATACCTTTAACTCGTAATATTACTTCAAAATTTTGCATCTTTGATGACCAGAGTTTGAAAATCTGTTGATTATTGTAAGTAGTGTCTTCATAATAATTATAGTCCAGTCAATGAGTTCCAAAAACCCCCCGATGGGGGAAAAAATTCATAACAAGCTGATTTTTTCACCATCGACTACTATCATATAGACAAGTGTCCTGGCAAAAGTCCTGACCCCCACCCCTCTTGCTTTTTCCCCTCAGCACCCTTCTCTCAAAGTTTCAGTTTTTGCAAGTGGTTTCGTATATCATGTAAGTATCTCGACTTACAAATTGGAGATATCGATTCAAAACTTTTCATTGTTTAGAAAAATTAATTTTTCTTATGACAATTTGTTCCATTACCATTCTACTCTAACCCCACTAGTTCCGGGAGTTATTTGTACAGCAAAGAATGAAGAAGAAGTTGAGATTTTTGTTTAAAAATTGTTTAATTCTGCAAATAAAAAGTTTACATAATTGTTTTACAGAAAAATGTTACATACAAAAAATGTGGAATCATTTCATTATCTTTAATTTGAATAATCACATACTATAGTTTACTTCACATGAATAGACGTGAGAAAACGTCCATTAAAGTTCAATACGCATGATCACGCTAGTGCACGGCTGCTATGTTAAACAGATGGCTTCATGGAAATAGTCCATTCATTGAAGTTTGACACGGGAAATTTTTCCTTTATATTGTGTATATCACAGAAGTCCACTTGATGATAGAGAATCGTGGTTGGTTTCAAATCGTAGATCAGGCGATTTCCTATTTTCATTTCCAATCAAAATTTTTACAAAGATAGAAGAAGAATTCAACTATGTATTATCGTGCATTTCTAAAATAAAACATAACTTTTCAATTGAAACACTTTTATCTGAAAAATTGAAAAATAATGGAGTTTAACAATGAGACGATAAAACCAGGCAAGACACTAACACATTATTATTATTGTTTTTCTTTTTCCTTTAAGAGGATCCAAGGGGGGTCATTATGCCCTCTGAGACCCAAGAGAAAAACAATAAAACGGTATAAATCTAATAGAAACTAGGACGAAATTATATAAATAACAAAATTTGGCTTTTTGGGTTATGTGGAAAGCCATTTATGTTACTTGTGCAGGGCATTCTTTAATATCTTGTTCTAGATACTGTTTTAAGAACACAGGATATTTAACCTGCTGGAAGGTGGGTGCTCCATCTGGAGTAGACTGAAGACGCAGTTGAATATTTCACCGAATATTATTCCGACTGCACCCACTAGAATGGTTGGGCTTTATATTTTATTTAATTATTACCCTATTCATATTGATATTTTTGTAACTAAAAATGTGTTTAATAATTTTTAGTAAATTGATGAGAACCTATTTAAATTTTGATACGTAAGAATTTTAAAACTTAATTCATAAGAAAGAATACAATGATGTTAAGGAATGCAAAATTAATTACATATTTGTACAACATACATATTAATATAACAGAGCTATCCATGAAAACATTATGAGGGACACTAAACCACGTCAAAATACATCATTTTCTGTTAAAAAATCTAAAAGTTTTGGGGGTTTATATATCTTTTAAATACATAGTTGAATTCTTCTTCTATCTTGTAAAATGAATATTTAAAAATTAGATTAGAAATGAAAGTAGAAATCGCGATCTACAATTTGAAACCAACCACGATTCTCTATCATCAAGGACTTCAAGATATACACAATTGTAAGGAAAAATTTCCCGTGTCAAACTTCAATGAATGGACTATTTTCATGAAGCCATCTGTTTAACATAGCCGCCGTGCACCAGCGTGATCATGCGTATTGAATTTTAATGGACGTTTTCTCACGTTCATGAAGTAAACTATAGATTGTGATTATTCAAATTAAAGATAATGAAATGATCTACATTTTTGTATGTAACATTTTTCTGTAAAACAATTATGTAAACTTTTATTTGCAGAAGTAAACAATTTTAAGCAAAAATCTCAACTCTTCTTCATTCTTTCACAAATAACTCCGGAACTAGTAGAGTTAGAGTAGAATGGTAATGAACAAATTATAGAAAATTAATTTTCTAAACAATGAAAAATTTGAATCGATATTCCATTGTAAGTCGAGATACTTACGATATACGAAACCCTTGCAAACTGAAACTTTGAAAAAGTGCTGGGGGAAGCAAGAGGGTAGGGGTCAGGACTTTTGCCAGGACACTTGTCTATATGATAGTAGTCGATGGTGAAAAAATCAGCTTGTTATGAATTTTTTCCCCTAAAAACCACTCATTGACTGGACTATTAATAAATGTCCAAAACATTATTACTTTTTATTTGTCATTTATCGTATTAAATACAGTAGTTTTGATTAAAATATAAATTGGTTGAAATGGAAGCGTGATATTAATAACTGAGATTTATCTGTTTCTTTCACACTGCACTTTTTTGAAATCCCAAGGTTCTAATAACTATAACTATACCCTTAGGCCAGATTCCACCAAAACGCGAAAACTTAGTTTTCGCCAATCTTAGTTTTGGGCCAGCTGGTCTAGGTTTCAAGTTATAAAGAATTTCTTTCAAAGTCAGCTGGCCCAAAACTAAGATTGGCGAAAACTAAGGCTAGGCGTACACCGGTTAGTCAAGACAAGACAAGATGAGATTAATCACAGTACTTCACATAGTTGTTATGAAGCAGACAACCGATTAGTCATTGCATCAGTGTGTGCTGCTCATAAGCAACTATGCTGAATTACTGTGACCCAAACGTGACTAATCAACTTGTCTTGACTCAACTGTACGTAACTCGCATTTTGGTGAAATCGGGCTAATAGCTGTCATCATAATCAATGGAGTTTTCTTAGGCTAGAGTACACGTTAGTCAAGACAACACAAGATGAGATTAGTCACGTGTAGTCACAGCAATTCACATAGTTGCTTATGAAGCAACACACACCGATTAGTCATTGCAACAGTGTGTGCTGCTTCATGAGCAACTATGTGAATTACTGTGACTAATCTCATCTTGTCTAGTCTTGACTAACCGGTGTACGCCTAGACTGAGGAATTGGATTCTCTCCAAACAAAACATGTTTAAACCATCTTTTCGTTAAAGTCAGTGATGCATACATCTTTTCGTCGTTGTGAGTAAAAACCCCAAGTCAAGAGTCGAGTGAATAAGATCAGAATAATATTCTTGATATAAGCAGATCTACGTAAATACTACCGATTACTGATAATAGATAACTGAATAGAATATGAGTTGACTGGATAAGATAAGACTTGTGAACGGTGAATGAGGTAGGAGTTTTGTCGGAGTTGGAAGAGACGAACCGAAGTGCTGATTCCAGGTACAGTAGAAGGTGCTTGCCTACTCGCTGACTGCTGATGCTGACTGGTTACGTCAGCAGAGCAGAGCAGTAGCACGGGCCAAAGGACAGCGTACGTGGCCAACGTGTCAAAGGAATGCTGAATACCAGATCAATGGAGGAGGCTGCGACGGGTCCACGAGAGGCAAGAGGAAAGGTGATCGAAGAAAGGCAGGAGGCGCGGTGAAGGAAAGAAGTAAGTAGAACTAGATTGATTGAGGCAAGAGGCACATAAACAGAAAGAACTTAAGACTAGATTGATTGGTTGATTGAGTATTGAGACAAGAGGCACGGTAAAGGAAAGAAGAGTGATAGTAGCTTGATCGATTAAGGCAAGAGGCACATGGAAAGAAGTAAGACTAGATTGATTAGTTTGAGGCAAGAGGCACTAAGAAGTAAGATTACATTGATTTAATAAGCGCAATGGTTCTCAAACTGCGGTAAGGATTCTCCAAAACATGTTTAAACCATATTTTAGTTAAAGTCAGTGATGCATACATCTTTTTCGTCGTTGTGCATATAAAACCCCAAGTCAAGAGTCGAGTGAATAAGATTAGAATATATAATAATACTGTAATCAGATAATAAGAATAATACTCGTAATATAAGCAGTCTACGTAAATACTACCGATAAATGATCGTTACCTTAGGTGATCGTTCACGAGAGGTGAAGATGTAATTTACCCCTTGGGGATACGCAAAATAATAAGGGGGTACGTGGCTGGCACACAAAATATTAACAATCTTTAAATAAATTATAATCTCCAATAACTCTAAGATTCATAATATTGTGCCAATTAATGGAAGTTGAAATTATGATAGCGTACCCGTTCGTTTTTCCTATAACATATAAATAGCTTATTGGGGACATGTTTAATTAGTACCAGTAACTGAGAAGGGGTATCTAGCACCTTTTATTGTTACACAGGGGTAAAGAGTTGAAATAAGTTTGAGAACCACTGGTTTGAGGCAAGAGGAACTGAAAGAGGTTGATACTAATGCAAGGAATGCGGCACTAAAACAAGTATAAGGTAAGAAGAAAACAGAATCGAAGCAAGAAGCAAGAAAGAGGCAGGTAATGAGGTAAAGAATGAGGTAATAAATGGAGAATGAGATGAGGAGTATCTCAGGAGTAGAACAATTAATTTGAATGGTAGAGACCCCCATTTGATTGGGAATCTAATTTGAAAATTTGTAACGTATGGTGAGTCAATATTTAATTAGATTTGAGAATAGTTGAAAAAGTTTGTTCAAAACAATGTGAAAGATTAAGGCGAAAAAAGCAAGATGCACCTTAGAAGATAAGAGATAAAGAACGCACTAATAAAAAGAGATTTCAGGTATGGAACGCTGGAAGGTAAGAGGCAAGAAGCAAGTGGCATAAGAGAATGAGCAAAATGCTCGAGGCAAGGGAAGAAACATAGTGAAGGAAAAAAGTAAGGCAAGAGGTGTGATGGAAGGAATGCGGCACCAGAACAAGTACGGAATAAGGCGAGAAGAAAAAAGAAAAGAGGCACATAAAGAGGTATGATGTGAAGAACGCGGTAATTGAAAGAGTATGTTTCTTCTGTAAGTTTCTACAGTAGTAAGTAACTCACAGAAGATGTATGGAACGCTTGTGAGGCAAGAAAGAGGTAAGATACCGGCAAAAGGAAGTTTAGGTGGGAAGAGGTACTGTACATCGTACTAATAAAAGATAATAGAAGGTGAGAAGAAACGAAGTAAGATGTAATGTGAGAAGTTAAGAAGTAAGATAGTAAGAGGTAAGGTAATCGAGGAAAGGCAAGAGGCGCGGTAAAGAGAAGAAGTAATGCAAGAGATATGATGTAGGAATGCGACACTAAACAAGTATAAGGTAAGAAGTAAAGAGGCAAGGCAAGAAACACCTAAAATATGTGAGGTGAGAACGCAGTGATAATAGGAATGTGAGATAATTCTGGAATGCTGCAATCAAGGTAAAAAATTGAGAAAAGAGGCAAGGCGAGAAGTGTGAGATAAGGAACGCTACGACGAAGAGAAATGCTATAAAGGAAGTGACAATGTAAAGGTATGATGAGGTGATAAATGCAGAGATGAAAGAGATGTGCATTATGAAGAAGCAAATGAATATTATCTAATATCTAATGAATATCCATGGTAATGGGCTATTATTAATTCAAAGATTAGGAAGGTGGGTGGGTGCTAAATGGAGCACCACTAAATTGAGAACAGAAAAGTTGAACTAAAATGAGTGGCTTAGAAGTTGATAAAGATAGAGATTAATAGAAGAAAAATATAGTAAATGATGCAGATATAAAAGGCGAAAGGAGGGGAAAGGAAGAAGAAGAAGAAGAAGAATAAGAAGAAGAAGAAGAAGAAGAAGAAGAAGAAGAAGAAGAAGAAGAAGAAGAAGAAGAAGAAGAAGAAGAAGAAGAAGAAGAAGAAGAAGAAGAAGAAGAAGAAGAAGAAGAAGAAGAAGAAGAAGAAGAAGAAGAAGAAGAAGAAGAAGAAGAAGAAGAAGAAGAAGAAGAAGAAGAAGAAGAAGAAGAAGAAGAAGAATAAGAAGAAGAAGAAGAAGAAGAAGAAGAAGAAGAAGAAGAAGAAGAAGAAGAAGAAGAAGAAGAAGAAGAAGAAGAAGAAGAAGAAGAAGAAGAAGAAGAAGAAGAAGAAGAAGAAGAAGAAGAAGAAGAACAAGAACAAGAAGAAGAAGAACAAGGAGAAAAATAAATTGGATATACCAAGAATAAGAGTAACATTAAAGATAAGGAGTAGGGATGAAAAGGAACCAAGAGGAATAGACGAAGAAGCGTCTCCTGTAAGTAGGAATGTCCTCTGGTAGCAGCTATTCTAGAAGAGCAGCGCAGCTGGTTAGGTGGTTGAGATGTGGAGAGGCCGGTCTGTTCAACAAAGAGCAGGAATTCTCACCCTACCCTTTCCCCACTTTTTCCTGACTTCATCCCACCGGCAGAAGGATCTCACTAATTCAAATTAGTGCCGGAAAGAATTTCAATTTGAAATTTATTTTGACGCCACTGAACGAAATACGGTAGCCAGCAGCTCAGCTCCAAGATCATCACTGCACCTGGTTACTGTTTTCAGCTTCAGAGTCGACTCACACTTGCTGGACCTACACTGGTTCTGGTCCTCACCTGATGATGAAGCTCGGACGGAGATAGGCATCATCACTCACTAATAATAATAACCTTTCTTTCCCTTCTTGCTCTCTACACCAATCACTTCACCTTACACTCTAATGTTTTCTTTCTAGTAGGCTAATTACATTTTCCTCTGGAATCAATTAAAATTTTATAACACGATCTTTACTAAATAACAAATACACAAGTTTTTACTAACACAATATTGTGTCTGCTTTGATCTTTCAAATTTATTGTTTACAATCCACATCAATAAGTAGAAAATAGAAGAATTACGGAAGTTACACAACAGATGTGTGTGTGTTTATCAAAGAAAACAAGAATAATGCTTTCAATATACATAACTGAAACAATAGTTGTATACTGGAAGAGTCAAGACAAGACAAGAAATAGTCAGTTGAAACAATTTGAAGCACACACACTGAAGACTAATTGGTGTGTTGTCATAAGCAACTGTAAGTACTGTGACTAATCTCTCTTGTCTTGTCTTGAAAGACAGAGGAGGCTATCTAATATCAGCAATTATTGTATTAATGAAATAATAATGGTTTCCACAATTATACTTTTTAACTATTATATCTCTATACTTTTAAGAAGACAGGTATATTGAAGAAGAATACAGAAGATTAGTCACATTTTGACTTAGTTGCTTGAAGCAGAAGTCATTGCATAGTGTGAGCTGCTTCAAGCAGCAATGTGAATTATTGTGACCAAACGTATCTGTCTTGTCTTGTCTTGATAACCTAAGTCGCGCACATCCAAATTAAAGAGCCTATAAATAGGATGATTTTCACATAAATTCTTGTGGCTAATGGAAGATAGCATCACTTAAATGTAGACAACAGATTTGAACAGATTTGATTGTGCGTACAGGTCACATTAGGTCTGCAGTATTGTTAAGATTACGATAAGATAAGCAATAAGCATGTCATTTTCCCAAGAGCAGGTTATGGCCCCCACGGTCTCCCGATTCAAGCCTCCAGATTTTTCCAATGCGGCTATCTTGAAGAACTTATTTATAAAAATCGGCCCCATACACGAAATAAACTTGAAATGAAGAGGTCACCAATATTAATGTAGGCTTAATTTGACAATGTGTCGACAAACGTGGTAAAACGAATACGCACTTGCGTATTCAAGGAACCCATTTTGAACACATTTTATAAGACATAAGATGGAAATAGTTATATTATATATATAGGCCTATATATCAGTATAAAAGTTTGTATGTTTGTAAAGGTTATAAAAATGACATATAAATAATATCAAATAAAATACATTGATTCAAAAACTTTTGATGTGCGCGACGCACTGTATTTTACTATCGTTCTTTTCCTCTCCACAAATCACTTCACTTACGTTTCCTTTTTACCCTAGTAACCACTTCGAGTCCATCAACTAATATAGCAGGATTAATTTAACTTGTCAGAAAACAGCAATCAGTAAACAGTGATTTTACGCAGCTTTGACACAATAATCCAATGGCTTAAAAGTCTTAAAGACCTTTTTAAATAAGACCTTTCAAAGAATACCTTTTTAAAAGGCCTTTTCAATAATCTGCGAGATCAGCATTTGTAGTTTAAGTATTGTGATATTGATTGACGAAATAGCTGTTTTCTGACAAGTTAAATTAATCCTGCTACATTCTACTTTTATAAACTCTACTATTGGCTGAGGATCACTGTGTTTTCCTACCTATCTTCTTCTAAACAGCATTGAGATAATTGAGTTTTTTTCTGGTGGCTAAGTGCATTATAATTATACATCATATAATAATGATTATAGTACTATTATTACAAATCTCTCTCTCTCTCTCCCACCATCTTTCCTTCTCTGTTACCATCAAGTTCTCTGTCTTTTCTTTTATATTCCTTTTTCGATTCTCACTATTAGTTCTTGGTCATTTCAAATTTACTTTATCTCTATTATTTTTAGCTATTTCCATTTTCATTTAAAATTATTTGTTTTTTCCAATTATTTTGTTTATTTTTCATATAGGTAATCGTTTTTGTTTCATTAGTTAACTTGTTTAGTTAATGCTAATTTTTCTTTAAATTTCAGTCTAAATATGTAAATTATTTCAGTCTAAATATTTAAAATAACCAAGGTCAAGTGTTGATGGAAGGATTTTTGTATCTCCTTCCAAGAATGGACATTCATATGTCCAAACGCCTTTCATCTAGATAACCCACAATTAATATATCATCAGTATACTTTTGTCTATATCTATTCATAGCATAATTCATAAGCAATGTAAATTTGACGAATAATTAGTTGTACAGTATAAATTTATTATTATTATCTAGAATTTAAGCCGTCATATTTGTTATCTACATGAATAAAGTAATAAATCTAAATCTAAATCTAAATCCCTCTCAATGGGGCTCTTCATTTTTCCATTACATTTTTAGATATGATTTCGATCGTTAAAATTGATTATAATAATCAATTACGGAATATTGTATTGTTTTATGCGTAATGAGATTTGATAATTGAATCCATAGTCTGAGCCAATAATATCCTACCTACGGGAATTCAACATCACAAAATTTCACACCAAAATGTTCATGAGTATTCAACTCCTTTTCTTTCCTTTTCTCTAAACTACTTTTCTATTTCTAATTCTCTGTCTCTTTCTCTTTTTCACCAACTTGTTTTTCTCTTTCATCCCTATTTCCACCATGTTTTTATCTATTCGTTTTTCACTCTCAATCGTTTTCCAACTATTCCTCACTCCTCTCAATGTGCATCAGCTCTTCATTTTCCATTACATTTGTAGATATGATTTCGATCGTTAAAATGAAATACTTTTAGAGGAAAATTTTTATTTATGTTCATTAGTTTTGATATATTGGTCTAAAGTAGAAATTTTTCGGAAATATTGAACATCAAAATTTCACCAAATAAAATGTTATGAAATTTTGAGCATACCTTCTTGGTATTGTTCATTTTCTCATGAACATAATCTATTTCTCGAAAATATCTTCTTTTTCGCACCAAAAATAACAAAATTCTCAATTTAATCTATTGAGTTCTCTTTCATCCCTATTTCCACCATCTTTTATCTATTCTTTTTCACTCAATTTTCAACAACCAACTCCTCACTCCTTAATCTCTTCCCACCACACACTTTTATTCCCTTTCTTCTCCTCTTTCTCTCCCTATTCCTCACTCTGTCCCTCACTCTACCTATTCATTCTCTCTTAATCTTTCATTCTCAATTCATCTCTTCTCCAAGCTCAAATTCTCTCACACACAAAAATCGACCAATTTCTCAACTCACTCAACCGCTGGCTCTATTTTTCTTAAATCGTTTAATCTATCTCTCTCCCAACTCAAATCATCACTCTCTTTCTAATTGTTCATTTTCTCACGCTTTTCCTTTTTTTCTAAGATCATCTCTTTACTTTTTTTCTCTCTCAAAAACACACACTCTCTCTCTCTTCTCTCACTCCCGGCCTGCTCAAAGTGTAGTATCTCTCTCTCTTTCTAAAATCGCCAAATCTCTCACCCTACCCTATCTCTTTCCAAATTCGACCTATCTGTCAATCTCTCTCTCTCTATATCTATCTATCTCTATGTCTCTTTCTCTCTCTTAATTGGCTGAGGAGCGCGGCTCTCATGCTCCCATTATCAACTTTGCCGGCCAGTAAACGGGTTGCTAGCGCGTAATGAATTGAACTAGCGCCGTATCAGGGAAGCGGTGGCGCTTAATAATACTGTAGTTATGTAGCTAATCTCTACATCCAGAACAAAATTTGATTCTGAAGCAAAGGTTTGATTTCTTCTTAATCTACACGAATTCACTTTTTGATAAGCCCTCATTTTCAATAGCAATGTTATCAACTAGCGTTTTCAAGAACACAGAACAAAATGGAGAGCGCAGTAAGGTCTTGAGGTGTGAATACACAATATACAATAGAATATAGTCTATACAAAATTAATAAATATACACAAAATGCAATGCCAGTCAACTGGCGCCAGTCGATTAGTTTTCAGTGTTATTTCTGAAATTTCATGTAAGAAAATGCTTATTTTCCCTTAAAAATTATATAAGTGACATTTGAGTACAGTATTATAGTATAATAAGTATTATTCATTCTTATAAATTATTTAATAATTCTTAAAATCATCATCATTTCATCGTAATAATCATTTATTGCACAAAAGTTTACAATATTCCATCTTAATGTTATTTACAATATTGAATATTCTAACAAATAGGTTCTAATTTTTATTCTGATAGAAAAGGTTCTCTGTACAAACTTGCGCTAGCCTACATGTCGGCAACAGTAAACTTGTACGCCGACGTGGAGTCTAAAATAACTTATTTGCTTACATACTAAATAAATGTCTCACCTATGTATCTTAAAATATAATGGGGAAAAAATCAAGATTTTTTTATCATTAATTCATAGATATATTCTTAATTCTATTCATTTACGTAGACATACTAAATGCCTAGCCTATCAGTAACTATAATTGAAAATAATACAAATCAACATTTCATACAGTTTTAGTTATGATTCATAATATGATTTTAGTGCTACTTGAAAATATAAACCTATTAGTTGCTTGCCAGTCGACTGGCAACTTTTCTGTTGCCAATCGACTTACTTATAAGAATTATTTGAATAATTTATGAAAATGAATGACATTTATGATAAAATAATACTCAAATGTCACTTATAACACAATTTTTAAGAAAAAGCAAAAGAAGATAACCTTTTAAGAAAATGTTCCTTTCCTGAAATTTCAGAAATAAGTAATCCCGAAAACTGGCGCTGGTCGACTGACGTCGTGTATTCGCACCTTAACTGACTCATCAAATAAAGACCCCTTTCTGTAATAATTACAATCAATTACTGGTCTATGAGGTATTCCTCCCTCTAATGGTACACCTTCAATTTGTGACTTTGAAAGTGACCAAAAAATATCATGCCTCATTCTTGTCCATTGTGTGTTTTAGCAATCAATTTAGGCAAAGAAGTTGGACAGTGTAGGCTGTAGGCCTACTTTACTAATGGTATCAAACATACAGAACATGTCTGAATGAATGATTCAATATGAACGAGAATGAACATAGAGCATTCCAGAATAGAAATTAATGAGAATTAAAATAACTCTTGTAGGAATTTCGTAGTCTGAATAAAAAAATATCAAGTTATAGTCTATTTTATCATAATTTTAATAGGATTTGTTTTGTGGAAATTTGCTTTGCAGAATCTCATTGAACGATAGAAATAGATGGTACCTATAGAAATACAATATGAATGAAAACTAAAACTAATATTTTATAATAGAAATTGATGACATTGAAAAATTGAAGGCTACTGGAAAAGGAAGAAAAAACTATTTTAGTTACGGTTAGTTTTAGTAGGGTTATTTCCTCTCTAGTAACTTATTTTAATATTTTCAACTAGAATGTAGAAGATTAGTCAACTGCTTATTTGGTATAAATATTATTTATATAGTTGTAAATATAGCATAAATAGTTTCAAAAAAAGCTAAATATCTTAGCAACATTTCAATTGTATTGAAATTTTGTGTTCTTGTTGAACCTTGCTTCTGGTTCTGATCATTCCATGCTTTGTTGCTGGTATTTATTGAGATTGGTCGGTGATAAATGTAGGCTAATGTCCTCGTTACAGCATCTCAATTAAGTTACCACCCTTTTCTTTAATGTAGCTCATCTACTTTATAGATAAATAAATAATCTCATAATAAAGTGGTCAAATCATGCTATGGCAATGTAGCATACGGTACAGATGAATTAAATGTGATAAGTTAATGCAGACTACTATGCATTTATTGACTATTAGAATGACTATTACAGAATGCACATTAAATAAATAAATTATTTCACGCAATCGCTACCAGTCCCTTATGCCGCATTTACACCTTGACCTTGCTAGTGGATATGCTAGTCGACATGTTACCAGAGCTTTATTTCTAATAATTTAGTTGTGGAAACGCTCTATTATTAAACATTTTATGCGGTTATATCAATCAATCAATCAATATGTTTTATTTACAAATAATAAACTTGCAATAAATATAGGTTATAAAATCTTATTGTGATGAAAATGTTTATATGTGAACGTTTTCATGAATTACGGAACTCAAAACCTAAAATTGTATAAACTTTGAAGGCAAGGAATGTGTAGCTTAATAATATAAAAGTTCAAGGCGAGTAAAGCGAGTCTGCCGGTCAAATTGTATCCATCATGTATCTTTTGAATCGCATCAATATTGTAGAAAAACCAATTCTTTTAAAAGTTTCATTCTAGGTAGACTGTTATAACCCTACAGAATGTAAGTTACTCATTTTCGTATTAAAATTGAAAAATTACTCATCTTTTCCACAAAATAATAAAAGACTATTAAATTTTAATGAAAATGTTTTAAAAATCGTCAGGAGGGAGTCATCCCCAACCTTAATGAAAACCGAACGCTTGATTAATACACTTGACAATAATATGCCTTTTATCTAATAATAAGAAAATAATCTCGTGAATTATTATAAAACAATAATTCTCAGAATAGGTACCTGGTCCTGGTACCTTGTTTTGGTATTCGAATGTCAAAGACCCAGTACATTCACGGGGGCTTTTTGAAGCCCCCCCAAACACTACCTGGAAATTTTTGTAATAATGTAAATTTTATAAAATATTATTATAAGTTTTGAAAAAGGCTTGAAACAAAATTATTCTTCAGCAAGAATGACCTAATATCTAACTAATACTACGTTCCAATCCAATCAATATATTAATTTGTTATAAATTGTATGATAATGTCCAGTAAAATTGTCATCAAAAGTCAAAAGTAAAATTGTCGACCTTGCATGCAAAATAGAGTTTTTACACTTTCTTGTGCCACTTGACCCTAAAACATCACTTTTCCATAACGGCAGCTTTCCACATATTTTTTGAAAGAATTAAAATGATCTAAAAATATGAGACCAAATCAGTGATTGTAGAACCAACAGTTTGCGAGATATAGGTCTTCAGCAAAGTTCATAAATGTAAGTTAATTTCAAGCGATATTTCTCCCGGAAAATCGCGTGGAATCACCAAAGAGCAAGATACGTCACGTAAAATTATTAAAACTACTACTTAAATGCATTGATTTAGAAGGTTAAAGCAGCACGGCGACGATATATTCTTTGAACAATTGAGAGTATAGAAGAAGAATTTTTAAAGAAAATTTAAATTTAAATTTTTTTAAAGAATATTTTTACTTCTAATCTCTCTGCTGTTTTACTTCTATCAAACTGTTCGGCATACAATACCCTTTTAGGTCCCATTGTAGATCATTTAATTCATTTAATTTACTTTCAAATTTGTAATACCGGTAGCCCTACGGGTTCTTTAATAAGTTAAAAGCTCTAATTTTAATGTCAAAATTGGCAAAGCATAAGAATATACATTGCCTGCAATCAATATCAGAAACACTTTGAGGCAAATGCCTCAACCATCCTCCTTTTCCTGAATCCGTACGTACTTTTCAACCACCCCCAACGGTCGCACCGCACCGGTAGAAGCCCCCCAAAAAGAATATTTCTAGATCCGCCACTGTCAAAGACCCAAAGAGGTTAAACAACATGTTATTATTCTTTTGAAGGTTGAGCAGGTGGATCTCAAGAAAGTTGCCGACTCTGCTCATAGCCTAGAGATACACATTCCAGGGGCCTCGAGTTGTTGTAAATATTGGGAGTCATTCAGGTTTTTCAATCTATTCAAGTAAAACATTAATAAGCATTTACTAACAACTCAGATTACTAATACTTATTTTCAAATAAAAATATGAATTGAATTTAGAAAATTTTGAGTTTGTAAGTTTCAAAACTTTGGAGCACCCTTCCCCAATCTCCGTCCGTCTCTTCCACACACTGAACTTTTGAGACATCGATACGTACTACTCAGGACCCACGGAATGTCTACCAGAGATCGTTTAGATGGAATAAAAGCTATCGGCATACAACTCCCTTAATAAATGACTTTGGAACTTATGACTAGTATTAACATCAATGGAAATTATTTCGCAACAATTTAATAATCTGAATAACTTACCCTTGAAAATGAGTGTCAGACATTAAACTCCATTGCTTTCAAAACTTTGCTTGAGAAGAACTTCTTTACGCTTCACACACTAAAATTACACATACACGGAACACATTGCACTCGAGGACTTTCTTTTATAGTATTCTATAACTTCTAAAAATTAAACTATTACAAACCGTCACTAAAAAAATACACAAACACTGGAAATGGAATAAAAGTTAGTGGCTAACCACATCACTGCTCAAAAAGCAAAGTTTTATTTTATTTTGAATGTTTTGGAGGGCAGTGCAACATATCTCTGACACTAGGTAGCGCTACCAAGCAGCCAACATTTTAAAAGCGGCTACGTGAGAAACGGGAGGAATTCTTTTGATCGTCAACCCAGTTAAAATCAAATTATTTTACCCATATGTAGGCTACGCTGTATCCTACAAAACGTAGAGTTTTTATCAATAATTAGATCACTCAAAGAGGCAAGATTTCCAGTTATGTAACTTGTACTTTTGAAGAAAAATACCCCAATAGGTACCGGACTAAATGTGTCACAATATTGTAAGTCCTCCGCCCTTTTGAAATAACTTGAAGTTTCGATATCGCTCCGAATGGAAGCAACCATGCTTCATCTGCAGGAACTTACAATTGCAGTACATTCTACAATTATGAAATCAATGAAGGCATAAAAAAATTATTGATGTAGTAGGCCTACAGTATAGGCTATCATGAAAGAAATAATACTGGGAAAAAAACACTATTTCATAGACTTTAAATACACTAGTAACTTTCAAGTAGAAAACTACTTGACGTAGCCTACATCACAGCAGTGATGATTATTTCATCCTGGTCGTTTTTAGACTCATGACTTACAATTTCATATATTTATTCAGAATTCAGCAGCATCTAGAAACTATAAATATTTTCAATCAATCAATCAATTTTATTGAAAGTAAATAATAACAGTACAGTTACAGTTTCGGGTCATGCTAAGCCGTACCCAGTTTTTCAGCATGCGCTGCCCACATTAAATTTAATTATAAATAAGTATAATATATATGAAACCAAACATTAATTTGCATGTAAATAGTGAGAAAAAAGATATCTAATAAAAAGCAAAGAGAGAAAAAGAAAATTACAACTAGAGATCAAATAAAAGTTGGGGGTGAATTGTATTACTAGAAATTCTATTAGGAAAAAAAGATGAAAAGGAATGAATTTTTCTACAATAAAAGTAAAAGAAATTAATTATTATATCAGTCTGTATGGCGGCAGTGGTTTTACATAACATAATTCGAAACCAGCAACACTTTGGAAAATTGATTACAAAGAAAGTATTCACAAGAGTGGATGAAATCATAATAACTTATTTTATTATTCTTTTTTATAATGTTCCTGTTGAAATTAATCTACACACATGTGTCCTTGTACCTAATTTTAAATGTAATTTTTTACATCGAAGTTATCACAAGTAGATTGAGCTTGCTGAAGATTTTTGGATGTAATAATTGAATTGAATAAAGCTTTTATTTTCTTTCCACGTGAATGTAATTATTGAATTATAAATAAGTTACCGGTATGTAAAGTTGTTCTCTTGGATACTGATGAAAAAGCATGGACAGAGACTTAGCTTGTAAATTGGTATAAAATACCAAAGGTTATATTTATAATGTTTGAGCTTTTTCAATAAGGTACGGTAGATACGTCATCTAGTTCTCACACCAAAGGAATTTTATTAAAATAATATAATAAATTATATAATTAAATTATATTATTATTATATAATAAAATATTAATTTTATTATATAAAATTTTTATATTAAGCATCCTTCACCTGTGATAAAGAATAAAAATTCAAGACAATAGAAATGGATTTTATTATCGTTATTAGCCTAATTGCAGTACAGTTTATTCAATCATATTGTAATAAGTTGTAACAAATTACTTGACTGAAAGCAGCAATTAAACCCCACATTATTAAACAATTGTGATTCGTTCTTAAGTATGGAGCAGCATTAATTATGAGTGTTGTAACATTTATAACATCTTCCAAGTTTTCTGTATTTATTGTGATATTACTTATTTTCTCATCTATAATTGCTATTATTCTACAAGGTGCTGCCACGCCTTCTGAGAGTTTCATTGGCATTATAATCAAGTTGAAGCCCCGAGTTGGCAGGTCAACATTATTCAGATTGACATTTTCCAAATTGTAAATATTCGCACGAGATAGAACTTTATGAACTTTATAGTCACCATTTGGTCCATAATCAACTGAAGCTGTATCGACACCAACTCCAACAATGTTTCCATTTTTTGCTATCCATTCTGCTGCTCCTGTGGATCGATAAAAAAAATGGAACAATTCAATCAATTATCGAGATATTTAAGCATTACAAAAAGTTACAAAGTAGTGTAGGCTACAAAATAAACAGTCTCAGGAAACGTTTTGCATTTTATGGGTTATTTTTAGTACAAGTAGGCCTAATTTGTAGGAATTGATTAAAGTTGAGTAAGTAGTTCTTGTTAATATTGTTGGAATCAATCCATGTGGAGTATAGACAGAAGAATAGTTTGTACCTTGTCAAATCCAGTCTTAGAATAATTATTAAACCTAGAATATTTCGTCATCTACGACAAAGTCCACACTGGATATATAGTTATAACTACTGATGGCGTTTATACAGAATATTCTTCCGATATTTGCCAATTTATTATAATTTATGAAGCATAATGTTCATTGCTTAATAAGCAAAAGCTTCATCAAGTTTAGAAAATTTAAATAATTAAATTCATCTGCATAAATCGACTCATTCTTGACAAAAGAAAAATAAATATCGCTGTTATACGGGTCTAGGACAACTCGCCTTGGCCATAATATCAACTCGCCATGACCAACTCGCCACTTGGAGTCAACTCAGGTCGTCGAGCCTTAACTCGCCATTGACCAGCTCTTATAAAGACTGGACTCTCCTGGCATTTGTCACCACTTTTCAGGGATATTTAGATGCAGCTAACGATTCGACATGATATATAAATTAATTCCTTTAATTCACTAATCAAACTAATGTATTGAAAAACACTACTGAAACATGTTAAAAGGTACAAAAACTAAAATTCATTGGTAATGATATTTATTTGTATTGAACCTTTAGCTTCTCCTGTAAAATGCCTAATTTAACAGTAAGTAATATTCAGATTTCAGGAATCTACTATTTTAACGAAAGTTAACGAAGTTAATTCCATTTATCACAGAGAATGTTCATTCTACACAAAAGTCTTATAGAAAGAATAAAATTTAGCTATTATCAATTATTATATTTATTATTGTATACTATTATATTGTAATTTGTGAATTAAAATTATAATTTATATATCATCTCGAACGTCGTTAGCTGACAGATCCGAATATCCCCTGAAAGTGGTAAGTGGCGTAAATTAAATGCCAAGGAATCAGTCCTTGTGTGGAGCTGGTCGCAGAGTTGGGTCGAGGAGAGTTGGGTCAGCGAGTTGGTCAGGCCTGGCGAGTTGGCGTATAGGGAGTAGGCCGCGGCGACACAAGGAGTTGGGCGACGGACTCGCCACCAATAACTTTCCTGGCAATTATCCCCATTCCGCTGTTATACATACATTCTTTACGACTCATCGCGACATATCGCGATCATACACTTACGACTCATCGCGATATCGCGACTCCTTGCCACAGGCATTGCGTGTACTTTTATATTGGATTTTGTATATATAAAACAATCATATGGCGTGCTATACATAAAGGCGATACTTATTGGCTATAAGCTAATATAAGAAATGGCACAATGTACATATGTTCTCAAGTATATGAGTATCTTTATTCATCTTTATTCATTTGGGTGGCTGACATTATCATTTCAAGAACTGAACTTAAGTCCTAGGTCTGAACCTCCCAGAGCTGTTCATGAATCAAACTGTTCATAGTCCCTCCATTGCTATATACAAACTTTGTAGAACCAGCTTTTTTTTTTTGTAGTATTGGAGGTGATATTGTATGGTAGTTGGTCCATGAAAAGCAGTCATTCTAAGTTGTCAATATACTAGTTGTCACCAAATTTTATGGGCTTTATGTGAGATAACAAGATTTACCACAGATTGATACCGCCAGATTGATACTGCTGTAACAACCGAAATCGGTATTTCGGTATTTTAATAAATTTGTGGTTATGACAACTTTGGGTCTTTTTATCCAATACTTTACCAATTAGTTCAAATCAAATTTATAACCCATATTCCACAATAGGCCTATACAAGAAAATAATGACTAATGTTATTTTATATAACTTATTCCATTTTTTCTACAACAGTTGTATCCAGCTCTTAAAATACAATTTCTTAATCTGTCTGTGCTTTTACACGATATTCATTAAAATAATTATCTTATTTAATTTTAATTGATGATATTGGAAAATAATTCCTGATATGAAAAAAATTCCAGAATGTTCAGGCAGGAAAAAAGTTTGTTCCAATTTAAGAAATCAAAACAGACTGGCTAATAAAGAATAATATGATTATTTTAAATATATATTAAACCATAGATAACAGATTAGAACTCCTATCTCTTCTCTATAATTAAACTCTTTTCAACTGTCAATTCGGTAGGCCTACTGTTTATAAGGTTCTTCATCTTTATGCAATTGAATAATACTTTAATAATATTAGAGAAACGAATATCCAATGAAAGCTATACATAAATCGGATCGGTATTCGTTTCTCTAATATTATTATGTATTCGCATAGCAGTTGGTTAACTGCAACATCTAATAAATATTTCTTTCATCTTGAATAATACTTTTTTACTCAATCATCAACATTCAAACCTGAAAACATTAGTTGAAATATCAGAGAAACCTTACCTTTAGATATTATCGGAAAATGGCATTGATACCTTGAATAGCCAAAGTACAAAGTTTTGTTGGTCCATTTCGAGGCCCATCCAAAGTTGATAAGCATCACAGTGGCTTTTGTTATATTTCCATTAATCTGAACCCATTCTTCCAAATGATAACTTTGCAATGTGAACTCAGCATTGTCTTGAACTTCTGATCTAACATCAACTAGAATACCTAGAACAATTTTGAAATTTAAATTATTGTCAAATATTTCAGTCATAATGAACATGAAAATTGGTACCCATTTTACCAATGTTCATATCGGGTGACAATATTATATGTTAAGGAAATGTGAAATACTGCAGTATAACAGCAACAGAAATGTACGATATAACTATTAGAAGGATTTGAGTTATTATCTACGTCAGAGAATCATATTTTTTCCATTATTATTAGAAGTATTAGTTATAATATAGCTTATATAGTTATAATAATAAGACTTTACAAGTTTTACTGCAATCTGGAGATTTCAACTAAAGGAGATTCATAAATCAATTATTTCCTTTTTAACTCGAATTGAGAAATGCTGTTACACTCTTATACATTTTCAAACACTAATCACACTTTAAAACACACTTTTACACATTCTGACTTCTTTTGTGATGTAAATAGTGTGATAGGAGAAGTCAGAATAATAAGAATGAAATTATTTTCGAAATGAGTGGCTGAGTAACAGGTATAAGGTTTATGACCTGGCCTGTAGGTTGTTAACGTCTCAAGTGAAGCATAAGTACAGTATCAGAATCATTTAGATAGCAAAAAAGTATGAATGAATAACGAAAAGTATTTGGAAAATAATCTTCAAATTTTATTTTTTACTATAACTCTTTTTCCAATATCATTCACCTACCAATCTGAAATAGAGGCAGTAATTGAATTCATCCTTTACACTTGTTTGGGCATCATATTCAGCAAAATAATGTTAAACTAGTGAGAAAATCAGAGTATGTAACAAAAATTTTGGTACTTTTTGGTACATACTGTAATAATTCATTATTTTGTCATACATACACCATTGTCAAGTTTCAGACTCATTCTCAGTAATAAAATATGATTTAAATGGATAATATGATTGATGAGTTAGATATTTTGTAGTTCTAATAATATTTTTTCAGTTGAAAGAAAATTTTATAATTTAGCACAACTCGTATTCGTGCTTAGATTTTTCTTCGCGGATGCTTTCTTTCCCTAAATTGTAATCTTTATTGCTCTCCCGTTTTATGTATTACCAATGAATACAGAAATTACTTCTGTATTCATTGGTATTACTGAATATCTTCTTTGGATCTAGAAACTTTTTTAGTAAAACTGTGGATTCCATTACTGAATGAGAAATAAATTATTTCAATTTGAATTTTAAAATCTTTTTTCAAGTACGGTATTATATTTACCTTCCACTAACAGATTTTGCAACGGTATATCAGCTACATTCCATCCCAGTTTGTTGAAATGGAAAGGAGAGTCCAAGTGGGTGCCAGCGTGCTCAGAAATAGAAAAATCATTCGAGGCATAGAACGGTGTGTGAGGCATTGACGAGCCTGATGCGTTCTTATTTGTAACAGTGAACGGCGACTTTCCAACCCAGAATATTGTATTCTCGTCGAAAGCATGTCCGATGTCAATTTTTCTCGGCAAAGAGAACCCAACTTCCAATAGAACAGCTAAAAGTAATGTGTGTGGAAACATTTTTTCATTGATTTTTCAACTCTTGATCTAAGTTCCTCAAATAATATTAAAATATCACAACGGAATGTTCTCACACTTTCAATGTCCTGCAGATGTCTTGGTTGAATTGAAGCCGACCCGATGCATGAGTATTTTATTCCATTGCAAAGCTTACTTGACAATCCACTCAATTCAATCCAAAGTTCAATTCAATTCAACTCCATCAATTTAAAGTCCTTTCAAATCAAAGGAATGAATCATCTTTTCATCTTTGAATCTTTTTTTAATAATTATATTTTATCAGATGTGGATTGAGTTTTGAAAAAATCATTTTTTTCTGAAACACTATTTGTAAGGAATACTATTCACAATCACTGCACTTTGAAAGATCACTTTCTGAATGAGTTTTTCCAAAATTCGATTTCGATTTGAGCTCAGATTTATTTCAAGGACTGATCATTCAAAATAATATTCAAACTAGTTCAAATGAAAAATTGATTCAATTGGAAGAAATCACGCACACTCCCCTACCAGAATAATATAATTTGCCAAAGTTGTCTTTGAATAATTTCTCTACATACACTTCATTTCTGTAGAAAAAGATTTCTAAAAACTTGAAGACTATACCCAAACATGAATGCTCTGCATTGATAAATATTCAATACATTTGAAAACATGCAATTTTGTTTGAATAATCAAAAAACTGTTAAAACTACCGGTACTATTCATTACTTTTTCAAATATCACAAGAGCTGCGCATAATATCAATTTTAAACACTCAAATAATTGAGATTTTTGTGGGGAAAATTTCAAAGAATCAACAATCCCTACAAACAATTATAATGGAAACAATTAATTTCTACTCTTATGAGTTATTGGAAGAGTATTATTTCATATTCATTAAGAATCAACCACGAATGCAACTGTCAATGATAGTTCCAAATAATCGTACCATTATTTTCTACGTTGTGTACGGATTGTTCTTATAAATAATATATTCCATTTCAGATTCTTGAACATATCTTCACAACAAACAACCCCGAACTAATACAGGCAAAAATGCAGTTCACAACAATAACTACGAAGTATTGCAGGCAAAATATGCAGCTCAATAAAAACAGAGAATCAGTGGCGTGCAGTGTATAAACGTAAACTAGCCGATTGATGTTGATGTCTTGGAAGGAGCGATCCAGTTTAATCTATGAAGGGTGTAATTGGTTTGTCGACTTCCTCATCCTCATATGGACCACCATCCTCCTCACTGCTTCCACCTCTAACTGAATTGCCGGCCTACTTGAAGTCGCATCACTTATAACTTATACAAACTACTCATGTCCTGTACTAGCACACGTATGGCAATTATTCAATTTATGACTCTTCGCCGTGTGTGGAAAGTATATACGTTCCTTTTCAAAATTGCGCTCTGTAATGAGTTGTACAGAGCATCGCGTTGAGCTGCATTATTTGCGTAGGTATTTGAGTGCCGTACTTGATGTACTTCTCTTTTCAATATGAGTTGGATCGATATTTCCTTGGCATCAATATGTTCGGCATTAATAGTTGTTCATTCTGCTACAACCTGGTTTTTCCAAGTGTTGTTATTCTATTATAGTAGGTCACAGTAGTTTAAAATCCGAAGATTAAATTGATTGAGTCTTGAATTGAAATACATTTGAAATTCATTGCATATTGTCATTAATAAATTGTACAAAGTATAGATAGCTTCAAAAGTGTCTAAATTTGATCAATAGGAGAAAATTATGGATCCACAACAATTGATTAATAAATTGCAACATCAACAGGAGCTTACAATTAATTTAAATTGGGTACACATTTTTTTACCCATTACTATTGTGGGCGATTGATTTGCCACAAGGGCTCACATCATAAGTGGTCCTTTTATTGTGAAATTATTCTATAATCTTTGAAAAAACTAGTTCACTTTAGTTTTTGAGGTAGAAACCACCCATAGCTTTACAGATAAAGTAAGTGAAACAAATTATTGCGGGGCCGAATTGAAGCTAGATGCGAGTTTCCAAGTTTCCCACAGACTCTGGGGCCCAAAAGGTTCTGGAACTCCAAATATTTTGTGGTTTTTGAAGCATAGAATAACTTTAGCTCAAAATCTCTTTGACTGATGGGACGGGTCGCCTCAGACTCTGAGGCCCCTCCTTTTTTATCAACCATTCTCCTGAAACTCTGGAATTTACCAAAAATTTTGAGAATTGAACTTTTGAAAATACTGTTTCCACGCTAGAAAAGATTCCTTCCTAGGTTACCGTAAATAAAAATGCTTAAGAAAGCGAGACCATTATCCTCTGTTTTACATGAGTCGCAATTTTGAAACTTTGTTCAATTCCGCGGGTTTTCTGCGATCCTAGTGGCGGAAAAGTTTCCCGCGAATTGAAGAAACTCGGCCAATATCTGAACTAAAACTATGTGAAATAATAGAAAATATTCATAATTCAATCTTAATAATGCTCTTTCAAATGGATAAGCACTATTCACGTGCCAAAGAAGTCAAAAGTTGACTTCGGACATCTATTTTCTCGTAAATATTTTAGGTTGGCAGTACATGTTGATGACGCGCCAGCGGTCCGGCTGACTACGGAAGCGTGACTTTCTCTGTCGTGTCGTCGTACTCAAGTTCCCGCCTTGAGTGAGTGGATAATGTGATGTTAACAATTAATTAGTTTTAATCTTCGAAATTCTATCTGTAACTATCGGATATCGGATCAAAAATGGATACAGAAAATATGTTCAATGCCGAAGGTGAGTTCTAAGTGAAAGTTTCTTTCCAACCAATTTTTGTACGTGTTCTTCTGATACAAACTTTTAGGTTATCTTGATTAAATAAACATTATTAATAACTATTTGAATCTATTTTTGTAGAATCACTTATAATACTCTATTTCAAGTAATGTTTCAACTACTCAATTAAAAGTATTAAGTTTTAAATGCACATTTTTTTGGGACGCACCGGTGATAGTCATGGATGAGAAGAATTGAATGTTTATAATATTTATCGATTTATTGGTGATCCGTAATAAAGGCCTGTATTTATCATTGAATCATTTGATTGCAATTTATATATTCAATGAAAGCACATTGAATCTTCTCTAGTGTTACCAAGTAGTTGAAACTTGAAAGTGGTAGCTTCGAAGTTGTTGAAGCTTCAATACAATTTTTGAGCTTTTCTTTAATTAAGAAACCTTGATGTAATGCTTTACATCATCTAACTAAATATCTTGCTCCTTTTCAACATTTAATCTTATATCTGGTGAGTTTGCTTCGATTGGCCTATTGTGACTCATTTTCTCTTTCCATGATTATACCTTCAGTTATCTTAAACAAGTTATTAACTTACATGTTGCTTTTTCACTAGAATTTTAAATATTATACTGTATGTATAATAAAAGAGCAAGCATTAATATTAATGTCTATATTTTTAATAAATCAAGTTATTCATTTGACATTTCTTCACATTAGATACATTTTGAATAATTGATTTGTATGAATCAATAAAAGATCAAGCTAGATTGTTCGTACGCTTTATGGACAAGTTCTATTCCAGACTAGTTCTATGTAGTAAAAATTTTGTACTTTCTGTAGGACGAACTGATTTTTGAAGAATATCAGATTCATTATAACTTGATTAATAATTCATTTTTAGTCATATTGAACTTTTAGTAGAAGCTTTTCTTATGTTTTATCAATTCCCGCCTTTTCTATGTAGCTGGAACAATATGATGAAAATAAACCCAATCAGTATTTTTGCAACAAAGTATCTGATGCTATTATTAATAATCTCTACCAACACAACAAATGAAGTAGAAATCGAAGTAATTTTGAAACTACAATAGTAGCCCTTCTCTTCTGTTGATGATTCCCGCCTTTCCTGGAGCATGATTGATATGATAGAAATACATTCAATCAGTATTCTTGCAATAAGCAAGTGAGTTATCTAATGCTATTATTATTCAACAAAACTCTTCCAATGTTGCCGGTTTAAATTTGATTCTAGTTTTCATTTCCAGCTTGTAAAATCACGCCAAAAAGGCAGGCTCTGCGTGATCTAAGCAATGGTGATTCGCCTGTTTCTCCCATGGCGAATTTGAAACTTCTTATTAAAGTGGCCACAAATCAAAACATCGTTGCCGAAAGCCAATCAGAATCGCTGAAGTTTGCAGAATCGTTGACGGATGAGTCACATGTTCGTCCTGACTCGCCCTTATCTGAAGACAACAAACGTTTTGGTCCTGGTTATGTCAGGAAAAATAAGTCACTTGGTTTTCTGTGTGTCAAGTAAGTACGAATTTCGTTTATCAAATAATAGGAAATCGTTTGCGTTATCTGTGAACACTGTCAATGGTTACCTTTTACCTATCACAGCTAAAGCTGTAAACACACAAAGTCTTGGCAGTAAGTAGAGTTATTTTTAGAATTCAAGTTAAGAAATTTAGGTTTATTCTCTTCAATGTATACTATTATTTTCTATATGTTTTATAGTATATATTTTGATTGCTTCATGGTAATAAATTCACATTTAAAAAAGCTCAAATTAAAAAGGATTCCAATTTAAGCAAGTGGTTTTCTATTGTTTCACTTTATTCTGTCTATTCTACTATTCAATTATAGTTTTCATTAGGCCTTTATTTTACTAATGATTATTGTGCTTGTGAAACAAACTTCACGTTATCAATTATTTTATTGCTTCATATTCAGAAATGATTCGTTAATAGTTCTCACCTAGTTTAGTTGAGATCGATTGCGTTAGATCAACCCTTTCATGTTTAATTTTTTCCTGGGTCTGTAAGTTACTAGTTCAAATTCTTTTCGTCTCCATTGATATCGTATTCTCATTGTATTAATGTAACAAATAATTCAATCTTTATTTCAGGTTTTTGAAAATGTATCCATTAGAAATACTGAAAGGCCATTTTCTGCTCATTTCGTTGAATCATCTGGCACGTGAATTGGGTGTAGAAAAGCGTCGTGTTTATGATATAATAAATATTGTGGAGAGCCTTGCAATGGCTGAGAAGGTAAATACATTTCTATGTTATACTGTGTTTTTAGTCAATTGTTCTAATCAAATAGAGTATATTATGTTATACAATAGTCTCAAATTAGTGAAGTTATTAGTTACATTCAACACTTGAAATACGTTTACTGCAAGTAGCTTACTCATCCTGTTGTAGAAGTTGTCTATTCCGCTTTTACTGAACTTTGATCTGTAATTCAGCTCCATCAAAGTAAATATTAGGTTATTATGTAATCTTATCTCTATCTTTGTTTGTCTTTACGTGATATTTCATACTTTTGTATAATTCGATCATGCTTTCGTTCATGAGATTGCTACTCGAATTCCCAAGGAAATCACCTTTCATGGTGATCAAAATTGTTTCAAAGTTCTCTTGGCCCTTAAAATGATGAAATGTAAATAAATAAAATTCCATTGATTTCTAATTTTAGTGTTTGGTGTTACTATAGATTTATGAGGTCAGTTTCCCACGAATTCAGTACTGTAATATGTGTCTGACCTGAAAAGCAGGAACCTTGTCAATTTTAAAAGGAATAAAATCTATGTATTTTCACATAATCAACTCATTAAATTACCATCTTACTCTCATTCGTATGTTTCAATTTTCAGGTTAGCAAAGATACGTACAAATGGTATGGAAATCAAAATCTGGCAGAAACAATGGGACTCTTGTCTGAATACGCTCAACTTATTGGTTTGGATGATATTGTTAGTATCACTTTTTTCAGTACCTATTTTCTTAATTCGTGTTATTGATTCGAGATTTGACATGCTTAACAAGTTCTATCTTGAACCATGAAATATTAATAGATTTTTTCATTTTATTTGACATGCATAGGTATAAACATTTGTAGAGGCATAACCGTGAACTAATAATAGTGGATTTGGAGAGTAGTATTTTGTCAATTTATTTTGAAAATTATTCATTTGCCTTGATAAGTAGGTAATAATTATGTTGAATAGGTTCTCAATTTATTTATTTAAACCGATGCCATTTTTTTCGTTTAATACTGGAGGCATATTTTCGAAAGCTTACTATACTACATCCTCATACACTAAATCCAACCAAAACTATTATTAGTCTCTTATCCATCAGCCTGCCTTGGTATACTACTTGTAAACATGATTTGGGATAGTTCCTGTATCAGAGATACACTCATAAAGTGGCTATGTTGTACTATGAAGATTAAAGATTTTCGTAACATGTCTGTTAATTTATAATAATGAACTATTATTAGTTGAATTTCTCCCCTCGAAAGATATCTAAATACTAAAGCTACCATACTAGCGAATCCTCTTATTTATTATGTTATGATGTAGGCTGTACTTCTACAGTACAGTAATCTCGATAGTCTGAGGTAAACTAACTGGATCTCATGGTATCTCGGATTAACGAAATCTGTTTTAACACGAAATGTTTTTATTGAAATTCTGTTTTATTGAAATTCAATTAAAAATTGTTATTTAAGTTATGCTAATACTGTAAATAGAACAATCACATATAAATTTACGCAAATATATGACTATCAAACTAGTTAATCCTTAATCTTATAAAATAAAAAGCGTTCACTACTTGGAAAAATTGAAAAAAAAACTTTCGGCTTCTCGGATTACCTGAGTTTTGGATTATCGATGCTCTACTGTAAGTTGTATTTATATATTTAATAGTTATGTAATAAAATATATTTATGTAATTAATTGAAGTGTTCTTGTGGTTGATTGTAGATGAGAAAAGCTCAGGAAGGCCACAGTTTGAACAGAGGCATTTACAGAGATCTATTTGAAGAGAACCATATTTCGTCAATCACAAGTGAGACAAAGTGCCTGCTGGACAACAGACGTTTGGGTGTGCTGTGCCAGAAGTTCATGATGCTTCTATTGTCTTCTCATCAGGTAATCAATAATTAATTTAGCGCCTAAATGAATAAAAATGAAATGAAATTATAATAAAAAAAAAATAAATGAATAATTAATTTAGCAGTAATTAAATTATTTTATTCGAATTGGTTTGATGCAAACGGTTCCTTGAAAACTTGGAATAACTCCAAGCATGAGAAGTCTACAGGCAATGCCTGAGTACAGAGATGTGTAAATAATACAGAAAATTATTCAGTTCAGAGAATAAGTGTAAATAAATATAGAAAATTAATCAGTTTAGACAATAAGTGTAAATTAATACAGAACTTTAAAAAATCAATACATTTATGTTGTAGTATCTATATGTATTATTATTATTATTATTTTATTTATCTACATGTACAAGTTATGAGCATATACAATCATTTTTTTGTATCTAAACTAGAACTAAATGTACACTATATATGCTTGTATTTGTTTCTGATTGCAGCAAAACAGTTTGGTAAGCTTGAACGCGGCCGTTTCGCTGCTTGTTTCCGAAACGGAACTGATCAAAACACGACAGCGACGCCTGTACGACATCGCCAATATCCTGCAGTCGCTGAACGTCATCCGCCGCGTATTCCCGACCAGCACACGCTCGGCTCCCATTCTCAAGAAGCCAGTCTACGCCTACTCGGGACCAAAAGTCGAAAAAGTCGCGCTCAGTCTACGCTGCTCCAGCGAACACTGTCAAACCATCGCCAAACACTCCAGCACCAGCATCGAGTGCGAATCGCAACTCAACACCAGCTTCAGCGATTCAATCGACAAAACCTCTCCCCAAAAACAGCCGGCCGCCAAGAAGCGTCTAGTATTCCAGCAAGAGCTGCGCAAAATTCCCTCCAGCAAAGTCATTCACAAATCGTTCGATCTGTTCTGCCATAATGAACAGATAGCAGGTCCCTCTAGCCTCGAACCGGGCGCCTGTTACAAGGCTGTCAAGCTCGGCTCTTGTGTGCATCTAATTAAATTGCAATGAATCCTATTAGAAAATTAGATAAATTTATGTAGCCTATTCACACATTTCTACGAAACTATAATCGAAATCATTAGTCATGCATTTTTGAACGATACAAAGTTTATCATAAAATGTCTATTTGTAAGATTCATGTTGTTAAATTTATAAAGTTTATAGAAAATTATATTTAGAAGTTTATCGACTGGAAAAATTAGTTTAAGATGATAATAGGGGTATTCACGATGTTGTTTTAACCAGCTAAATTGTTATTTGCTAACTTGGGATTGTGAACACCCCATCTAAAAACCATCTGCTATATGTTAACTCACTAGCGCTCCAAGCAGATATTTTCGTGCAACTCCTGATTATAACCTCACTTTTACCAAGAAATATGGGTAGAATAAAGATGGCCGCCGTTTTAACAGAGATAGCTAGAGTTAGCGGACTCGAAACCGCGCTATCTGCTATCTCGTCAGCTAATTTTTTTTCAACGTACTACCATAGCCTCGACTTAACGCTGACTTATCGAATAGCTGGAGTTATCGAATAGCGCGACTTAGCTAGCTAACTCAAAGATCGTGAATACCCCTATTATGAGAAAAAAAATATTTTTGAAAAAATGAAATGAAGATACATGAAATGAGTGGATGCTCTTGAACTATTGTTGGGTCTAGTGCAAAAAGGATGTAGACACTATGTTTAGATTTCTGAAGCCAGAACTCATCTCTGAGAGCAATAGATAGATATTATTTTTATTTCTGGGGTATTGAAGAAGTAGTGCAGTGATTATGTTATAACTGGGCCAACCCTAGGAGTATCAAAAGTTACACTTGTATACTTGTGTATTATTACTGATTATACCACTAGCTTATCATTACTTTTAATTTGTCGAAAAAATGTAACGATTTAGGCCTGTGTTTTTTAGCCTGCCTAGAAACAACGTGATACACTATTGTAATTAAATGAACACTCAAAGTATAATGACGAAATATTTTATACTGTGCAATATTGTAGAGTTTTCTGTCATTAATTTTGAAGCGAATACCATAATTATAATGTTTGTTATTCAGGCAATATAGTACTGAATTGTGATCAATAGCCTCTGTAACAAGATACATAATGAATCGGTTAGCCTCAATATTTTTGTAAACTAGCTTACCCTAGAATTACTAAGAATAATCTTTAATTAATCATTTAATTTCTATAAAAACTTGAAAGTTACTTGGAAATATCTTATTCGCTGTAATAATCAAAACGTAACTAACGTTGAATAACATAAATACGAGATCTCTCGTATCTAATACTTTATTCCTTTTAAAATACTTTGAAGGAAAATACTTTACGTTGAATAAAATTAGTTCTCTCGTATCTAATACTTTATTCCTTTTAAAATAATTTAAAGGAAAATACTTTACATTGAATGAAATTAGAACTCTCGTATCTAATACGTTATTCCTTTTAAAATACTTTAAAAATATATTTTTTTAAATGAAATTGGCACTTCATGTCTAATGCTCAAACTTTTATTTATTTTAAAAGTGTAACAGATCCTAACAAAACAAAACAGTTTTTTTCTAATATTTTAAAAACTCCATAAATTATAGATCGTAATAATTTCTTCTAATTTTTCATTTCTTCTGTTACGACTTTTCAGAATGATTAATTCAATCTTGAAAAAGACGGAAGTGAAATTAATTTAGTGTTTTGTTTGAACTAAAATTGAACAATTCTTATAATTTCCTGTCTTTTTGTTGAAATCATCGAAAAAACTATCCTAAAAATAATCAATAATGGAGTTTCTTGAATTCTTGAAAATGAAATTTTTTTATACAAACGTTATAAATTAGAGAATAATATATTTTCTATATTATTAATCAAGCCCGTGCTGTACTTGTATAGTATTTCAACTTCTCTGTTTATTAAATGAACTCATAAAGCTTATTTCTAAACTCTTTGGGGAAATCAGTCTTGTCAGATCAGATCATATAATAAAAAATTGAAAGATATTCTATTATCCAAATTGCTTTCTGACTACTTAATTGCAGATTAACATGTTTGGTTGATGGTTACCGATCCAAAATACAATTGTTTACGCTTTGGTCTAATAAATATCATCGGATAATACTAAATTGGTAATAATAACTTGGTTAACCATGCAAGATTTCTGTCCATCTTAGCTCAGCCTATACAAAAGTATATGAAGATCAATCAGCTATTCAAAGTATATTCTCAACCTGGTAATAATGTTAATTATATTTAGAACTTTATATTAAGCTCCCACTTTTCGCATAACTCCTGTACATGATCAACCTGTACTCTATCTAACTGTGGTCAATCTTGAAAAAGTTACTCCAATCGTAGGATTAGGAATAATTAACAAAGATTATTAAAATATAATTACTGTATTATTTGCGATAAATAGGCAAGTAATGAAATCAAACGTTGCAATTCACATAATTGGTGTAAGTCATGTGCGCAAATTCTTTGTGAGAGAATTGACGATTATATAATTGAAGCTTCCATTGATCTAAGTCATATAATCATTGCAATAATAGTGGATATATTAGTTTTGTTGTTTTCTATTAATTTTCAGACTCCATATAATTAAATTAACAGTTATATTGAGAAATATTTTTTATTTTCATTAGTATTGTAAATGTGTAATGGAGAGCGCAGTCTATTTTTGTTTTTGAGAAGAATGTGTTGTATTATTTTCATGAATCAGCAAGAATTATGATTCTAACGAGACTGGAAGTATTTTTTTTATTGGAATTGAACTTCTAAGGTGTGTTGTGTTCGTATGGGATTGGGAATAAAATTTTCTATTTAGTAGTTAAATGTAGAAGACGGTTGTTGAAAAAATAATCTTGGAAACGAAACATATTAATTTAGGTAACTCTCTACTTACATAATGTGAACGATACATTGAATGATATTTCACTGTAGTATAATTATTTTTATTAATTCTAAGCTGGATTCTAGTACTGAACCATTGCTTGACTTTTACTATTTCCTGCTGTCTACATTTTTTTACCAAAAGGAGCGGGAATGAAGTACAGTAAGACATGACATTTAGTTATCATTTTCAGAACTAAACTATTTTTCTAAACTTATTGACTTCATTTATTAACATGTTGAAAACGGTCAATAATTTCATCTCCATACAAACCATTTACGGATAACTTGTATTTAAGCGACATGTGCAATCTTCAATCATATACAGTACTATTAGAAAAGTAAACAGTTATCTTCTTCCTTCTTTTTGTTTAAAAAGTCATGTTAGAAAATTGTATAATATTGTTGGTTTTTCTGATTTTGTCATAATTACAGTCTAACCATTCACCTTTTATACTTTACCATTTGTTGTAATGCCTAAAAAGTCTAGAAATCAAAGAATTACCTAAATTTTGTTTAAAATATGGAGATTATTAAGGACCCGATAGGGCTTTAATGCCATCGTACTCGTGTCCGTCCGTACACACGATATCTAACGAACGGGAGATCGTACACTTTTGAAATTTGGAATATAATATCTTCATAGATAAAGTAAGAAGCCTATTGATTTTGAACATTGAGGGTTGATTACAAGAAAAAATAGGTACTGCAATTTCAAATACTGAGAATCACATTTAAGTATTTAAATGTGAGCCGTTTCTTAGTAAAGCTGCGATGGCTCAGTGGGAAAGCTCTCGGCTGTCAAGCACGAGTTCTCGGTTCATTTCTCATGCGGGGTCGATTTTTTGCAAATTTTAATCAATTATCCAAGCATTTTTTATTCAGATAAATTCATTTTATTAATGATTTGAAATTATGCATCATGTGTATTATTTTTTAGAATAGCCTATTCTAATTTCATGAAATTAATCCAAACGTTGAAACGTTTCTCTCAATTGCAGAATATAGCGGCTATGTTTACTACTTGAGTAATATTCTTAAAAAGTACTGTCTTGTTTTTTTCTGTACACTACGATATCGGGTCCTTCGATACTCCATTGTATCGGTTTATTATCACTAGCAAATCTTGGATTAATATTTTTCCGTTTACTTGAATGTTATTTGCTGATATCAAATACCGGTATTATAATTTAAAGTTGAATGAATTAATTTTGTTTAAAAGATTGATATTATTATCACTAGGAAATCATAGATTAATCTTTTTTCCGTTTACTTGAATATTATTTACTGGTATTAAATAGAATAAGTATTATTATTTGAAGTGTATATTTGAAAATGTATATTTCAGTCAACTATAATTATATCAGTGAGAAAAAAATGGATTTACAAAAACAGTGTTAGGTTTCTTCACATATTACAGTACAGTACTTATTTCCAAACCCAGGACTTTACCAAAACCGCAAAAGTAATCTTAAATTAATTCATGTTTTTGCACTAATTAATTTACCTCGCAGTTTGGCTTGGTTGGAATACTACAACTAAAACTAGATTTCTCTGAACATTTATAACCGTGATCGATTTCTTTCTTTATTTCTAGTATTTTAATATTTTGAAAGAACTCGAGTCATGGTCTACAAAATGACTTTGTAGTAGTTTCCTGATGAATCGAATAGGTAGTTTTATAGCAAGGGAATCATTCCAATATTTTGTGCCTTTGTATTATGTAGTATGATCTCATGTTTGAATATAGTGAAATTTATTATACTAAATATTTGAAAAAATGTTATTTGTGATTGATTTCTACAACCTTATGTAATTAAAAATATTTATAAGTTGATCTTTAAAGAATTGTAGATGACAATATACCTTATGACTGTGCTGTGCTTATGTGTAATAATATTGGCTATAATATACGAGGCGGAATTTCTTTGGAATAATAACAAAGCATCAAATTCGAGCGTCGAATGCTCTGCATATGGTTTGGAACATGTAATTTCCATTCACCGGTCAATTTCGGCGTCATTGCCGCCTCGTATATTATGGCCCTTATGCTCTAGAAAGGGCTAATTGACTCGCTGGGAATTATGAAAAAGCTTTTTTCTTGTAATTTATGTAAATAACCCTAAATCTGGTGCCTGTGATTTAGTAAAACGTAAACAGTCAATTCATCAGCTTTTATAATAAATAAAGTAGAAATAGAATTATAGGCGAAGAATACTGATAAATAGAATTTATTTTCATGTCAAGTGAAAAATATTTGTCATAGTATTATTATTCACTTGGAATACATTCACAAGAATCTACGCTGTGTTAGGCGTACTAAGCCTTTTCTAATAAAATACAAATCTTGTATTGTAGTATTCATCTTTGATGATTAAACTAGCTTTTAGTTCGCTTATTAATTCAAATGTAGGTAATACTTAAAAAAATCTGTGCTTTCTTCAAAATTTAGAAGCCCCTCAATTTCAATACATATAAAATACGGAAACATTCTAGACATGAGTAACATGGCGCACTATGTTGAATTATTTCAAGTCTTATGTGCCTTCTATGTATCCCTGAACTGGCTCTGGAATTCAAAATAATATGTAGATAGAAAAGAATGATGATAAATCCAAAATTTGAATTTCAATCAGTACAATAAGTTATCAAGAATTAAATTATTTGTAGAGAGAATCTTCAAAATATTAAATCTGAAAAATAGACCGAAATAGTTATACAGTATTTTCAACTTTAATTTAATATCAAAAATTTACTTAAATATTGAACCATTTGCTGTTAACGCAGCTGACACATCAGGTACAAACAGTTTTGCATTCATTATGATTTTGATTTGTTTGAAGTAAAGAAGAAATAGGAGGGTACTATGTACAAAAATATTGAACCCACAAAACACTAATTAATCTTGAATTTCATCAGTGTTCTAGCTAGATAAATATTTCAAAAATTCACTGGTAACCAACATGATTCAGCTTAAAATTTTCCAGAAAAACGTAAATCATCTAAAGTTATTGAAAACATTTTCAACGACTGTCGGAAAATCTGCACCCAAGGTAATAACAAAAACTTATAATAAAGTTTCAATCAAAATAAGATAGTTTCTATTGAATCAAGCAACAAGCAAATACAATTTAATTTAATTGAATTTCTAGAGAAAAAAATTAATATCTTGGCTATTATTCTCTTTAGGTTGTGAGAAATTTATTATTGAATTTATACTTGGATAATGAAACCCTTTTGTATAAAATAATGTATATTTACATAGGATTTGGAAATTTTAAGTCTAGTACTGTGGATCTAATAATCTTCAACATAAGTGAACCAAAGTCGATTTTGTTTCCTAGAAAAGGTTATTAATGTGAGGCTACTTTGTGAATTCCTTTTACTCATTAAAAGGAATGTTATATTTTCTTTGTACTCTTAGTTTACTGAAGTTTATCTGCTCTTGAATTCTTTAATATAAATTTTCCTTGTAAATGTTTAATTTTTATTATTTTATTTTTTTAATCTCGTAATTTTTTACCTCACGAATATTTCCATAAATAAGGCGAATAGTAAGCCGTAGAAATCATAAGAATTCCAAATTGGTCCTTCTATTAAATATTGCAGTCTAATAGTAAGGATAGTAAGATTGTAGGCTACAGATAAACAAGATGAATAATGTAAAAACATATTTATTCCACTGTTATATGATTTTTTAAAAATAAATTCTTGTAATATAATATTTCTAGTTTATACTTATCCAAAATTGCAACTTTTTTGCAGAAAGGAATTGCGGTGGGCGTTTATGAAAATGGTGAACTCACGAGTGCAGCTTCAAGAGTCAACATTGAATCTCAGGGGAAAGTTATGGACATATTGAAAGGGTGAGTACAATTTACGGCACTCAATCCGTCCGTTTTTAATTGATTGTAATTTGATTGATTGATGATTGTAATTTTTTATTAATATCTCTTTCATAATATTGTGTAAGTACAATATTCACGGTACTTTCGTTACTTCCATTTTTTATTTATTGGAGACAGTAATTTTATGTTCAAATCATAAAAAGATTCTTGTTTCATAATTACCTGTGATTTTCAAAATAATGTATTATTGATGTTGATCCATCTTCTTTTCAATGATTGAAGGAAATATACACTTTAAAGTGGAAAATGTTTGCGCGAAAATTTCGTGCTGGTATTGCACATTCTCAAGCAGAACAAGTATAGGGTGCGGCACGGCATTTTACTTATTTCCTAGAACCATAAATCATAAAATCATAACATCTTAATTCTTTTATTTTTACAAAATGCTACATTTAAAGTTTTGTTTGGTTCACTTACAAGCTTATTTCTTGAATATAATGTCTTTTAGGTGACCTCCTCGTTGTTCAATGCATTTTGTAAGGCGAGATCGGAAGTTTTGCTCTACCTTTTCAAGCATATCTGGACCATTGTCGACAATTGCAGCGCGAATGTTGTTCTTTAGCTCAGCTCGGGTCCTCGGACGATTGGCGTAAAATACGGATTTCAGATATCCCCACAAAAAATTGTCACAGGGGGCTGAATCCGGCGAGCCTGCTGGCCACTGGAGATCACCCCTTTGAGAGATGAGCCGTCGTGGAAAGTGTTCGCGCAAGAGATCCATTGACGCCTGCCGTGTGAGGAGTGGCATCATCCATGAAACCACACATTTTGTGGAAAACTCTTCAATCAATCAAAATTGTACCGTGAAGTGACTGTAACTGGCCTCATCGTCTCTGTACCGCCCTGCAAAACCACCCGCCTCTACTTCTACGTTTTCTGGTGTTCTAGTGGTTCTTGACGAATTGGATACAAACACCACCAGCTCTCGCAATATCCACCCACTGAATGATTGATAAACGGTGAACACGTCCTCAAGTGATGGTCATTAATCAGCCCAAACGCACGCTAGTTGGCAATGATCAAACGACTGTTGGTGCGACATAGACACTACGAATCGCTCACCCTCTTTGACTAATGTACGCCAAATTAACCCACTGAGTAAAATTTTAAACCCCACACATCCTGATTTTGCAAATGGCCCCAACCTCCCATGACTTGATGGCTGCGTAGCAATAAGTAAAATGCCAAAGCAAACTCTATATAAACCTTATATATAAACGAGAACCTTGAAAATGAATAGTGAAAAGTTTTGATCGGAAATGTGCAACACTAAGCAAGGGACATGTGCCGCGAGTAATTTTCCACTTTAAAGAGTAGTTTTATTACCTTCAACTTAACTCAAATTGTACAATTTTATGTTGGTATTAAACAAGGTGTATTGAATGAAAGGTGGTTGTAGTTGAACGGTTTCATCATCAGGAATTCGGCATAGTAACGTAACTGCAGTCCCAAACTCGAATGCAAAGCTAGTGGCTAGAGGACTGCAGTGATGTCATTAATAAGCCCACTTCCCCAGCAAGCCTCCGCTCCACACCGACCAACCTTTCATTCTATACACCTTGAGTATTACCATAGAGAAAGCATGAGCTTGTAATGTACAGCGTAAATGAGTGGCATATGCTTTCTACGGTATTACCTATTTGAAGGATTCTCGTTTGATAATTATGTGCTTTCTCGTGGTATACGACATATGCTTTCTCTGCTTTCATGTGCTTTCTCATAATTATGAGCTTGTAATTTCAAGCGTATACTAGTGATCCTCTCTCTATGGTATTTAAATATATCTACTTGAAGGATTTTTTGATTATTATGTCTTTCTCGTGGTATATGAGTGGCATATGCTTTCTCTATGGTATTAGAATTGAATAGTTTTCACCTGAGAGCTTGTTATAACAAACATAAGCTTTTGTCTCATATAACGTACTTCAGATTATTAATGTAATAGAGTCTTTTGTATTTTCAAGGTCTTCACATTCCATGTTGGAGCTTCACTTAATACTATATATCAATATCACATGCATAAGTCAAAATAAAAAACATACTAAAGATAACGGAATAATAATAACAAATATATTCTGATAACAGCTATATCACAATCATGTCAGAGATAGATAGATAGATTAGAGAGAGAGAGAGAGAGAGAGTGAGAGACAGTGAGAGAAAGCAATAATATAATAGACTATTTATGGATTACGATAAAATATCACAAATATTACCTACTTGAAGGATTCTCGTTTGATAATATTATGCGCTTTCCTATTAATTTTTACAGCTCAGACTTGCGCCTGGGCATCACGAATCTAGCGCACAACCTGATACCCGGCTACGATGTGGTATCACTGGTCGGCGCGGGCGCGAAAAACGCCGGCATGGACCAGGCCGAGAACCTGGACCGACTGAACGAGAACATTCGCATCGCAGCCGGCCGCGCCGCCAAGTCGCTGATGGACGAGGACGTGGCTCTCATCGAGGTCGATCCGTTCACCAATGCCGAGGCGGCTGCCGAGGGTGCCATTCTGTCCGTTTGGAACTTCGACTACCTCAAGTCTGACGAGAATAAGAAGGTTGAGCCTACTGTGTTGTGCAGTGAGAAGAATGAGGAGTAAGTCGGCACATTAATAAATGTTTAATGAGACATACAGTTTTTAATTTTTAATATGAAATTGGTAACTACAGGAGTAGATGGGAGTTGAACTGTTACTACCTTGATGCCCGGTTTTCAGTCGTTCAATAAACTTATTGAATCAATAACTTTTTGCATTTGGCGCATGGTTATTGATTCAATAGTGCTATTGGATCCATAAACTGTCTATTGAGCGACTGAAAAACGGGGCATAAGTCTGACGAGAATAAGAAGGTTGAACCGTCTGAGGTGTGCAGTAAAAAGAATGATGAGTCAGTGTTTTTTAAAATATGAAATAGGTAACTGGAGGAGTAATAATAAGTGGGGGTTCAACGTTTCAGAAGTCCTACAATTCTCACTTGATGAAATAACGATACATTAGCAATGACTGCTGATTTAAATATTTGGCGGCCACTTTTGCACTATAGATTTTATCTAAACACAAGGACTGCTGATCTGTCTTTTTTTAATATAAAAAGTGAATTAGTTATCGCTATTACAAATAGAGTAGAACATTGAAGATCAATTTCTGAACGTTTCCAGTTTTTATTCAATAGGGTTATTATTGTCTACTTCATAATTTATTTATTCAAAATTGTACAATAATGCCAGATTTTAAACCGAGGCTATTACCATGATGAATATTATTTACTGCTAGATATTTTTTTCAAGTTTCGTTTTGGAATTTCAACTATATCTCAAGTCAATGTCAAGTTTTTGCTGCCTAGTTCACAATAAAAATAAATAGTTGAAAAATTTCCTGATTTGTCTAATTTGTGGCTTTCTAGACTTTTAATTGAAACGTTTGAACTGATTTACAGAGATGTTTGGGAGCGTGGAAGGATCAAAGCCGAAGCACAAAACTTTGCCAGAGTTTTGACGCAGTGCCCTTCAAATCTAATGACACCAACTCATTTCGTAGAGGTAGAAACATTTTGCATTTACCACATTTAATTGGTTAAATTTTTCTTCTATTGAATCTCAGAATCCTATAAATTATTCATTCCCATTCAATTTAATATTACAGTACTTGTTATTTCGATAATGTTATTCAATATTCAGTTTACCGAATTCAATTACTTCAATTCCTCTCCAAGAAGAATTGTATCTCAGAATCTTATAAGTGATTCATTCCTAATCATTTTAATATTACGGTACTAATTATGTTGATAATAATTTTTTAATGTGAATATTGAGTACTGCACTACTTCCTCGATGTGCCTAGTATTAATATAATGTTGCACAGACATAGAAAACCGAATGTAAGTTTTCTATTCTCCAAAATCGTCCAATAAGAATTTTATTCTCCTCCTACAAAGTATTTCCCAGTCAAGATAAAATGTATAGCAAGTTTGTTTCAGCAATCTATTTAATGAAACCAACCGAAAAAATCTCATCTATTTTATTTAATGAATCTTCAATTCCATACAATTTATTGATAGTCATAACACGTATAGAAAAAATTGAACCATTTTCAGATTCATACAATCTATTGAAGAAGTTGTAGCATGAATAGGAAAAAGCAAACATTTTTTTTTGTTTTGAATAAAAAGCGTATAGCATATGCATAAAGCATATTGAAGTATATTAAAGCATATTAAAGTATATGAATCAAGCATATTGAATAAAAGCATATATATTTTTATTGATATATCGAGATAAAAAAGCAAACATTTTCTTGTTTTGAATAAAAAGCATAAAGCATATTGGAGTATATTAAAGTACATGAATAAAGCATATTAAATAAAAGCATATAAATTTCTATTAGTATATCGAGATACTGTTTTTGGTTGAACCACCATTATCAATCCCTGGTAAAAAATAACTTTTTTTGGTAATTTCAGTGCGTTATTGACAAACTGTGTCCATGCGGCGTGCAAGTGGAAGCCAGGGACCGCAAATGGATGCAGGAACAAAACATGGAGGCTTTCCTATCAATGGCCACTGGCTCCACCGAGGCTCCGCTCATGCTGGAAGTGGCCTACTGCGGCGGAAATCCTGATTCCAAGCCTGTTATTCTCACTGGTGAGCAACTGAAGTTTCTATAAAAAATTATTTTTTCAATCTCTTATTCAAATCGTCAAAAGACCTTTATCTATCTATGAAATGCAAGAAGCCTGTTATTTTGGCTGGTGATTATTGAACTTCACCCGACGCTGAGAGGCAGAAGGGTCCGAAGAAGAAGAAGAAGAAGATTATTGAACTTTCAATTTTTTCGCTACCTTTTATTCAAATCATCGAAAATCTTATCCTAGCTATGAACTATGATACTCTAACGACTTTTATATTACTATTATAATTATGTTGTCAATATCAACTATATTCTGATGACCTCCTTATTGTTATTATAATTAGGTTGTCAATAGTCACAAAATTGTTCTGAGAACTTCCATATTCCTGTATAATAATTCTGTTGTCACAATATTCACTTTTAACTATTCTGAGGACGCTAGCTCGTTCGAATATTGTCAATAGAATTGATTGCATTTTCTTCTCATTATATTATTTAGTTTTGCAACAGAATAAAAAGTGGGTGGATTTGGCAAAATGAACAAAAGGCAAAAAAATGGATTTGGCAAATACAGAAGTGTGCAGCATAAAGAATATGCACAGCAGATATTCTAAGAATATTTAGTATATTTCTATGTATCTTTATTTTCACATAAATAATTGATACTCATTTCACTTAATATCAATATTTCTCATTCTATTATATATCAATTAACATAATGAAGTTACCCAAAATAAGTTAATCATCAATTATATTGATTGAGATGTTTTTATAATACAATGATCACTTTCTGTTCATTATTCGTTGATAGCATTATAATCAATGACTAGTTTTTAATAAAATGGCCACTATATATTATTCGTGAATAAAATAATAATTTTTCAACAGGCAAAGGAGTTACATTTGATGGCCATGGCGTTTGCCATGATAGACAGTGCGATCCTGAATTCAGTGCTGATATGGCAGGAGCAGCAGTAGTGGTGGCTACCATTAAAGCATTATGCGAACTCAAAGTTCCCATCAATGTGAATGGTAAGTTACCTCTTTCCCTCAATTTATTCCTTCATTTCTCCTAAAGAATTCTTGGATTTCTTTACAGTAGATCTACAAAGTATACCTTTGATTTAATTTTCTCACCAATCATTTAATAGCGTCCATACAAGCATATATTATGCGATCTCAAAGTTTCTTCTTTCTCTTAATAATATATTCCTTTATTTTTCCCATTAGAATCCTTTGATTTATTTACATTAGATCTACAAAGTACCTGAAAAATTTCAGCTGAATTTTAACCTTTCAATAGCGTCTATAAAGAGCTAGGTACACCAGTTGGACAAGACAAGACGAAATTAGTCACGTTTAGTCACAGTAATTCACATAGTTGCTTATGAAGCAGCACACACTGATGCAATGACTAATCGGTGTGTGTTGCTTCATAAGCAACTATGTGAAGTGACTAATTGTGACTAATCTCGTCTTGTCTTGTCTTGACTAACCGGTGTACGCCTAGCCTAATAGAGAACTGAAAGTTTCTAACAACAACTATAATCAGAATCATTTAATTTGACGCTTGGCATTAGATAAATAGATAGAGAGATATTATTTCTTTGCCATCGTACTCTACGGTCATCAGCAACGTCAAGAAATAATATCTCTATCTATCTAATGCCAAGCGTCAAATTAAATAAATCTGATTATACTGTAAGTTTTCTTTTTTCTCTCAACGTATTCCTTTGTTTTCTCTGTTATTATTCTGTAATAGAATGAAAATACCTTTCGTAACTTGAGCTTTATTTAATTAAAAAAAAACTGCGTTTGAGGAGTTGAAGAGGAATGAATAGTTTGAGTAAAAAAAGAATGTAATCGACTGGTCTCCATTGTAACAGTCATTCACACATATCACCACTTTAGATATACCCTACTTTAATTTCATTTAATTATGTTGATTAATCATTCAATTTATTGAATAGACTACATTATTTCTAACCAAATTCGTGAGAGTAACAGTTTTGGGCTAAGCATATTGTTTTCTCCCAAATCATATTGTCATGATTTGTGTATTAATAAATGAATTTCATGTTTTTTTCAGCAATAATTCCATTATGTGAAAATATGCCGGGTGGAAATGCTGTGGCTCCAGGTGCTGTATTTACAGCACTCAACGGAATAACTATAAGAATTGATGACACCGATCATGATGGCAGAATATTTCTGGTTGATGCCCTTTGCTATGCTGCCAGATACAAGCCGTGTCTCACAATCAACGTGTCAACTTTGCATGGTAAATTAAATATTACTCACCTAATACAGCGGTTAAGAGTTCACAGGTATATAGTACAATAATTATAGTACACAATGGTAAAGTGTACTCAATAGCACCAACAACTATTTGCATGGTAGTTAAATATTACCTACCCAATACAGTACAATTATAGTACCCAATGGTTAAGTGTACAATAGCACCAAGTACTGTATGGTAGTTGAATATTACCCATCTACTACTATATCTCATTCGCTCATATTTGTCAGAAATCACTATCTAGGTATGTTTATAGATATGTTTGATAGATAGATGACTTTATTTTTTCACTTTTCAAATTACTTGAGTGCTGTGGACGAAGTTGAGGCATACGAGCCCTCTCTATCACTTAACCCACTAACTTGGTTGAAGTATATTCATGTTTGAGATGTAAAGACACTAATAGATCAATACTGTTCTTGGATAAATGAAATTTTATTTTTCAAACCATTTTTCAAACCCATTGTAGTTACGTTTTTTATGTCTTCACCACAGCTGAGAGACCGGGGAATTGTCAAAATCGTTATACTTTTTAATACTATAATTTATTTGATGAACTTAATCAATAGTTGACTTTCATTGTAGGTTTTTTTAAATAATTTATTTGTTGAACTTTATCAATAGTTGACTTTCGTTGTAGGTATTTTTGAATAATTTACTTGTTGAACTTTAACAATAGTTGAATTTTGGTTACAGATTCTATGAGAATCGCTCTGGGAACGGGAGCAACTGGTGTTTACACCTTGGGAGACGGTATTTGGAAAGACATGAGTGAAGCCGGAGCGAAATCTGGCGATCGAGTGTGGAGACTACCATTGTGGGATCACTACAGAGTGAAAGTTCAAAGTAAGTCGTTTCTAGATTGTATTATTCTTCTATTCTATTATTACTACCATTCAAACAAGTGCAAGTTTAAATTCAAAATTGATAACTCATAGTTTTTAGCTTCGGAAGTGGAAATTAGTGATAAAAAGTGAATGTAAACATAACCTACATTTGAAATCATTATCAAAATTATGGAAAGAAGACGTTTTGGACTTTGTGTCTGTGTTTTCACCATATGAGTTAATTTTGTACTTTCTTGAATAAATAAATAAGGGTAGTGATATTCATTTAATTTGGCGGATGGCATTAGGTAGAGAGATATTATTTCTTGACGTTGCTGATCACCGTAGAGTCCGATGGCAAAAAATTAATGTCTATCAAATGTTTTCCGCCAAATTAAATGAATATTACTATAAGAGTGGCACATCATCGATAAACCATTTCCCTTATATTTAAATTCATCTTTAAAATTAGACATTTACACTTTGATAAATTATTAGTAAAATTGTACATAGTTTGATTAAAATGTAGAAAGAGAGGTAGCTTTACTTCTTATACTTTCATATTTCACAATCAATCACGATTTCTCACTATTTAGAATTAACTGAAGTTAGAAAGTATCTCCTCATCGATCGTGATCACTACACAGCAATACAAATAAATAAAATACTTAATGAATTATAAAATGAATTACTAAATAATTACTTAAAGCGACTTTCAAAACTTTTTGAGTTAGTAACTACTTTCGTACCAGTACTTACTTGCGTACAACGCGATCCGGTTGTCAGAAAAATAACGAGAAATTTGAATGGTGCACTACATGAAACGAGATAATTATAAAATATAAGTTCTCCTTGAAATTGCACTTTTCGGGTGCGAGTGATTGGGAATTTCTAGAGAAATACCAATCTATTAATCTATAGTTTAAGAGATATTAAATTAATGATCAAATAATGTCTGAGCAAAAACTGGTGTTGCTTAGTTTCAATTTTCTTTTTAACAATAATGATTTTTTTCTTCTAAGGTGACCACGGAGCTGATCTGACAACGGTTGGAAAAGGCCTTGGAGGTCATCCTTGTTCGGCGGCTGCTTTCCTCAAGGTAATAATGATTGTTATTTGATTAATCATGTATTCTACTGCAAATTTCATGTAACAATTACCAAGCACGATCACCTTCCTAAATCAATCCTGATGAAAAAATGCCGTGATTGGCGTATTCTCAACCATCATAGCAACATTGGTCACGGTTACATTGGATGCGAGTGAAATGTACACTCACACTAGACACACATGTCCAGTGTGTAGGTAACTCTTGCTCGCAAATTGCATCCAATGAAACTGCGGCCCAAGTACCGGTATTATTAGATCGTGTAGAAGACCAGTTCTAAAGTTCGCTGCCAATACTGTAATTCAATTATTTTAGATATTCTTAATAGTATTTCAAATTGATATGAAGTACATTTTATAGGTAGGTAATTTTATAAATTTGGGACATTGTAATTTTGGGACATAGAAATGGGGTATAGTTAAACAACGCATGTCCTAACTTTGCCTACTAATGTAAATCGTCACTGATTATTATTTGTATTATAGGCTACTTCTCAAATTTATAATCTATTTCAAATTAGAAATTTCTAACGACTTCTTTCCTTCAGTCTCAATTTTTATTCAACCCATGATTTTCAGTGAATGTTGCCTGTTAATGTAATGCTTCTTATTATCTCGAGAATTGTAATTTTACGTGAATTAAAATGTCCTATTTTTACATTCACCAAATCTAAGATTTTTGTTGTATTTTATTCTTGATGATTAAAAATTCTAATAAATTGAAGATGCATTTGAAAAATATTAATAATAATGTCAGTAAGGCTTGTAATGAACTTTGTGACTAATGTATGAATGGATATTATTTTGAACAGTTAAAATTTGATTTTTTATAGTTGTTCGCGCCACCTTCTGAGTTTGCTCACATGGACATCAGCGGAACTGGACGTAAAAGTTCGGGGATCAACCATCCCTATCTGCACAAGAACCTTATGACCGGACGACCTGTGCGAACTCTGGTGGATTTCTTCTGCAAATACGCTACCAGAAAAGATTGATTCTCAAACGTAGTGCTAGACATTTTTCAAGTCAATTTCAAAATTTATGTTTTTATTTGTCTGCGTTCCTCAATTTTTTGTGTCCGTTACTTGTCGGTTCGTCCTCAATGAAACGTAGGAATTCGCTCAACTGTGGCAAAAGTAGTCATTGAAAAGATCTTTAAAATTCCACGTGTAAAATACCTGAAATATTTATTAAAAATTGAAAAATTATCAAAAAATTTAAATGAGAAATTAATAATTTTCTAGTTTATTTTGTCAATTTTATTGATTTACGATTCTTTCCATTATATTATTATAACTTCGACAAGGTGAAAATTGAATAAAGTAACCAGGGACTTGTTTACAGAAACGTTGAAGTCCTTTAACAGTAAACTTATTTGTCTAGTGTGTGCCTGTCTTTTCCAAGTATCACAGGACTTATAATTTTCTATGAAACATACCCTGAAGTGTGTTTTATGATGCAAGAGGTGAAGCTGAGAGAACATTAATTTTGCTCGGCTTTCAATTATACTTCAATTGGAAAACTGAACTATTTTATACTTTATATAATAAAAGTAGCAAATATTCTTGAACTTTTCAAAATGTACGACTTTGGATATAGTAGCAAGAGAAACGAAACATTTCTAAAAGTGATTCAACACTAACACTTGTTGCGGTAGAATATAACAGTAGCTATAATTCAGTTGAATGAAAAAACACGTAATAGATAAACGTTACAATTTTATTGATAATGAAAAACTAGATGTACACTAATGCTCTATCCTTCTCACACCTTCCTCGTTCTCAATGGCGCCCACTTCTCCTTTGATTTTAATCTCATTGATGCGCACCATTGTGTGTTCGCTCCTTATAACTGAAAAATAATTAATAAACAAATAATTATATTTATAAAAATAATTGATCATTATTAAACAAATTATTATTAATATTTTTGTTTATCGTGGAAATCAAGATTGAACAATCCAAACCTCATAGAATTTCAAGATTTCCAAAATCAAAAATGTGTTTTTTCAATCTGCATGGGATCATAAACTGTATTAAAAAATCAATTAAAATAATCTTCAACTTAAGCTTATTAGGTAAGATACCCCTAGACAAGACATCCATATATTATGGAATTTTGCATTTTTTAAATTATTTTATAATGTAGGTATAACTTTTCTTTGGACACACAGCTTAAAAAAACATTTATCAATTAAGTAATATATCATTAGTATTCATGTTAAGCAGTAATAAAAATGTACAAATGGAGCTGTTACTCACAATTAATACGTCTGTGTTGTTTTCTCCTTACAAGAATGAAGTGTGTTTTTGTATGGGACAGATCCTTCTCGACAACAGTCCCTTTCACTGTGACAAGACCCAATGGTAAAACTGGCCTTCCAATCAATGAGAAATCCTTAGCGCCCACTGCAAGAACCTGCAACAAGATTTTTTTTAAACTGTATAGACATTCAGAGATTTGATCTGCGTATTGAAACAACCATACAATATTGAATCCATAGAGATGATAATCTTCAAGGCTTCTCATGCTCAAAAGTGATCTATTATATTGAACATCAAGCAATGATATTAAGAAAATACTTTATCAACGAGTGAGCTAAGGAAGTATGGACCTACCTTTTCGAATTCAATTTCATTTCCTGGTTTCGGATCCCAATGGCCATGTATGACAATTATATCTTCACTTGTCACTTTGAACTGCTTTCCAGCGACATGAATGACCGCAAACAATCGGCCTTCTTTGTTTTCTTTTATTTGTTCGTTCACCAGAGCAATAGTTTCTGTGAAAAAAATCAGTAGGTAATCAGTTGTATAAATGTATGAAATTGAGTTACTGTATTTCATTTTAATTTTGTTACGGCATTCTTTATGAATACAGTATTAGTTTCTGTGGAAAAAATCAGTAGGTAATCAGTTGTATAAATGTATGAAATTGAGTTACTGTATTCTATTTTAATTTTGTTACTGCATTCTTTATGAATACAGTATTAGTTTGAAAAAATCAGTAGGTAATCAGTTTTATAAATGTATGAAATTGAGTTACTGTATTTTATTTCAATTTTGTTACTGCATTCTTTATGAATTCAGTATTAGTTACTGTATTCGGGGACGCCTTAGCATATTTATGGACTGCAAGATATGACAATGCCACCTATATAGAGGACGTTGAGACGAGTTCATAATTATATAAACAACTATTTATTGCGAAGTGTAGTGCACACATTCACCAATACTGAACCGTTATCACATGCAACATTGACCAAAGTGGATGGAAAATTTTTTCTGAGTATGAATAGGATATAGAATGGAATGGGGAGAGAGAAAGGACGATAAGATGTAACAGAAAATGAAAGATAAGAGAAAAGTGTCTTAGGTTTGTGCGTGGTTAATGGAAAGAATGATGATGAGAGATGAATTTGACGACTGCTTATTTTAGACAACCGGAACCGACAGCTCAACGTGCCCCTCAAAACATGGGAGTGGCCTGAATCAATTTGTTATTCTACCCAAAAAGCTTCTTCTATTTTAATGTAAATTCTACGTACCATCAGCAAACCTTTTTTCTTCCTTTGGCAAATCATCAGTTAAAACCTCTTGTTTGATTGGTGTGAAACTTTGTCCAGAAGTCGAAGGGAAGAGAGATGCTTTTGTACCATGTAACTTCTTCACACCTGAAAATAGTAATAATCAGACATTCATGAAATTAAGAGAATTTAATGATAAGGGAAAAGAAAATGATCTTTAAGCTTTCCACAGCACATATCTATTATATGAGTTGAAGTACTTCCACATCCTACATTCAGAGGTCAATTTGTTGTGACTTCTTGAAATGTGGAAAAGATGAATTATCAGATGCTTATTATTTACATACCACTACTGGTGTATACATCTTGATCTTGATTTCAATACATTACAGAGCCTTGATAATATGGGATAGCTCCTGAAGGTCCATTTATAGATTACTGCAATCTAGTCGGTTGATCGTTGAAAGACCATTCAAGATAATGATAATTCAACATTTTAAAATTTGAAACAACATTTATTGTTATAATTATTTAATTTATGCTATCAATATAAAGTTGAATTAAAGTGAATCCTCAAAAATTTCAAAGTGTATCTTCATGAAATATAATGAGTAGCCTACAGTAACATTTTGTTGAGAGCACAGAATTCACATAATTAGAAAAGTCAACTTACAGCCTCTTTCTGGGATGATCTTTGGATTACAAACTATAGACGGTTTAATTAAACTTCTTGTACAAATCCTAAATAAAGATAATGCCATTTTTTGGATTGAGAAAAAATTAAATTATATTTTTGAGGTTATGTTATTTATATTTTGGAAATTTCTCAGTGCTTTCTGGATCGGTTTGTTATTGCTCGGTGAATTATCGATCTTACATGAGGGGGATTCTCATGAATGTATCTGAAATGATTAATATTTTCATTGAATAATGTTCTTTCTTTCACCCACTGTTATTGAATTACTAACAATTTTCACTAAAGAATTGAATTTGTTGAGGGGAAATTTCTTCTTTAAATTTTCCGTGGTTTGAGAGCCTGCGTGCTTTGCAGACGCTGTTCCAAACTAGACGTCAAGCTCAGCTGTGCATGGGAAAGCATTTTCCAAGATGGTGTTTTGGTTGTATTGTTTACTTAATTTAAGCAAAAATTTCTAATATGGATACAAACAAATTGAAAAATGCTGGATACACTAACAGATTTGCTGATTATTTTGTTATTTGCGGCCTGGACTTGAGCTCTGGTCTCGAACCAGACAATTTCGCAGGTATGGTCGTTATTGTATTGTACCATTTCACGAGAAATTTGCTGTGCATGATTATTCTCTTGATTCATAAATTGAGAATTTTGATTCAATTCCACAGAGCTATACCTCTTTATTGTGTTTTTGTCTCAATAAGAATAAAAAATGACTCCGCTCATCAACAAAAACTCTTTATTGTCTTATTTAGAACTGCTATTTGAACTTCTTGGATGGAAGAAGGTAGAAAAATTGTAGAAGTGATTTATTTTCCTTTGTATTAGTTCTATTTTCTGTCCCTAATCATTTTATCATACAGAAAAATAATCATGGTAATTTGCGTCTGTTACCAAATAATAGCTTAGTTTATGTATATTTAGTAACTATCAAGATTAATGCATTTTGTCTCAGCCTCAGGTGTGTAACTTATAATAATTATTATGGATAATTTTTCTCAGATTAATTTTTTTCAAATAAAATTCTTGAAACGTTCAAACATGTATTAGGCTACCAGCTTTTTTAAACCAATAATTTGAAATCACAGCTCACTTTTTTAAAGTGTCTCTTCTACAAACAAAAAAAAAATACTTCTACGCCATGGATTGAACTTTTACGCTTTACAACAATTTATTTTGGAGACCCCATTGCCAAATCTGAAACAAAGACTGGAAAGTTCTTGATTGAACGTTGGTTTTGCTCTAAAAGTAAAAGTTTATGGATCGTTTGAACTTGAATAAAGCATTCTGTCACATATGACCTAGAGCTGGCCAAATGCCCACTTCTTTAGTTGACGGTTGAGTGTGTGGGTGGCCTTAAAACGTCAGAACTAGCTGGCATTCTATTGATTTGACAAAAATTGTTTGCATTTCTGGACAAACTCCAAAATTTATAAATTATGAAAGTTCTTATGCTCTGTTATTATCGCTCATTCAGCTTATGCCATTTGTATCTCTTCTTTTTGATGAAATTAGCTTGTCAATCCTACTAGCATAAATATTAATATATTCATGAACATAGTAATACTGCTTGGTAGTTGGTTGTATAGATAGTCTTGAAAAATGTAGGCCTACTATACTTCCCCAATTGAGAAGATCGGGTTTTAAACTCCAGTAACCCGCATCCGGGATGGATCAACTAGTGTTTCTTGAATACAATAGCAATGTCTATCAACAGTGATTTGTCAGTTCCGTTAGGATGTTAATAATTGTTCTCACCCTCCCTAAATCTTGTTCACATACTATGATTCCCATTTTCATCTGAACTTCAAGCTAAAATCTTTCAATTTAAGAAGAATAAAACTTAATTTAAGAATATAAAAGGATAAAACTTGTTCAAGAAGGATAAAACTTGTTCAAGAAAGATAAAACTTGTTCAAGAAGGATAAAACTTGTTCAAGAAGGATAAAACTTATTCAAGAAGGATTAAACTTGTTTGATAAATAGCCTTCGTTTTCCCCATGTTATAACTTATTGAAACTACACCACTTGTATTAAGATTGGTAAATTATCAACACCAAGTTTCAAATCAGTTACAGTACCTTGAAAGAGATCGTTCAAAGTAATATTTGTTTGGAATGTATTGAAGAATTTTTGGATAAGCTATTATGTTTTAAAATTCAATACTTGTTGGAAAAATAAAGAGAACAAAATAGAAAAGAAAAATATTTGAGAACAATTTGTCATTCAATCGCCACAACTCAAGGCAGAGAAGTATTATTTGAAAATCTGATTTTAGAAAAATGAATCTTAGAGCGACAGGTACCAGCATATTACGCAGTAGGCTACTATAATAAACTCCCAGCTAAAATGTTATATTCAAGTTTTGTATCGTTTTTCAATCTGGCGTTAATTTGGCATTAATTTTTGCTACTATGATTCTAACCATTTAGTTCGTAAATTCAAAATGTCAAGAAAACTGATGGCTACCTTTAATTAGAAAATCACAATTTGATATTTTACTTAGTGATGCTTATACATTCATACTCAGGAATTCGATTTCATTCACCATGAAAAATTTATTTACTTCTAATTATAATAATAATATTGTGTTATTTCATTTTATTAAAATACCGTATTAAATAATAATAATATCATGTTGAGATTCTATAATAATTTCTTTAATTGGGGTCTGCTTATAATTATTTGTATTATGTTGACTACTTCATTTCATTGTGATTGAGATAAGATTCACTTCCTTCTAAAATTGTCGAAGTAGACTCCTGTTCATTGTCTGTTGTACTTGATTAGACAGATTTCAATAGAGACGCGTTAGAGGTCATTGTCTATTAGCATATGCATGCATTATCATTTTGACCCTGTCCGATTCAGTTCAGTTCTGCTTCATCGATCAATTTCTGCTTTGTTGTTTATCAACAATAACGGACAATAACTTTCAAGTTCAGAGAGTGAGGATGATATCTTGCTCTATGTTTTGTGATAATGGAATAGAATAATTTATAAATAACATTTTCAAAGTTGAAAAATTATCGAGATGAAAGAAGCATTTTGAAATAAAAGTAAAGTGCTTCTTCGTCTAATCTAGCATTCTAATAGAAAAATTTGTTTCATGATAACTTGGATTTTTGCGACTGTGCCTTTTCTTATTGTTATGATGAACCGAATTCGTAAATTATCTATATTTTTTAGACTTGTCATTACTGCTTTCATTACTTGAATCAATTTGAGAATGGTCAATTTGTCTTTATTAAAAAATATAATCCTGAGCTTAAACCAACTTGAGCAATGTTTGATGGAAATACACCAATGATATTTTCCCAAAATGAGCACCTTACGACGGAAAAACACCAAGAATATTTTTCAAGTATTAGGCTAGTCATTCCCTTCAAAGATGATTTATTTCTTCAGACAATCTCCTACCCGATTTTCAGATGGCACACTGTTAAATTTGACTTGCAAGTGTTGAAAATGCCCTATTGAATTATTTATGATTTGAATACAAGCGCATATAAATTATTCATTGTGTTTTGATGGAATCAGTTCCTTCTTTTCAAATTATACAATCTGCTTGTAATGTTTATTTCAAATTTCGTGCACCTCGTGTTGACGTATAGCACTGATCGATATTTTTGTTATTTTCAGGCGACAATTTACAACAAACACCCCTGGAAAGGCCCTACAAGTGCAAAGTACTTGGTCACTATCCGGAAAATGTTCCTTGGAATCCATTCGATTTTAATGCGGTATGCATGGTGAGTATTGTCGTTCAAACCAGGAGCAAATCGGGATTAAAAATGAGCTCAAGATTATTATATCACGATAAAAATCGTTAGATAGGCTTATAAATGAATGATTTATTTCCTAAAAATCCTAAATTTGTTTTTAATAGAGGTATTCTGGAAATATTATCTGATCTAACAATATGTCTCTGAAAATTGGAATTAAATTTTACAAACTTTTTTACTTCAAGAATTATTATTATTACTCAAAGGTGTGTTATTAGGGTGAATATAAAGGTTATTGTCATCACAGTTCAATTTTCCGAAATTCAATTAAGTTAATCGGCTCGTAATTTCTAACAAATATTATGAGAGTATTTCCCAAGTATTCGAATACTTGCATCAACTATCTCCAATTTAATTATCACAGTTATACAACAATCTTTCTTTACAATATTATTCTTTCTAATTTTCAGTTGAGCTTGCCACATGGTTTACAGTTCCACACTCAGAAGCACATTCTCGAGCCGAAATTCCATAGTTTTGTAATAACAAAAGAAGATGGCCGCAGAACGTATGGCTCCAGCTATGTTTTCTTCGAAGAAGTTAGCAACAGGAAGATATGCAGTGCTATGCAAACCTTGCAGGTGGGTTAATTATTTTCAAGTATTTCAATTTAACTGTCTACTTATCATTCCAGTCTCTAGTACTAGGCTATTACACTTTAGTATAATTGTATCACATTATTTATAACATAATATTACTACTCAGTTTGGCTGCGTCTTCCTTTTCTTATATGATTCCAAAATCCATCCAGTTAGTACGTACGAAACAGTTGTACGACAATAGTTGGACGATAGGTTTAAGTGTTTGGATCAGCCTTGAAAGAAAGTTCTACCGGCTTATTTGTGGGTGTGATTGACGTCCGCTTGAATATTGTAGGCAGTGTACTGGTCCAAGTGTTTGTACCGAACTTTGCAGGCAATGCATTGGTACCTCAAGCTCTGATGAACGATTGCTCTAAATGTCCTAAGTGCGACATTTATCACATGGTAGGACACAATAGTAAATTATTTGAACTGAAGCCCGATTATATTCGTGTGGAAATGTGCTTTTAATAAGCTACCACAGCTTCTAAAGAGTTACGACAGTATAAAGACCTTCAAAAACCTATTTGAAAACATATCTAGTTGACAGAGCATATTAGTAGCACAGAGGAATTTCTTACAGACCTATAAATTAGGCCTCACTGACTTATAATCCATAACTGGAGTCTTCAAGATGTATTCTAAAAAAAAGAAAAAAATGTTACGTGCAATGCACTGGAACAATTCAGTATCTGATTAACGTTAGTTGGTATGTTGCAGGCAATGCACTAATACATTTCTGGATGTGAATGACGAATGCTCATCAGAGTTAAAGGCAGTGCAATAGTACATTTCAGAATCTGATTAACATTAGTTCATATGTTAAAAGCAATGCACTGGTTTATTTGTGGGTTTGAATAAAAATTTGTCTAAGGGCCGCTTTCCCCAACGCTGCTTAAGCAATACATCTGGCTTAAGCCTCATTCGGACATAGGAAAAGTATAGAAAAAAAATTGAGCGTCAGCTGTTATCACTTAAGCTGTTATCACATAATGCAATTAGTGGCGAAATGTGGTATACTTATTTGGTCATCCTATAGGAAATATACCCGGCGATGACTAAATAAGTATACCACGCTTCGCCACGGAATGCAATGGTACATTCAGGATCTGCATCTGTCTGATCTGATCAACGTTAGTTTCATATGTCACAAGCACTGCACTAGTCCATTTTGCGATCCAGTCAGCGGCCGCCCTAACGTTGAAGGCAACGCGTTAGGTGTCCTACAGGGGCAAACAATACCGATGCCAGCACTATCATTTGCATTATTCTACAAGTCAAAACAAACAGAAAATGTCATTGGCAAAATGCCACCTTTCCTTAGTTTGGCCTGGTTCGCCATTTCAGGCTTTTAATATTTTCGTCATATCTCGTTGAAAAAACAAGATTTTTCTTATGCAGGGGCTTGGCAGGGCTATAATTAAAGGTGTGGTTCACAAAATACATATATCAAAAATTTTCAACAACAGTTTTTTCAACGATATCGACTGGCCACTTTTCAATTCGAGCTTACCGAGAAATGCCGCTTTTCACGATAAGACTTTCAAATACAGGGTCGTAGAGCATTTATTCTGAATAAAATGGTGGTATCATTGTAAAGAACCGGATGAGAATAACCGAGGTTATGACTATTTGAAGATTACAACTTCTCAGTTTATTCATTTCTTCAGCAGTGAGACATGAGAATAAATTTAAGAATGCAAAACATATGTTTGCCTCATCTTTGTCACTCGAACGTTCCCACCTATTATTATTGGATGGAACAACCAATTGATGAATTTCTATGAATGCGAAAATATGATACAGTAGTAATGGGGATTTTGAGGGCAACGCTCAAGATAATAGGTAAACATATGTTTTGTATTCCTATAAATTTATTCTCATGTCTCACTGTTGAAGAAATGAAGAAACATACAGAAGATATTGTAAATCTTCTAAACAGCTATATCCTCGGTTATATTACTATCCGACTTTACAATTATATACCATTTTATTCAGAATAAAATTTCTACGATTTTTGTATTTGAAAGTCTTATCGTAAAAGCCAAATATTTCTCCAAAGTAAATCGAATTGAAAAGTTTAGTCGGTCGCCATTTCGCTGGAAAACTGATATTGAAATTTTTGATATATGTATTTTGTGAACCACACCCTTTAATTATAGCCCTACCAAATTTTTTACAAGAAAATCTTTGTTTTCAACGAGATAATGATGAAGTAATATTAAAACAAAGCGCAAAATGGCGGATTACAGGTAACCATGGGAAAATCAGCATTTTGCCAATGACATTTCTCATTTGTTTTGACTAGAATACTGGTGGTAGTACTGGTCGGTATTTTTTGGGACAATCTCTGTATGTCAGGATCCGACTAACGGCAGTTTTGTGTATTACAGGCAATGCACTGGGCAGAGCTGTCGAGCGCCAATCGCCGTGCAAACGAAGCTGCTGGACCACAACACGCGCTCACTGCCGCGCCACTTCAAGCCGACCGCGCACCGACCCAAGGGCCGCTCTGTCCTACTACGACCACGCCAAGGACACGCTCTACGTTACCAAGAGCATCACGCTCATCTCCCAAATGCCCTACGTGCACGCTTCACGCCTCTTCTTGTCCGGAATCTATCGGTTAGTAAAGCCACTCTCATTACCCACCAACTTCAGTTACTAATTTAATCTTCTTCTTCTTCTTCTTCTTCTTCTTCTTCTTCTTCTTCTTCTTCTTCTTCTTCTTCTTCTTCTTCTTCTTCTTCTTCTTCTTCTTCTTCTTCTTCTTCTTCTTCTTCTTCTTCTTCTTCTTCTTCTCTTCTTCTCCTTCTCTTCTCTTCTTCTTCTTCTTCTTCTTCTTCTCTCTTCTCTCTTCTTCTTCTTCTTCTTCTTCCTCTCCTTCTTCTTCTCTTCTCTTCTTCTTCTTCCTCCTTCCTCCTTCCTCTCCTTCCTCCTTCCTCCTCTCCTCCTCCTCTTCCTTCCTCTTCCTCTCCTCCTCCTCTTCCTCCTCCTCCTCCTCCTTCCTCCTCTCTTCCTTCCTCTCCTCCTCCTCCTCCTCCTCTCTCTCCTCCTCTCCTCTCCTTCCTCCTCTCCTCCTCCTCCTCCCTCCTCCTCTCTCCTCCTCCTTCCTCCTCCTCCTCCTCTCCTCCTCCTCCTCCCTCCTCCTCCTCCTCCTCCTCCTCCTCCTCCCTCCTCCTCTCCTCCTCCTCCTCCTCCTCCTCCTCCTCCTCCTCTCCTCTCCTCCTCTCCTCCTCCTCCTCCTCCTCCTCTCTCCTCCTCCTCCTCCTCTCCTCTCTCCTCTCCTCTCCTCCTCTCCTCTCTTCCATCTCTTCATCTCATCTTCATCTCATCTTCATCTCATCTTCATCTTCATCTTCATCTTCATCTTCATCTTCATCTTCATCTTCATCTTCATCTTCATCTTCATCTTCATCTTCATCTTCATCTTCATCTTCATCTTCATCTTCATCTTCATCTTCTTCTTCTTCTTCTTCTTCTTCTTCTTCTTCATCTTCATCTCTCCCGGTGTGCCTCACAGCGTCGGGGTACCTAATTTAATCAATAATGTGCTAATTATTATAATTGTTGAGAACTATTCAAGTATGGTAGCAGCGTAATTATAATATATGACATATTTTTGCATGTACTTATTTTGTTTTGAAGTTGAATAAAGGCAATTTTATTCATTCATTCAAAGATGAAAGAAATTATTAGATGATACAGTTAACCATTCGCTATGAACACATAATAATTTGAGAAACGAAAATCCTCTTGCTATTTCGAAGTGTTGTCAAAGTCTTATTCGTATAGCTTTCTTTGGATTTTTGTTTCTCTAATAATTATTTTAATATTAACACTTTTATTTTGTACTGTTGTGATACAGAAATGAATTCTTATTCTGTTATATTCTATTCTCTATTTTTATATTTATTTTTAGTTATTTTCTTTAAATATCCATATTTGAAAACTGGTTCTATTCATAAACTCCATGGTAAGTGAACATATAAAAGTCGCAAATAAAAAGAATTCTTATTCTGTTATATTCTATTCTCTATTTTTATATATATTTATAGTTATTCTCTTTAAATATCCATATTTGAAAACTGGTTTTATTCATAAACTCCATGGTAAGTCAACATATAAAAGTCGCAAATAAAAATAATTCAACGGGAAGGGGAAATATCTAAAATAATATCCTAATTTGTTGTTGTTGATCTAGGGTTAAACAATTTTTTTTCAAATGAATTCAATCTTATTTCACACGAAACTGGACTGTGTTTGCAGGTGTTGGAAGGATCAGCATCACATCAGTATAGACAGTTACGTGTACAACCTGCTCTACCAAGTGACCGTACCTCAGCCGGGACGCAGTCTGTCCTTCGTCTGCTACCCTGACCTGAAGACAACCATACAAAGGCCGAGCGCCATTGAAGAGTTACCTCTGTTCGACTTTCCGCTGCGAGAACTGTTCAGTATGCTCTCTGTTGAATCTGTACTGCAACTGTTCACTTGTCTACAGTTGGAAAATCAAATTCTCCTCTGCTCATCTGGTAACTAGAACTTTTTTCCAATATTCAATTCATTTAGGCCTACCAGGGAGCTGACAAACATAACCACATAATAGGAAATCTCTCCTATTCTGTGACTTAACCTCATCTTCTAAGGGAGAGGAAGTAAGGGGCGGTTCATGAGCTCAGGATTTAGCTAAGTCCTAGACTAAAACGGGTGGCCCCGTAGCATCGACAAACGTTAGCCTCGAAACTATTTACTAAGGGCTCTCTATGCTGCTAACCCACTAACTTGTCGAGACAAACGTTTGTCGATGCTACGGTAGCTCTCGTTTCAGTCTAGGACTTGAGTAAATCCCGAGCTCTTGAACCGGCCCTAAGAAAAATGAGGGGAGTAGGATGTCGGCCATTATTATTTGACCTAATTTTGGCGCTGTATTTGAAAACATCTACATAACTTCTACCCAAACCAGCCTGAAAAACACAAAATCCGACAAAAATGTTGTATTTTGCCGTAAATAATAACTATATTCTCTCAACAGTTTTGATCTATACCACAAAAGATACCATAAACTCTTAAAACTCTTCATGAAAATTAAATTTAACACGATGGCTCTGAATTCAAATACAGCGCCAAAATTCGGTCCAGAGTGTATTCGGCCAATGAGAACTCAGCTACAATTCAGTCCAAGTGAATTCGGCCAATGAGATCGAGAAACAGCATGGCCATCTTTAGACAAAACTAAAGAAGGCCATGGACACAGGCTTCACCCTTCTTCAACATAGGGAAGATAGGATTGTTCCACTCCATCAATGACAGCCCCCTGAGGCCTACAAATCGTTGAAATATTCAAAGGTTTTGCCGTGAATGGATAGTCATTTCTTTTTACTTTCGCTATGTAAAACAAACCAACCTTACATAATTTTTCTATTCGCTTTTATGTCTCAAGCATTATTTCAAGATTTTTGGATGTTCTACTCGGTTTCGCCTAAAAATTCATAAGGAATGGAGTTTCTTTCAAATCAAATCCTTTATTTGCACTATCATTCATGTTTAGTAGGATTCTTTTAAATTGCCAGAAAACAGCTGATTGATGTACGCTCGTTTACTGACGTTAAATCAGCTGTTCTCTGACAAGTTAAAAGAATCCTGCTATACATCATATCATGTAACAGAAATATCTGCAATGTCAAAATACAAAATGAAAACAAACACATTCAATTACAATAATTATAAATATTATAAAAGCAAAATAAAGATTTTAAAACATTATAGAGGCACTAAGTTTAGTTACTAAGAATAAGTTTCAAAATGTCTTTAATCTGTTTCATCTGAAAATTGATAAACATGAAATTCTTTGATTATTCAAGCGGATAATACGTAAAAAACATAGGACGTCGTCTGAGTTTCACTTAACTCTAGAAATTATCACATACGATCATCAATATTATACGATCAGAATCGATAACTATGATTATTGAAATTAGATTTTGCATGTAAGTCAATTTGAACGGTTGAAAGTTTTGAATCTTCAACAGGATTTTTTTTTTTTTAATTTCAACTGTAACCCATACTCTGTCTCACATAGAACCCTACTTGGATGTATTCAATCTGCAGAATTTTATATGAATTTAACATGTAAATGTAAATGTCATTGTGAATGAATTAACATGTCATTGTAAATGTGTGTTGATCATAAATTGATGATTTACATTGAATCTATGCTTCTGTTTCAGAATATCAGAAACTGATGCTGGTAGCCGAATCAATGTTGTGTCTGCTTTTTCCCTTTACATGGCCCCATGTATATGTACCCATATTGCCCGCCTCCCTTCAGCATTTCCTAGACGCTCCGGTTCCTTTCGTTATGGGTCTTCATAGTCGAGAAAATCGAATCAATATACCTAGCGAGGTAAGGATTATTCTTATAATCATATTTAATAATTAATATTCGTTATGTTCATTTTTACTCAAGTTTGCAGCAAATTATCGTATTTCAATCTTTGTATTCATTATGTTTCTGGCAATGCTCAGTTCAGGTCCTGATATGTTCTATACAAATGCTTCTACCTTCAATTTTTGATGCAAAAATCATCACAATAAATGGAAGATAAATCCTATTTCTAATAATATCGAAGAGGCAGTCTCAAGTTGGGTTCTGTATTTATTTTCTCATTTTTTCCTACTTCAATGTAAAATCCCTCTGATTCTTCAAGTGTGATTTAATTCTTTAAATTTAATTTCAGTTCTAGTTTCTGATCTTTGAAATGATTTTTCATTTTAAAAGAAGTCAAAAGGAATCAAAGCACAAAACAACTTCTACTTTTTTGTTGTTTTGAACGTTTCGTTTCAATTTATAAGCAAAACATAATTATATTGTTATCGTTTATTGCAGGCAAACTTGTGCTACGTAGATCTGGATACAAAAGTGATGCAGTTACCCGAGGAATTGCCTTCGTTTCCGCAAAAGGCAGAGTTTGTGGCTGAAATCAATGATCTGCTCTGTAAATACAAAGTTAGCTGTGATGTTGACAAGTGAGTATGCGTGTTCATTGAAAATAAAATGATTAAATGATAAAATGATTATCGATCCGTCTTGACTAGGAGAATAAACTTATAATCTCAAATATTATTATCTATTAATAAGTTGAAGAATAGTAGCTAAATATAAGTTAATGTACTACTCTTTTTTCCAAGTGCTCCCAGTGAACTTACTGTTGATATTTCTTGTTTGACCTATTCTGTGAATACTGATTACGTGAAGCTCTTAACTAGTGAATTGGATTGTTAATTGATTTATTCAGAATTATGAACTATTATTTATTTTAATTACAACTATTATTATTTTGGGCAATACATTTTATTGCCAATATTGTCATTTAGGCTAGTATTTAATTAATTTTTGTGTTACAAATTTAAATATTCGTATTTAAATTTACTATTATTATATCTCCTAATTCTACCAGCGCCTTTAAAGGATGTTTTCATTTCATAGATTTCCATTCCTGTTCTTGTTCTTCCATTCATTGTTCTTCAAAGTCTGTTCTGTCTTACTTTGTCGTTAGGAACTCGAAAACATGCCTGTTCTGTCTTACTTTGTCATTAGTAACGCGAATAAATGTGTCTCACTTTGTCGTTAGGAACTCGAAAACATGCCTGTTCTGTCTTACTTTGTCATTAGTAACGCGAATAAATCTGTCTCACTTTGTCGTTAGGAACTCGAATAGTCTAACCAATTCGCCGTGCTGCGACAAGACGAACTCGGGCGGGGGCGGGGGCGGGGGCGGCGACATAATGACGACCAGTTGCACGCTGCCCTCCTCGTCGTGGCGGCCTCGCAAACACTCGTGGGCCAACGACCTCGACGAGGACACCGCTCCCAATCATTACGGATCGGGAGGCTCGGACACGCTCAGGCGCATTATATCGCTCGCTAGGAAAACCAGTGAGTATGGGTTGCTTAGTTGTCGATCACAATTTGATCGTCAATTACTACCTCATGAATTATAATGCCTGATCGGAGATAAAATTATGATTGCTATTTGTACAACTTCAAGAATTATTGCCGGTTGGAGCTCGGACACGCTCAGGCGGATTATATCGCTCGCTAGGAAAACCAGTAAGTATGGCAATCAACTATGGCTCAGTTGTCGATCACAATTTGATCGTCGATTACTACCTCATGAATTATAATGCCTGATCGGAGATAAAGTTCTGATTGGTATTTGTACAACTTCAAGAATTATTGCCAGTTGGAGCCGAGGCAATCACAGTAATCAACTATGGCTCAGTTGTCGATCACAATTTGATCGTCGATTACTACCTCATGAATTATAATGCCTGATCGGAGATAAAATTATGATTGCTATTTGTACAACTTCAAGAATTATTGCCAGTTGGAGCCGAGGCAATCACAGTAATCAACTATGGCTCAGTTGTCGATCACAATTTGATCGTCGATTACTACCTCATGAATTATAATGCCTGATCGGAGATAAAATTATGATTGGTATTTGTACAACTTCAAGAATTATTGCCGGTTGGAGCCGAGGCAATCACAGTAATCAACTATGGCTCAGTTGTCGATCACAATTTGATCGTCGATTACTACTTCATGTATTATAATGCCTGATCGGAGATAAAATTATGATTGCTATTTGTACAACTTCAAGAATTATTGCCGGTTGGAGCTGATCAATCCTCAATGAAAATTTGAATGTCGATCACTACTATGAATATAATAATGCCTGATAGGAGATACAATTCTGTTCGTATTTGTACAACAGGCGTAAGCCTGTTGAACCATCCATTAAGTGACTATTGTACTTTGCTGAATAAATAAATAAATGAAATTCATGGATGAGTGCCGGTTGCACCAAAACATGTAAACTCTGTAAAATGACGTCATGTAACGGAACCTATGCGACGATTTTCCTGTTGAGATTTATTTGATGCCTTCATTTTATGGCGATTAAAATGTTCTAGGCTTTGGTGAAACCGGCCCCAAGTACCACAAATCTTATTACTGCATTGTGTACGCCTGAACAGTATTTAAAATCATTTTCCTAGTAATGAATTGGATTCAATTCCGAAGGTTTTACTAGTTATTGTTCGATCCATGATAATTTCGTATTTTTTATTTAGTATACGTTTAAATTTCATACTATTGATAGATAATTGAAGGATTTGCGAGAAAATTCTCCAGGATTCTTATTGTTAGAATGATATAAGCTTATTGAAATTTTTACTTTGCAATGGACGGAGACAAAATATATCATAGGCTAATAATGACATGTAAGAGTTGTAATTGTAATAGAGTAGTAATGGATTCTTGGATAAAAATATCACCTTTCAAGGCAATATTTAACTGTCTCAGTTTTATTATGAAGTTCTGCATCAGAAGTTGTACCACAGACAAATTGTGTTGGTATAGATGAACCCTTTTCAATTCGTTTTTACAAGATTGTTTCAAATTTAATTGTTATTGCAGGAGTAAGCTTGGAAGGCATTGGATCGTTGGACTGGGATGGATATCCCGAGCCAGATGTTGACGATAATGATGCAGACCAAATATTAGATGAAGAAGGCCTGTACACTCAAGAGCTACTCTTCAACAATGCCTTAAGAGAAATATTTCTTAATAGATTTGTACATATATTTTCCAACTACGAGAATTTCATCATTCAGCCAAGTCAAGTAAGTTGAAAACGGGTTTTATTCAAATAATGTGTAACTTGTATTCTGTAGAATCAATTTTATAGTTAAATTTAATAATGTAATTTTAACTATCTTTAACTGTTGTGTTGTTTCTATTTCTTTTTTTATCGATAGCTTAATAATTTATCGATAACTAAAATTGGTCAAATCATTCTCCATATTTTATCTTTGTTCAATTATTTATTCTTCTTTTTCCTTCTTTCATCTTCTCTCCCCATTGTGCATTAAGGTAGCCTCAGTCTATTTTTGTATGTACGTCTGACCATCGCTATTCTTGCCTGGAACACTCTTTCCTCTAGATCAATTCATTAATTTATCATAATTATAGCAATATAATTAGAGGCAGGAAGTTCAGGCATTTATAACACTTGAAATAGGCAAGTTAAAAACAGTAAAAACACAAAAATAGGCACTTTAAAATAAGAAAGGCATCACCACACCTGTCACCATGTACTATTGGAAAAGAAATGAATTGAAAAAACACTAACTGCACACCCAAATTTTTTTCACAAATAATTCAACATAATTTATAATATATTAGTATATATAAAAATCATATAAATATTGATATTTAATATATATATGTTAACAAATAGCAGAAATAAGAAATAAATATATTAAGAAACTATAAATTTATTATTTGAAACCTCAATGAATTACAAACACTTAACATAATAACATTGTCTCCCTGACAACACTAAGCTTTTCTCCATCATAGCACAGTATTCCAGATGAAATTTTGTGAGATTAGCACTGGAAAATTGAACATTCTACTACTTGCATGTAAATAATAATAATTGTGTATGCTGTGAATGCAGGACAGAGAGCAGTGGATGAACGAGCGCGAATCAATGCAGAACTTCGACAAGGCGACGTTTCTGTCGGACCAGCCGCAGCAGCACCTGCCCTTCCTGTCGCGGTTCATCGAGACGCAGATGTTCGCCACTCTGGTCGACAACAAAATAATGAGCGCCTGGATGAAGGTGGAGCCGAATCTGCGCGTGTTCGAGCGACGCATCAAGCTGCTGCGCAAACGCTACTGCGACGGCCTGGTGCGCACGCCCCACTACGAGGCGTGTCTCACCATCAACGACTCGGAACGGCTGCTCGAGAAACGCATGGCCAGCGTCAACATCGAAGTGGCCCCGCCCCACGAGCTGTTGTCCAATCACGTCACGCGCAACACCCGCGCTGGCTTTCCGCTGCTCGACTCTGTTCTACTCAACCAGGAGCTGGCTCTGCGGTAATGCCCTTCACTGTATTCGATGGCATGTATCACTTGATCGATTTAATTTATTTTATATTACATTAATGTTGGGTTGCACCAAGCAAGATCAATTTTGATCCAGGATCAGTGCAATGCTAATCAAATGGGATCAGCTGATTCAAAATAATTGATCTCGGTTGGTGCAACCCAACATTAGTGTTCTATCAATATTCCATTTTTCCAGAACATTATTTTTTATTTTGTTGAGTTGTGTATCCATACTTTTTTCTACTGGTAAATAACACTATTTTAAAAACACTTTTAAGTAGAAATAACACTATTTTCACTTACATAGTGACGATCGTTTCAACCTGGTGTCTGATCGATCGTTTCAGACTGACAGTCTGATGATGACCTACACCAGGTTGAAACGATCGTCACTATGTAAGTGAAAATAGTGTTATTTCAACTTGAAAGTGTTTTTAGAATAGTGTTATTTTAATTTTGGTTTGAACCTATTTATTTTATTGATGGCATGTATCACTCGATGGGTGTAATTTATTTCAAATTTTATTAATATGTATTATTAATTTCATTTGTCCAGTACATTAGTTTCCTTCTTCGTTCGAACCTATTTGTTTTATTGATGACATGTTTCACTTGATTGGGGTTTTCTTTTTCCGAGAAAATTAAATTTTTTAGTTCATTGGTTTGAACCAATATAATTTATATTGATGGCATAAATTAATTGAGAAGTGAATTTGTGCCTGAAATTCACATCGATGGCATGTATCACTTGATTGCTTCTATTTAGATTTTTCTCCTAATTTTCATTTATTTCTGTAGTATATAGCTTTTTATTTTGGCTTGAACCTATGTATTATATTGATGATATGAATCACTTGAATTTTGAGTTTATCTCAATTGTTTCGAGAAGTTGTTTTTATCTTTTGTTGAATTAATCTATATCCATTTGTGTTTTTTTTATAATTTTGCTTCGTCACTCTAGGGATCAAAGAAAGAATCCGTCGTATCGTGGTATTCTTGAAAACAGATCTTGCAATAAGCATTCAAGTACATCAAGTTGTTGTACTATACATATAAATAACACATTATAAATTATAAATATGTAGTTGTGACTACTTTTAGTATTTTTATTCAACATCTATTGTATTCTTTTCAAATACGTTGGTACCTAATAACGTAGCTTCTCTTCTATTATTCTAATACAGTAAATAGGTGGTTGTGACCACTTTGCATCTTTATGCCTTTGCATCCGACATCAAGTTAATTATTCTCAAATACGTTCGCACCTAATAACGTAGCTTCTCTTCTATTACAGGAGCAGGAGACAGAAGAACGTGAGCAGCTGTAAACAGCTCAGCCACAGCATATCGTCTGTCTCACTCGACGAGCTAGACAGCGGCTGTGAAGTGGTGTCTACGCCTGTACAGCAGCAACAGCAGCATCTCAAGTCACTGCCACGCAAATCGCGAAGTGAGGCGCATCCGCTGGGCACTGGATACTCGGCCAGGGCTCTGGCTACCCTCGCCACTCAGCCCGCTCCCCCCGACATGAGTCCTGCGCTCATTGCTCAAACTAACTGGAATTTTGTCGAAACACTGTTGAAGGTAAGCGATTGCTGAGGCTGGTTCCTTTTGTTGAGGTACCTGTACTGACAATGAATTATAGCAGGATTCTTTTAAATTGTCAGAAAACACCTGATTGATGTACGCTAGTTCACTGACGTTAAATCAGCTGTTCTCTGACAATTTAAAAGAATCCTGCTATACCTCTTTACAGATTTTGTAGCCAACATAATTGTTGAGGCCTGGCAATCAATTACTTCATTACAGCTTTTTGTAGCCAACAAAATTGTTGAGGCCTGGCAATGAATTACTTCATTACAGCTTTTTGTAGTCATTGTTGTTAAGGATTGACAATGAATTACTTTATTATTAATAGCTTTTTGTAGCCAATGTAAAATTTTTCATAAATTCTTATCAATTGTTTGATTGAATATTTGCTGATGTTAAACTCTTTTTTCTAGTTTTGTGTATTTTTGTGAAGTACTTATACCACAGACGATAGAAGAATTAGAAATAATTCTAATAATACAAAACGAGTTCACCCCGTGCAGCGCAAAGCGCCGCTCACTTGAATTTTCTAAAATTCTTAGTTTTGAATACAGTTGTTACTATTTTGACTACTGTATCTGCAGCTGACAGCAGCTCAGTCGTACCAATGAAATCCTACCTTGTGCAGTGACTACTGGTCACTGTACTACTTTTAGAAAAAACTTTCTAATCTAAGCTCTATCTTTCTATATTTCGAAAGCTCTATCTATGGGGAATTTAACAAACTAAACTCAATACATTTATAATTTAGTGCTTGTTTCCGGGTTAGTTTTTTCAAGTTTATAATGTTATAATGGTTTGATGTGAACAGAAATATAGTAAATGCCCAATTTGGACTATTTATTTGACAAAATTATGGAAGAGAAGACGTTTTTGGAAATAAACACTTGTTTATTTATTCTAAAATTTTCATCCCACTTGAACTGTTGATTCAACATGTTGATAGTGGTAATGATTGTGATTTCTATATTGTAGGATTGCAAAGCGAAAACCAAGCGTATGCTGGTAGAAAAAATGGGCATGGAAGGAGTGGAGCTCGGAAACACTGGTCAAACATCATTGGTTGAGGAAAACACACTGATTGCTAGTCTTTGTGATTTGCTGGAGAGAATCTGGTCTCATGGACTTCAAGCTAAACAGGTTCGTAACTTGGGTACTATGTGTATATTTGACGAATAAAGCTCTAGAATTTTTTCTCATGTGTTTTAAATAAAAATAATTTCAATTTGAATAATCCTAAATGAAACGCATACTTACGAAAGAGGTGTGAAAGACGATTGTTTTCAAAGAAGACATACAGAGTAAAATTTGGACAGCTTGAAGTGCCAGAACAAAAACGTTGATCAAAAGTGCTATTTAAATCATTAGGTTTTTTAATGAATGTATCATTGTTTATGCTTATAAAATTATCTATGTTTATTCTTCAGGGTAAATCCGCATTATGGGCACATCTGATGAACTATCAAGAACTTGAAGAATGTGATGACTCCAACAAATCAATAGATCCTAATTTTTTAACACCTGGTAAGTAGAATTTTAAAAATCAGATTATATTCATCTATAATCTATTATAATAATTGTTCTATGGTTCGAAATTAAATTAATCATAATGTGTACTAAAATTATTTCATATCTTCAAAGGAAGAACATATTTGGTATTTTCGGATTATATTAATTTATGAATTATTTTGTTACTATTTAGTTTTCCAGTTGATTTGAAATAGTTTGAAGAGCTCTGATGTTTAAGTTTGAATCAAGTTGTGTTGTTATTCTGTTAGTTAGGATGGGTAGAGTAAAAGCTATTGAACATTATTACCCCTGCTCTTTAATTCAATTGATTTTATAAGGATAATATATAAATAGCGTGCGAATTCAAAGGTTTGTTCATTGTTTGTGATTTCTGATTTAACTAGTACTTGGATTGTTAAGGGAAGACTAATAATGTACTTGTTCCATAGTGACTATTCTCTTTAGGTATTAATTTTGATTAAAAAGTGAAATATGTGTTTTTTGTATTTGTTATGCTGCTCAGCCCTTGCATGGTGTGTTCTGAGGAGACGTCTAGATCGTACGTAAATTATCATTTGGAATATATTATCAAATTATAATTATTTTTACTTCTCTATTCATTGGCATAGAAAATTAGATTGTTTAAAAAAATTCGTAGAATATCGTCTTCTATTCTTTTTTAAATGGATTCATCCCATGAATTGAAATACTCATTTACCGCTTTATGTCAAGATTATCCCTACTTATTTAACTACAGTGATATTCTTTGCCAGTACTCTACGGTCATCAGCAACGTCAAGAAATGATATCTCTCTATCTATTGCCAAGCGTCAAATTAAATGAATGTCACTGTACCTTTTTTAGTTGATTAGAAGTATCGTTTGTGGACAGGTTGTTGAGAATAGGTTTTTTAAATATGACATTCTTATCTAATGACCTGTTAATATTGGTTAATATGATCTTCAAAATTCTCTATTGCTTTTGATAATAGTCCAGCTATTCTTTATTATTATATATCTATCAACTCTGGACTGGAAATGTCTATGTTGATTTAGTGTTTAATGTTAAGTTTAATGATCTTTCCAGATTGTTAAGTTTAAACTCGGCTTGGAAATCAGATTGATGAACTGAGATTAATTTAATCATTCAGATAGATTAAACAATCGCTCTTTATAGTAACTGTAGTATGTACTGTAAGTAGCAAATCGCTCTTAAGGCTTTCATATAGGTATTCAATAATTCGTTGAAATAGGTGTAGGTTCAAACATTATCATAATCATAGTTCTTTGAAAACATAATCGATTATCCAATTATTCTCTTGTCGTTAATTGCACAATATCGATTAATGTATTTGCTGATTTGTTTTTAGACTTATCATCTCCGGCTATGGACAGATCGCCGCTTGTGAAACAAAGTCGGAGCAGATCAGAAACTAGAACCAGTTCGAGGCAGTTTCAGAACCACGACGAGAGCATTGGTCAACCATTTCTGAGGCCGTTGCCTTGTAGCTTGACTTACGACATGAGGTTGGTTTACAACTCTTATGAAAGATTTTGGTAGCAATAAGATTGGCATTACAAATTATTGTGGTGTGAAGTATGTCACAACGGTGATTCAGTACTCTTTATTTTAGTAATTGACAACTACCATTCAAACTTCCTCCAATTTTACAAATACTGTAGTTCCCTTTAATTACAACTTGACCGTCTTCTACATCTTTTATGCATGAAGTGGAGAATCAAATTATTGTAGCTATTGTAGCAAATGTTATAAATGTAGTTATATAATAGTTTGTAGAAACAAATTTATGTCATAAGCCCCAGGAAATATCCTCTAACTCCGCCCATGTATATAGGGCACTAAAGCCTACAAATTTGCAAAGTAAATCTATATCGGCTACCCGGAACTCACCCCTGCACACAGATGAAAAGTCTAGTAGGGGTATTCCTATAAATTGTAGACAAGTGTCTTATTTTTGTAATATGTATTTTTGTCTATAAATTTGAATATCTAATTTTGAGCAATAGTTGAATTAAAAAATTCTAAAGAGTCACTATGTCTAAGATTCATTGTGTTTTAATTTTATTTAATAGTTGAATAATTAATCTCATTTCTTTTTTATTTCACAGATGTATTCAATCAATGGCCGAAATAAAAACTCAAATCGGATATGCTAGAGCGTTTGTTCGACTTGCTCTTGAGAAGAAGGTTCTTTCGAGGCATTTGAAAACTCTCCTAGCCGATTCTGCTCTGCTAAAGTAAGTTTCATCTCTAAAATTAGCTCAAGCAATGATTGTTTTATCAATATTGTACAAATGTTATGCAAAATACTCGTCTATTTTTCATTGTATTGAAATTCATTGCCAATAAATATTCAATCTTGAACAAAAAGACTCGAAGTTGTCATAACTACAAATTTATTAGAATAACGAGATACCGGTTTTGGTTGTTACACCATTATCAATCTCTGGTATTTAGTCTTGATTGATTCAAAATTTTAATCGGAGATTTTTATGATGAATTGTTCTAATTCTGAGATTCCTTTCAATGTTGATCTCTTGTTTTGCAGAAGCCAGTACAAGAGATATGCGTTTCTAAGATGCGAAGAAGAAAAAGAACAGTTTCTTTATCATTTGCTCACATTGAACGCCGTTGACTATTACTGTTTCACCAATACCTACACAAATACAAGTAAGTCTTGGTATTCTAGATCTAGTATTAGATCATTTTAACCCAACTTGTAAAACAATTTTTTCAAGATTTCAAGAATGCTGAGAGATATTGAAACAACAATAATTCATATTACTTGGTGCTCGATCAGTATTGGTTTCATTATTAATTTATTATTACTTACTTGTATTACTTAATCACTATTAAGTATTTATTATATTATTTATTATTAAGTATTCATTATTCTTAATTATTATTATGTAATATAATTTGCAAATATTAAAATTATTCATCGCTCGAGCTGTCATTGATAATTAATTCAATTATTGGAGGTTTCATAGTATCTTTTAAGAATTGAAAATTTGAATTTCAGTTAGTAGCCTAGTAAGAGTCTTCGTATTTGTATGAGCTGAAAGAATCCTTAATAGAAGCTGAAGTGTATTATTCCTTACCTCTTCGCCTTGACACTGATAGAAAAAGATCTTCTGGATGTTTCTTCTGATTTCATGAAACTTCTTTTCACGCAGTAAAAATGCTATTTTATATTTCATTGCTGATCTTGTGCTTATTCGAGTGTAATAAGTTGATTGATTTTTGTTTATTACCAGGAATGCTGTATCGAGTGGCTATCTTTCCGACAAGGAAGAGTAGCGCATCTAGCACAACTGCGAATTGTTGGGTAGCTGTGTCTGGAAGCAATGGAGAAACACAACAGCTGCCTGTCCCAAAAGGAGCTTTACAATTTACGTTTACGGTGAGTTTACTAATTGTATATTGTACAATAATGCTTCAAACTTCAACTTCAAATCGAAACAATTGATTCGACTTCAACAAAACAAAACATCGTACATGTGGCGATGTGGCCTTGTCAAATCATTGCAGTTACAATATTGATTATTATGATCACTGGTATCATTACTAAATTACAATATTTATCAATTCATCTTTACAATATTTACAGTATTGCTTATTATAATCACTGGTATCATTACTAAATTACAATATTCATCAATTCATCATTATTTTCCATCTATCTCCTCAATTATCACTTCATATTGCTTTGAACCTCATCTGGAAATGAATGGTTTTCTGTCATTATACATCTAAATATGTACTATTTTTTTTAATAGTCACAAAATGGTATATAATGTTTTTCGAGCATAATTATTTGTAAATAAGTATTATTTAGGCTAAGCTTCCAATATATTTATACATGTTACAAATCACTATAATACAATGCAATGTACTTGAAAACAAGTATACTAAAAGGTCAATCATTATTCCAGAATTATCAACAACTGTTTGAGTACATCATAACTCAATAATAACTCACTGTAGACATTCCCCTCAATACAATAATTAATATTGTTGATTAGACAGTTTCAGAAAATGTTTTTCTCAAAAAGATATTCATTCATTCATTATTGATACTTAAGGAAAGATTCAACAGACTTTCAAATCTGTTCCTCTTCCATTCTGTTTTCAATAGTACATTTCCAGGTTATTTTCCATGTTTCTCAAACTCGCTGATTTTCACTCTAAACCCATTTTTTTAAATAGTTGATATTCAAGTTAAAAATGAGAAATATATAGATAACAATACGTTCTACTTTACCTAGAAATTGGATGTAATTAATCACTCGTTTATTTTACTTCTGATTACAGCACAGAAACCTGGGTCTGTTAACAACCCTGAGGATAGGCCACGACAATTCAGGACTGAGTCCGAAATGGATGGTTGAACACATTATCGCCAGAAATGAGGTTACTGGACATACTTACCTGTGAGTATGTTTTGGCCTTTCGCAGTATTATTTAATTTTTAACTTATTATAAAATACGTTTGCTCGTATAAAATACGTTGCTTTTCTAACATGTTTGACATTTGTTTGTATTTTTGTATTGAGAATAAAATTCAAATTAAAAAGAAATTAATACACAAAGGTGATTTTTCTAGAAAAAGCATTTAGATCAATCTTTCAAAATGGTCATAAAGGTTAAAGGTCATTACGTTCTACTTTCACCATTTATTAAGATTATTTTCTTATCATAATGCATCTCATTCTGATATCGACAATGATTGCTTCAGTGTTTATGAATCTGATATCTACTATAAGCTATAGACATATCTACATGATCTAGACATATAGATATAATCCACTATAGACATCTGTAGATAGAGAATAAAGATGGAAGTTTTAAACACAAATCAAAATCAAATCAAGTTTTTTGAAACACTTTTATATCAATCAAATGGATAAGCAAATGATTTAATCAAGCTATAACTTTGTAATGTGATTGATTTATTTATACATTCACTCCATTTTAATCTCCGTTATGATTGGATAAGCATATAGATGAACTTTAATTGAGCTGTAACCTTTCAACATGAGTGTATGATTGATTTATGTACGTTCTTCAATTCAATCAAAAATGGCGTTTATTTATACATTCACTCCATTTCAATCTCCGTTGTGATTGGATACACATATAGATGAACTTTATAGATTGAGCTATAAGTTTTCAACGTGAGTGTATGATTGATTTATGTACGTTTTTCAATTTAATAAAAAAATGGCGTTTCCCAAAATAAGTTGGAATTCAAAGTGCTGTACGTACTCAACCTATAAATTCCCAGTATTTCCCAAATCATTGGAGGACATTGGATAATTTGGTGAAGCGGAACACCTGAGAGGGTCTGTCAGCCAAAACAAAGCCATAAGCCAATAGGAATAATGTAATGTAATATATAATGTAATGAATGTATGAATATAATTTAATTCAAGTTATGAATGGTAAATAAGAAATAGATTGATTTAAATTAAGCTATGGGGTTTTGTGTGTTGCAGGTTTCCTTGTGGTAGGTGGCTGGGCAGGGGTGTGGATGATGACTCGACCGAGCGCCTGCTGGTGGGCGAGAAGCTGGCCGACGGCAGGCATCCGTCCTGCTCCAGTTCAGGCTCCAACAGTCCCCGGGTCAGGAGTCCCAGTGTGCCTCCGCCGCGTCGCGCCCTGCCCATTGCCGACATACAGCATATGCTCGGTAAATGATTCTTAAACTGATAAGGCGATGTGTGTAGCAATGGAGATACGAAAACGAACATAACCTTATCTTCTAAGGGAGAGGAAGTAAGAGAAATCAGGGGAGTAGGATGTCGGCCATTATTATTGGACCTAATTTTGGCGCTGTATTTGAAAACATCTACATAACTTCTACCCAAACCAACCTAAAAAACACAAAATCCAACAAAAATGTTGTATTTTGCCGTAAATATTAACTATATTCTCCCAACAGTTTTGATTTATACCGCAAAAGATACCATAAACTTTCAAAACTCTTCATGAAAATTAAATTTAACATGATGGCTCTGAATTCAAATACAGCGCCAAAATTCGGTCCAGAGTGTATTCGGCCAATGAGAACTCAGCTACAATTCAGTCCAAGTGAATTCGGCCAATGAGATCGAGACACAGGCTTCACCCACCTTTAACATAGGGAAGATAGGATTGTTCCACTCCAGCAATGACAGCCCCCTGTGTGTAGCATTGGTTTGAACGCGTATGTACAGCATACAATCAATCCAGTTCCATCACATTTCATAAGTTAGAATTGAACAGCAGACTTAGTAAGTTACCAACACACTAGACATGGACTGTTATAAAGCGGCAAACCTTGATTTGATTAGTTAAGGAGTGTTTATATGTGCAATGATTCGCTTGCGACAGTATCAGCTGTCGCCAATGATGTAAGTGACTCAAAACCCAGATAGGCGACTCCACGAACCTTATTGGTGACAGCTGACACTGTCGCAAGCGAAACATTGCACGTATGAACAATGCTTCTACACTTCATCCATGTGGATTACAAAATATAACCGATAAATTCTAGATTAAGATAATAGAAAATATGATTAATTATTCTATAAACAGTATCAGCTGAAGCCAATGAGGTAAATGGAGTAGTTCTATCCTTGATATGGATGTCCAGTGTACGAGTAACATACTAAGTAAACTGTTCAAATCAATTCTATTTTGTTGGAAGGAGTTTGATGGAATATACGGCTTGAAAAGGTGAATTGACACCTTTAGCATTGGTTTAAAGACGTGAAACTATGAAAATTTTCATTGATGACATAAAATACGGAAGAGCTTCATCGTGTTTAACATTTGGTAAGACTCTAAAACACTTTGAAAATTCAGTCATGTCCAGATTGAACCAAGTGTAAAGCTTATTTAATTTTATTGGATGAAAAAATTGATGATGCACTTGAGTGCCTAGAGTAGTAAAGCATCTTCGTAACGTGCATGGAGATTCACTGTTACAAAAGAGGCTGCAGTTCGTTTTTCAACACTATTTTCCAATAGATAAATGAGTAAGTCACATTCTCACTCAATAGATGTTGAGTTATCCCAATAGGTAGGATTCAATATTATCGTGTTTTTTAAGAAATTGTTCATTCAAGTGTTTAATGATATTGTGATTTTCTGATTGATTGATTCTCTAATGATTATTGTTAATTTTGTCTTTTCCAGGTGATTGTTTGAACCGGATTGTGAAGTACTTCTATAGAGCTCAAACCAAAGACGGACCCAACAGTTCTTTGACCATGCTATTGTGTGGTGAAAACGGCTTGGTCTATTGCCTCGAAAACGTTTTCTTTCATGGGTTCAAATCTATAAGACTGTTTGGCCGTAATCTCTATGTATGGGACTTTATAGGTAAATTGTTGAAACTTGTATTGTATTTATTTTTTCTATTCGAATTCGAGTATTTAGAACGATTTGGAATCTACATTCATGGATTGTTATTCACCTCCCACTCCCATCTTCAAATTGACTGTATGAAATTTTGAAATTGAACTCCTATTTTCTAGATATGGTTCTTGGAAACTATAATTTTCAAGTTCTCCTCACGGAGGAGGGAAAGCGTCAGTTTTTTCACAGTACTTTATCAATTTCTTAATTTGCTTGATTTTAATGTGAGGACTCAATACTCAGTTGAACGATGGACTTCATTTATTGCTCCATGATTAATGTTTAGTCTCATTCCTTCATACAATGTTTTATTATTTTTCAATGATAAATCATTCAACATAACCTTTTCATCAATTTCAGCACGTGTGAAAGACGAAAAAGAACATATTAGAAGACAGAATGAAATAGTGCGATACTATTGTCACCTAGTTGATAGTATACAAAACTATAGTAATGCCCTCGGCAAAGATGGACGATTCCAACAGTTTGTTTGCGTCTCTATAAGGTAATAATATTGTTAATATTGTGCAATTCATTTTTTGTAAACTTGATCTTTTCATTTGTCCAGTTGATTACTCATTTTGACTGTTATAAAATTCTTCATCTTTTGTCAATTTATGCAGGTCGAATTCGTTTCTATCACAATTCATAGACAGCATAAGGAACTTTTTTCTATCAGCTAAAATAAGAATGCAAAATGTCGAAAGAAATAAATGTTCTAATATGGAACGATACTCTAATAAACCCAGGTCAGATTGAGTTTGTCCAATAGTTCTGTTCATTTTTGACTACTCGATTACTTTTTCAAATCATTAGTATTTGCTGCTATGAACAATGAACTTTGAATGATACTCGAGACTTGACATTTCTAAAAATGAAAATCGGTTTAAAATGTAGCAAGTTTTCCAATTTCCAATTTTGATTGGATGATGATTGGAATATTTTATCATGATTTATTTCTGTTTTGATGAATGATGATCATTATTATAATATTTATCCAAGCCATTGTAAACTTACAGATGTTCAGACTTTTTATAGCAACTCCCTTATAGATTTTTCCCTAATTCTTAGTAAATATCAGGATGAATTTTGTATGTTGAATATTGTTCATTGTTTGTATCATTAGTTGAGAAATGAAAATTTACTTATCTGTCTATCTATGTCTAGATCAGTTGATTCAATCTATACAATTTTTTAAAAATGGTTGAAAGGCAGAATGGTTGAAATTTACTTATCTTATTCACATTGGTGCTAATCGTCCGTGTTTTCCATTTGCCCGCAGAGACAGGAAGCTAGATCTTTGCATTGAATCCGTAATGGTAGATTCGCAAGCCGTTCTCGACATGTATGAAGAACAATCGTTCCTACGTGACCCGAATCTCAGATTGTACCTTACACAGATGCTCTACTCATTGAATGAATTCGATATTGTATTGGAGAAGTCTCTCACTCAAGGAATATCTGCGCTTAGATAAATCTCATTTTATTTTTTAAGGTAAACATAACACTCTTCAATTTTGTTTTCCATGACGAACTGCATTCTAATGAATCACTTTGAACTGGTTTTTCATACGACTTAGCAGTCTAACTGTAAAGCTGCGATAAATTGTATCTACTTATCGCAGACTAGCCATCCATTGGAACCGTTTTTGTCAGAAAGCGACCGATCATCCGAAATGCTAACATTAAATCAAATGCCAGCTTTTCGAACATTGGACGTTTTCTGACAGAAACGGTTCCAAAGGATAGCTAGTCTGTGATAAGTTGATACAATTTATCGCAGCGTTTGGACGCTGCTTTAATTTAGCAGTTAATTCTTATGAAAAACTAGTTCACATTAAACATAACGTTATTGTATTGATTCTTAAATTAAATGGCTGATGATGATAATTGTTTGTCAATTCCATGTCTGATTATGACAGACATTTATATTAATGTTGGTAATGCTATCTAAAGATATGACATACTATGACTGTGTCTGATGGGACTTGTAAGCTTGGTACCGGAGACGCTTGAAGCCAATTTTGAAATTTCCTCCACTAGTAATTCCTCCAGTGATAATTTTTGTAAATAATCTCTAACTCCATAAAATTAAATAACTTCTGTAATAGATTGAGAAATATTTCTATTTCTCTCTCAAATCAGAACTTGCCATTTTTATGATTTATGTGTTTGTGTCATTTGCTCTTGTTCCACTTATCAAACTACTATTCAATATTGTTTTAATAGTGTGGTATTGGTCACTGATTTCTAAGATTTGTCTATAATTTATTTTTAATTTTCAGATTGAACAAAATGGAAGTAAACTAATGATCAAGAAGGTTGTTGATAGACTTATGGCAGCAAAATATGACAAATTAGGATGTATTGTTGAAGATATTTCTATCAGTGATATTGTAAATAGTTGTAAGTTAATTTTGTCCTCGTCTTTCATTTTGTTTGTGAAATAGCATTTTTTTATATTCTGTGATAGATCAACGTAAATAATATTTCCTAATGTTCGTTTCTAGTCATTAGTTTAGATGTTGGAAAGTATCTGTCTAATAGATAAGTTTTGAATGTATTTCAAAGACGTGAAGTCTTTCTTCACGGCACAGATTATATTCATTTTTGTAAGAAAATTGAGAGTTTGATCATTCCATATATAGAACCAGTTACCATGCAATTTTAGGTCGCTGCATTACAGGTGTATGTTTGAATGTAAATTCATAAAAGGTAAAACAGCATGCTCATACCCTATGTTGATGCTCTGTATGTTGCAATAAATTCAATGATGGAGGCAATAGGAGAACCCCATTTTCTCCTCTCTTACAAAAGTTCAATTTACAAAATAACGAATGCAGTGAAAAAGCAATAATAACGGACACAACATTAATTTTTTTTTGTTTTATTTTGAGGGTGATGCCCACATGAGCTCTAGGCTTGTGCGTGGGTAATGAGAGGGGTGATGATGAGAGATGACGACTGTTTTTAGGCAGTCGGGACCGACGGCTTTTCGTTGTATTACTGAATTTTGTGGCCTCCAATATATAAAATATATTATTTGTCGGTTCAATGCATCCGAATCGTCCTTCTAGGACCCTAAAACGGGTAATTGGCTAAAATATATAGCTGAACCATTGATTACCTCAATTGAATGTATTTAAGAAAGGAATAATTGATGAATGGGTCGCAAAAAAATTGATTAGGTACTCTCACAGTGCCTAACACAAGCATAACATTGGAGAGCTTACTACACTGTATGTTGAGAATTATCAATAGGAACCTATGAAGAATATATCAGTTTCAAAAACATTCTATAATTCCCATTAAGACTAGAGAAAGCTTCTAACAAAAAAAAATCAATGTTGCAATACGGTTATCACAGTTCTGTTCCAATTTCACTACTGGCGGGTTTTTTATTCTCGCTCAATGAAAATATTCTATTCCGATGAAATAAAACTAATATTCTATAATAATTGATTTGAGGATTATTACATTTGTGGCATGACACATATTTTAAAAATTAAAATGGTTTCACGAATGCTGATGCCACCCCAAAATAGAAGTTTCTTTTTGAAAAATTCAAATTTTCTGAGCAATGAGAATGAGAAGCATAGAGATACTGCACAACTTCGACAAAATACAATTATCATTGGATTATGAATATGTAGCGGCATTAAAATCTCAATATGACCATGTAAAAATTCTATAAAGTTTAAATTGATTATTATTCTCAATTTTTTCATATTTTCTAATCAATCTTATTTTACAAGTGACGAAGAAGCGTTCCTTGTTCCTTTTACATCAGCTGTTAGTAACGTCAAATAGAAATGAAGGAAGCCATATTGATTTTTTGAAAGATGGAGTGGAAGGTGTGGTTGCAATTACAATGTTTACTGTTTCAGCAATTATTGTGATTGAATGTTGTTTAATTTATTTATCATTATACATTCATTCTTGTGCTTCAATTAATAAAACAAATCTTCAGATGAGGGAAATAAGGTTTGTAATCTATCACTACTAACTTAAGTAAGTATTGGATTGTTGATTTCATTTTTCTAGGCTAAATCTCAAATTTTGTAATTCAATTAATTTCTTCTAAAATTTGAATATTCCTGTCCAGATTTAGACACATTACAAAATTTGTAATGTCTACTAAAAAATCTACTACATTTTTACCTGAGTTTATGTCAGATTTACGGCAACCATGTAACTTACATGCTTACCCAAAATGTTTACCCTTTTGGTCGGAGTCAACTCATTATTTTACCTCTACTTTTTCAAGTTACACCGTTTGGTGTTTGTTTTTACACGATCACGTGAGTGTTCTTAAGGTTGTAAATGTTCATAAATTTATAAAAGTCAATTCATAAATCATGTATGATTTAATTCCTTGGATCATATTGTTGTGTCAACAATGAAACATAAATCCAGAAAACGCAACTTTTGATGAGTTTTGTTTATGATGTTCAATTCCACACTAGCATTATTTTTTGTTAAATTTTATTCAATTATTGAATGTGTAAATTCCAAAATCATCTGAGTCGACCTACCCTTGTTCCAATAGTTGTACCGTAGACAAACAGTTTACAGTAAATTCTACTACATTTGACTTATCAAGACAACTTGGCTTGTTACTATTGTCTGTTCCTGCATAGTTTAGGGGGAAATTCAATTTATTCTACATTTTATATATGGTACGGTAGCCTACTTACACTGCTTATGCAAATCAAGAGATTGAGAGAATGTTATTTTAATTATGTAGAATAAGTTATAATTTTTGAACAGTAAGAATAAGTAGAATAAGTGTGAACAGTTACTTAGAGATCGCATTTCATTGGTCAAATTAACTTAATCATCGCACCTCTACATTTTTCGGGTTGATGGGAAAAGTCCATAATATTTTTTGGATATTATTTTTAGTATTTTTGATATTCGGATAAATTTTTTGTGTTGCGACACCATAATTTTTCATTTTTATTGTAGACTTCTTAAAGTTCATTAAATGTGGAGGAACTAGCAAAAATAAGAAGATCAATATGGTTTTTCATCTGCCTGTTTACGCCATGTAGCCTGGTACAGGTAGGCGAGTTTTATGGACAAGTCTTATCACGTTGTAATAGGCGCTTCGTCTGAATTATAACAATTTTTCTCGTATAAATGGGAAACTCTAGTGTTGTTTGCTCTCCACCACCTTGTAGCCCCCTCTTTCTCGGTTCTTTTTGCAGTCCTCTTGATTGGCTAATTTGTATATTATTTTTTCTGTACTACTGTACTATTTGGTCTCTTTTTAGCTGTAACTCTAATACTTTATAGTAACTTGAGTGTTTGGTGGGTCTATCTCACAAGGGATTGTCAATAAGATTTTAGCTCAATGATGTCTTGAGTCAATATTATCCTGTCCCATATTAACATTATGCAGTGCATTGCTCATAAGCGATTATACAATAGTACCCTATTGTGTTTTGAATTTGGTCTCAATTCTATAATGAAACTTTGTTGCTCATGGGATACTGTATCTTTGAAATGATAATTAGCCTAATTACTAATAGACTGGGAACTTAGTACTTGAATTATGAGTCATTCACTCAAAAGTAATAATTTATGAATTAAAATACATGTTTTTACACACTTTTCACATTTAGTAAGAATTCTTAATAGATATCTTTCATAGTTTGAAAATATTAGTTTTGTATGAACATAATTTGCAGATAGAAACGCTCGTATACTTGATAATATTGTCCAATAGAAAGTAATTAATTGGCATACTTATTTTGTTTGCCATTTTTCTAGTTTTAGGTCACATTACATCATGTAAATTGAATAACATGACTACATAAATCATTGTCAAGTTGATTATTGTGGTAGAAAATAAATATGATGCTTGAAGAAACAGGTTTCATCAAGATTAAGATAGGGAATAGCTTTTTTCAAGAATTTTTCAAGTAGAATAACTTTAGGAGTTTTCAGTTTCTGCAATGTATACAGTTAATATTGGACTCATCATTCTTTTTCAGTCTATGAGCTTATTTTGCATTTTTATGTTTATTTTACCCTTATTCTTTTTCTACACTTTGTTTTTATTCACCTGGAATGCTATTTTTCTCAATTGCATGTTCAGCCTTAATATTTATTCAATCATTCTATTCTATTTACATTTTTAATTAGGCTAATATTAATATTCCAAATTAAATTAATATTCTAATATTATTACAGCTTCAACTGTTAGATGTTTAATATTAGATTCATTGTCTGTTTCCTGAAAACTATACATTGGATTTATGTTTTTTAAACTTATTAACCGGTTCTATCCTACTAAGGCCATTTAGCAAAAACTATTTTGAAAGAAAATCAATTTTGTTTCAAGTTAATTTTATAGACCTTGTTTGGATTCAGATTTTACCTTTAATAAATTGTGTATTTGAAATCATCAAACATGTGTATTTGGATCATCTCTCTTTGGTAGCACAAATAAGTTGAACTCATTTTGGAGAAAACTTTTATTGGACACACATTAAAAACACAATGAGAACATTTTTTTATTGGCGTATGGCGTGTACTTATTATTTCCATTTTAGTAACTAGACTATTCTAATGGTATGAATTTGGTTTCCGATAAAAATATGTCAACCAGGAAATAATAATTTGGTCAGCACTGTACATAATTTTACATATCTATTTTATAAATTTTGAGTTGTATTTGATTTATAAGTAGTGGCATGCGAGCTGTCAAGTTTTGTATTGTAGAGTAGACTGAATGGCAATTGAATTGATGGCTTCAATTGGCATAATAACAGCTGAATACAACTTCTATAGCATTGTTATTGGTGTCGTCCCACCTATTATATATGTGTTGCTTGTTCAGAAGAATGGAATTCATCTAGGTTGACAGACTTCCGTCGTCACGCATGCTGTAACAATGACTGGAATTTTTATTCGGTCAGTGTATGTTATGTAGAATAGAGTCCATGGAAGGATAAAGATAGGATCATTAAGTATGAACTAGGTATCAATATTGAGAAAGGTCTTCATTTTATTTGAAAGTCATGCTAAACAATTTTTTTGTTAATGAAAATTGAGGGCCCAGTGTTGTGCTTTGTTTTTAAATGTAGTTGAATTTCAAGTTTACAAATCGAAGTTTAAACTTGATTCAAACCGAGAATTTTCCGTTTAAACCAAGTTAACTATTTTTTGTTATTAGCGAGGATGGTGCATATGGGCCTTACCTGCCAAAACTTGATAATAAGTTGTCTACAAGTTTCTTCAATAAGTTGTCTACTTGAAAATCTCTAAAGCTATCTTTAACAAATTATAAATCTAAATGATGTTATGAAATCCAATTTTTTAGAAAATTTAGAATAGATGAGGTTTTAAATAATAATGAATAAAAATAATTGAAGTTATCAACCAATAATTTATTAAAACAACTAGTTACCGGTTTCGGTTGTTGCACCATTGTCAATTGACCAGTGTAACAATTGTCACTTGACAAATGGTGTAACAACCGAAACCGGTATCTCGTTATTTTAATATATTTGTGGCTTTGAGAACTTCAAGTCTTTTTATCAGTATGGATAATTACCACAATATCACCTTAATAACTACTTCACAGAAAGTTCAATAATTTTATAATACGATAATTTTATACAGAAAAGGCTAGAAAAATTCTTGGAATGAATGCTGATAATCTTTTAGCTTTTTGGCAATGATTAAACAATGATATTGATAGTTTTTTCAGGTATTATCAAGGCCTGTTTATTATAAATTTGAGAGTGGATGAGATTATAATTGAAATTTCTCTAAAAATGAATAATGTTTGAAAAATCCTTGGAACGTTTGTATTGTAGAAGAAGAGAAAGTAATGGAATATTGTCAGTTCCCTGCTAAACCAACAAAATTAGTAACAGGATATGGTTTTGACACATAAGTTGAGTTTACATTGATGATTCATGTAACGTTAGTGAATGTTTTGTTCAATAGTATTCGAAAGAAATATTCTATTGAAATAATCTTAATGAAAAAGCTCAAAGATAATTATCCCAAATAATTAATAAAATATAAGTGAGTAAATGATTCATTACCTAAACACTAACATGAATTGAATCAATCAAAGTAGAAGTTTTTTGCTAAAGTTAGCCTATTATCTAGCCTCTAGCGGATTCTAGATTGAATTAGCTCGTTATTTAATTTTTTGTGTCAATATTACCCTCTCCATTGAATGTTAACCAACTCAGTAGGTTAAAAAGTAGTTTGAATTCATCTCTCATCATCGGGGCTCATTACCCACGCACAAGCCTAGAGCTCATCTGGGCATCACCTTCAGCAAAAAAGGTTATAAATTATTAACACATGAGAATGCTCTTCTATTTCACTTGAATATGATTTTGAACGACATAGCAGTCAATAATGAGAATGCATTACAAGAAAATCTTGTGATGAACCTAGACGTTTTAATTTTAATTCAGTGCAATAATGACTCATTGCTTGTACACATCATATTAATTATTGATATTGGATTAGAACTGTAATATTGAGTTTAGAAGTGAGATTCAATCTTTGTGTTGATAAATGAAACTAATGTAAAAACTTTTAGGTTTCCTAAGCTTGGTTAATTGAAATTCACCTTATCTTTCTTATTTTGCTATGTTTGAATTTCTGTTCTGGATTTGATTAAGTGGAAGAATGGTGATGGACATTACTGTCCAAACTTCGCCACGTCAGAAAATTAGAGAAGCTATTTTAAGAGCAGATGAATGTTGTACTTAACAATCATCGGTCGAAACATCGATAATTTATAATTCGATTTGAGTGTAGGAGAAGACTTTTTCAGTGTTAACTCCGCGTAAAAAAATTACCATTTAATTTCGATAATAGCTATGCCAGTAATCGTATTCCTACTAACTCTCCGATTCAATCAAATTAAGCCGGTTGTAAATTGAAATTGGCACTAACTTAACGACGGCATCGTATCAAGTTCCTGATAGTCAATTGTGACTGCAGCTTGGCGGAACTAACTTAATTGCGATAAGAAAAACGTTACCGATTTTCACGTGCTTATCTCTGCTTTTCATTCATTTTAAGTAGGTTTAACAAGTAATTGTGGCTAGTTGGTTAAATGCTTCCTTAGCTAATAAGCTTATTTGCCAATTGAAATAAATTGATAAAAAACATTCGACTATCAAAATAAGTATGGTACGTAATAAAATGAGTAATTTAAGAAAAAAGTAACTAAGTAGGCCTGATAAGTAACTAAGTACAATAAAAACAAGCGATCAAGTTGATAAAAACATTCTCCAATCATATTAGATGTAGCATGTAGCCTATAAAGTTTGAGCATAAATAGTTGTTATCTGTTCCTTTTTTCGTCTTAATTCAAGCTACTTCTATATTTTTCATTCAGCTTTGCAGCTTCGATTTTTTCGAAATTCAAAAGATTCTGGTTAGATGAAATGATGTAGATGATAAAAATGTTTTCTGGTTAGATGATAAATGTTTTCGAAATTTTGAAGATTCAGCTTTGACTTTCCCCCGATATAAGTTTTTTGATTCGTGAACAGTAGTTTTAGGTATACAGTAGTAAGTTAGTACTCATTTAGTTTGATAAGTGGTTCTTTCTTTTTGTCCCGCTACTACGTGAACTTATTCTTAAATTAAAATTACTTCTTCCTATGGTGCTTCAACCCCTTCTTCCTACAGGTTTTCCATTTCTTCCTCGTTGTTGACTCATATTGACGATTCGTTGATTCAAATCTCATGATGCTTTGCTATTACGTTTTTTCTAATTTACAATTACTACGACTCGGATATCATCCACAAATGTTTGTCTCCAATATCAGATTTCGACTGCTTTTTTGCAAGTGAGAAACACAATCTGATGATAATAAAAATAGTTTTATTTGTTTGCACATGTGGATTGCTTCTTTTATCGCGTAACAAGATATTATTGTGGGTGTGTGTGTTTCCACGCATTCCGAGACAGTATTTTCTGTGGTTTGGAAATTGGCAGATGCAAATGGAAAGTAGTTTTGTTAGAGGGTTAATTGTTGGCAATTTTACTGAATATCATTCTGAATTACTTTATTTTTTTAATTCATTGTATTCGTATAAAATATAATTTGAATCAATCTAAACAATTTGTTTTATTGCACGCTAAACTATTTGTGAATATTTTTATTTTATGAATATTATAATTGTTCTTGTTTCAGTTCAATTATTAAAGATGTTTTATAGAACAACTCTTTTTGGTGTTGACAATTAATCTATTCATGTAATAAACTCTTTTTATCAAATTATTTCCAACATTAATGTCTAGAAATCATTCGCAAATACTGTATGTATTGCTCAACCTCTAGTTTAGAACATAATGTCTTATAACTCAACTTCAATAAAGTTATGAGCACCAAACATTTCAAGACCTTCAGTTAGCCATCAAATTAATTGAATTTTAGTGCTCAGTAGGACGCTGAGTTGATTGAAATGAATGTGCTTAAACACTTGAACTTGAATAGATCAGATAACTTATCACAATATTCCTTGAGATGGGTGTAAATGCAATGTGATTCTTTGAAAGTTACCGTCGTTTAACGTTATTGGAGCTTGGAGGCTGTCTCTTTTGAAGATTGTGAAAGCGTGTTAATCAATAATAATTAGTTACCGTTATGATCCGTTGTCACCGTAAAGTATCGTTTGTGTTGTAAAATAATGCAATACTTGTTCTTTAGTATTAACGTTAGTAGTTAGCGGTCAAACTTGAAGAATGGTTTTTTTTAGAAGAATGCGAATGTACGCTATGGTACGGGTTTAGTTATCTTTGTTCAAAATTGATCGAATTCAATTTCTGTTATTGACACACGCACTATTTAGAAGAATGAAAATAATACGAAATTTAGATAGAATGAAAACAGAGGTTTGGTAACCTCATTAAAAATCGTATTAAGGCTAGGCGTACACCGGTTAGTCAAGACAAGACGAGATTAGTCACATTTATTCACAGTACTTCACATAGTTGCTTATGAAGCAACACACACCGATTAGTCATTGCATCAGTGTGTGCTGCTTCATAAGCAACTATGTGAATTACTGTGACTAAACGTCACTAATCTTGTCTTGTCTTGTCTTGACTAACCGGTGTACGCCTAGCCTTAGGCACCTTACAATGAATTCTAAGACTATTTCGATGTAATTTATGTGTAGGTAGGCTGATAATTCATTTTTGTGTTATTTTAATTCAATTTCTGTTTTGATTAATTTCATTTTGTTTGATGTGTGTTTTAGGTGAGTTGATAGTTTGGCTGGTCATATAATGACCAGTTGGGCAGAAAGAATGCATCGCAGGGCAGCCACGTTTAGTAATGTAGTCACATCTTGCGGACATCCAACTGTTCCTTATCCAAGGAGACTTGAAAAGTAAGTTACACTCTCCTGAAACTTCCTCATTTCTTCTATTTTCATAACTGAACTGTACACTATTGTTTCTGCATTCTGTGATAACTCCGCTGTAATGCAAAAAAATTATAGTGCGGAAAGTATTAAATTGTAGGGGCCTCTTGCACAAAAGTGGATTAAAGTTGATCTTTGCTTACTCGAAAGAGTTCAAATTTTTAATTGGAGATAAAACTTAACAGACCTTTGTGCAACTTGGACTAGGAATAATAATGATACTGTAATATATATTGATAATCATGTTTACGAATGCGGGCTTATATCACAAAAAAGATTCGAAAAATAGTCTTTTGATAAACGTTTTAAAAACCAAAAACTAAAATGAAGTTAGTTTCAATTCAGTGATGCCCACCTTAGCTCTAGACTTGTGCGTTGGTTAGGAAGGATGATAACAAGAGATGAATGTACCTACAGTTTTAGTAGTTCTGAACCACTGGGAAGCGAATTTGACGCTTTAGCATTATTTGTTTTCTTTCACGTTTTGTTAGTGGATTCTGACGATATAATGTTCTAGAAAATGCTTTAACATAATACTGAATTGTATTGTAATACTCGTATTGGTTTTTTCAATAGTTACAAAAATTGGTTGATGCTCAGTAATGTTATTCTGGTGAAAGTTGTGACAGATTATGTTGGATCTTTTAATCCTTCAAATACAGATAGTATCCATTTCCTTCCAGCAGTGATAACGATTAGCTTATCGGCTGCATTGTTGTACTGTGTATCACGCTGTTTACAAAATGATAGAGCTTGGTAAACACGCTGCTCGTTCATCCGCTTCTGAAAGTTCAATTGTAGCTTGTACTTATCGCATTCTAGTTATGTGTGGAATCTCTCAATCGCGTTGTTTGACAATTAATGTGAAAAGTACACGTGAATTCCAAAAATCGTGATTTCCATTATGAAGGAGGTTAGGTGTTATAAACTCAGAAACAACAAGGGATTGTTCAGGTAACCGCAAATACTTTTTGTTATTGATCGAAAGAAATCGAATGACATTCGAAAAAATAGTTCTATCTAAAATTCCATACCGAGTACTGAGTTGATAGATTTCAATCATATTACTAATTCAGTTTTAATCAACCCTTCTTACCCCTGATGGAACAATTAAGTTTATTAAAAAATACGTCATAAATAGGCTACATTATAGATTTTTATTTTACTGCATTACGAAAGAATTAGGTCATGAAAGAAGTATTTCAATACAGTTTGATGCAATTAGATCGATTTATTGAACTCTAATAGAGATATAATTTTTCAGTTAGAAGTTGGAAACTTTAAATATTATTGAGATAATGGGAAAAATATGTTGAAAATAGTGATTTATTCAAGTTTGAAGTGGGCTAATTCTATTGTTTTGATTGTTGAGCCAGCATTTTTAATAAATGGAATTAGTAGGCTAAATAGATTTATTCTTCAGATAGAAATTTAATTTCTTTATTTTGTACTTTTTGTATTTTGGCGCAGTAAATATTCTACATTCTATTCTATAATATCCAGTTATCCATTAGTCCTAAATGCTCCAAGAACTCAAATCTGGCCTAATGAACTTTCTCTGAGCTGCAAGAAAGGCCAATTTTGCTAGCAACGATAATATGCATGTATTTTCTCAATTTATATAAATATTGTATCCAAAGTTAATCAATGTAGCAAGGACTGAGGGAATTCTAAGCTGGGTTAGGCATCGCATGATTTCATTGGCATTGTGCACGTTAATAGGCCTGACATCTCAGAGTTTGGATTCAGTTCACTGTACCTAGCGGAGCTATAATGAGCACTGTAAGCACATTGACGATCTAAAGCCCTTGTAAATGCCAAAAATCTACTATTATTTATTATATACTTATTTATTTCAATACAATAAAGGTTCATGTTTTAGATACAGATTAGGTTATATCTATTCACAGTAAAGTACGTAATCTAAGGGCCGGTTCATGAGCTCGGGATTAAGCCAAGTCCTAGACTTAAACGGGTGGTCACCATAGCATCGACAAACGTTAGCCTCAAAACTTTGTACTAAGTGCTCTCTATGCTGCTAACCCACTAACCTGTCGAGACAAATGTTTGTCGATGCTATGGTAGCCACCCGTTTTAGTCTAGGACTTGGCTAAATCCCGAGCTCATGAACCGGCCCTTAGTATTACGTGTACATTACTGAATAAATAAATACATTAATAAAATATACAAAATGTAGATTTTCAACCCATTTAACACAAGCTTTGTCAATTAACCCAGTGCTCAACTGTACAGTACTGAATCCAAACTGAGATGTGATAGCCCTGCTAGGTACAAATGATACTTGACAAGTGAGCTCAAACTATTATTTGAAATTATTTGTTCTATATTGATCTTCCTGTATGCACAATCCATTTTGAACAGCATGTTTGAATTTTCTTTGCTAAGGCCCTAAATGAAAGGTTCAACAGGCTTAAGCCCAAAATTATATTTCTATAGTTATTATAAATGTTTAATATTTTTTGTGCGTAGAGTGAAGTTCGGCGTGCCGCTAGACGAGGTGTGCAAAAACGACATCCCCGGGCCGCTGCTGGTGTTGATACTGAAGCTGAACAAGGAGGCGCCGATGAAGAAGGACGTGTTCCGGGCGCCCGGCCACCAGGGCAACATGAAGAAGCTGGTGCACTTTCTGCAGGCGGGCCGGCTCGTCAACATGGACAACTTTTCCGTCTACACCATTGCCTCCGTCCTCAAGAAGTTTCTGCGCAAACTGCCCGGCGGCATATTCGGCGGCCGCCACAACGAGCAGCGGCTCTTCGCCATTGTGCAGCAGCAGGAGCCCCCCAACTCCCCCACCACCGCTCACCAGTGCGCCGAAATACACAAGTCAGTCATACAACATTTTTATTCCACCAGAAACACAATACAAGCTGGCACAGGGGGCTGTAGCCTAATTTAAAGCTGGGTTGCATATTATGAAACTCATGCCAAACATGGAAACATAAGATCGTCTACTCTCTACAAACAAATAGACCAATGTAATATATTCATTTGCATTGGTCTATTTGCTTGTAGAGAGTAGAAGAACATAATATGTTTACATAAATATACCGGGTGATTCAAAAATAATACCACAATTTTTAAAAATAATGTGTATTTAACGAAAGAAACATAATATAACCTTCTGTTATACATCATTACAAAGCGTATTCGAAGAAGTTTTTTTCACTCACAAGAAGTTCAGAGATGTTCAGATACGACCCCCTCCAGACACTCGACTAATATCAACCCGATAGGTACTCAAACTCGTTCTCTCTGTAGCATATCAGACGAACATGTTTGGTAAGCTGCTGTTATTTCTTGTTTCCAAATCATCAATATCGTCGGTATTTTGTATTTGTGTAAATGTGTATGGCCGGTCCAAGATATCAAAAGCCTGATATCTCAGAAAATGTACAAACAATATCCTCTTCAATTTTCAATGCTACTTTCTATGAGAACTTTTTACTGTATAGCATTTTCATACTTTTGTTTCTATTTCTTTATATCAGTATTCATAAGTAGATTTTGTACTTGTTTTAGGATGAGTAGTTTTAAAAAGATATGAAAATGACTTATCAAATCTCAATTTGAAGCTTACTACTGTACTTGATGACGAGAAAAATATTGATTCAATCTAAATTATTCAATGAGAATATAAATCAGTCTTTCTGAATATATTATAATCGATCCGAATTTTCAATCATATCAGGCAATACTCGCACGTGGATACTCAAATCGCGGATACTCAGCGACTTGAAAAACAAACATATGTTTTTAAATGATGCCGCTCAGACGAGTCTGGAACAATCTTGTCTAAGCATCCTCTTTTTTTTTTAAATAACTAACCCTTTTATTGCTCCTTTAAATTATTTCAAACACTTCATTAACATTACATATTAAACACGTTATTACATTTAAACACTCACTGTGTTTTAAAACATTATATTATAAACATTTAAAACACATGTTTGTTATCCGAGTCGCTGAGTTGATTTGAGTATCCGTGAGTATAGTGTGAGTAATGTCTTAAATAAGTACTCAATTACGAGAAGTTATTTAATGATTTCTATGCTTTGAACATATTTTAAGATGCTTTTTATAGAGACGTTATTAAAGTGATTTTGAATTGTTGTTCAGATTAATAGCGACGTTACCATCGCACACGCAACGCCTGCTTGTGCTGCTATTCGGAACATTCCGTGTTATTTCGACCAATGCCGAGCGAGCTCGCACCGGAATGACGTCAGAGGCGCTGGGCGTCTCGGTGGCGCCGAGCTTCTTTCAGAGCTGCGTCAGCGACGGAAAGACTGCCAAAATGGAAGATGTTCTAAGATATAAGGTGAGCCTTGATTGCAATTAAATGTGAGTTACTGCAGTAATTACCTTTAACTCATCACTAATACACCCCAATAATCTTCTAACTTGAGCCATGACTAATAATGATATTTTATTCCTAGTTATATCGATAATATTTGATGAATAAAAAGTATCCACAACTTTTATTGGAAAATTATTTGTTCGATTGCATTTCTCAGTTCTTGTGATCAGGTGATTAAGTTATGCCTCTTGCAATAATAAAATGTGAGTTGATGCCTATTTGTTGCAGTACTTACTTTAAACGCACCTCTAATACACCCCAATTATCTTCACCAAACATTAACCACTGTTTTCTAAGTGAAAACAAACTTACACCATGTTTCCTATCAAGGGATAATTGGTTATATTGAAGTGGAACAACCCTACTCGGGTCTCCCCAATATCAAAAGTCATACGCTTCTCTTATAAATGAATAAATAAATAAAAATTAACCATAAACTTATAGTTATTTTTATCTATTAATTTTGATACTATTTGACGAATCAAAGTATCCGCAGATTTAGTTCGAAAATTAATTGTTCGATTGCTTTACTTAGTTTTTGTGATCAGGAAAAAAGATAAATTTATGACTCTTGCAATAATAATATGTTATTTGAAGCCTATTTACTGCAGTACTTACTTTGAGCGCACCCCTAGAACACCCTAATAATCTTCGAATATGAACCATTAACTAATAATTATTTTGATCTAGTTATAATGATGATATTTGACGAATCAAAGTATCCGCAGATTTTATTCGAACTGTTAAAGTGCATTACTCAGCTCTTGTGATCAGGAAAAAGAGGTAGATTATGCCTCCTCTAATAATAAAATGTGAGTTGAAGTCTATTTACTGCAGTACAGACTAGAATTGCACCTCTTATACATCCCAATAATCTTTTAACATAAACCTCGAACTAATAATGATTTTTATCTTTTAATATTGATGATATTAATGAGTGTATGTGATGAGTGATAATCCATTTTACTGGAGTTTAGGTATTTTTGAAATGTCGTGTTAGCTTTCAATTGAAATGTACATTTTTCTTGAATCTAGCTCTTCAAATAGTTGACTGAAAGTGTTTCATTGTGTGCATGTCCAATGTGTGTTATAGTTTAGATGCGATATTATCCTCTATTGGACGTCCAGTTTTCGCTTAAAAAATAATATCGAGTTTGTTTATAATGAAGGTTCACTAATATTGTAAAAGATCAATAATAATTGTTCATGTTGCTGAAAAATATGCAGATGTTTGGATAAATTTCTCAAGAGTTTTAAGTTTTTCTGTATGAAAATATAATGAATAATTTGTATTGTATAATGTAGTTGAATGTTTGCATTGCATAGCAATCACTTAGTACTGCAACTGAAAAATTAGTTACACACCAATACAAGCATGCATTGCACAGAAATTTTTGTGTTAGGAATAAGAAATTCTTAAAATTAAATTGAAAGGGATTTCAAGGGATCAATAAAAAATATTTGAATATTTTTCGACAGGGAAATCTAATTTCTCCTTCCCTTCATGGATTTAGATTGTTCTGTTTACTAACAAATAAATACTGTGGAATGCGCTTCCAGTTAAAAAGTGTAATGTAACGTCATGTAATGTGTGGTTGACCTCCATTTGTGTGTAAATAGTGATGTAAATACGCTGCTAATGCAATTATTTTTGTAAATTACGTGCTTGCGATGATGTTAGGCTGAAGTACATGTAAGTATTGAGGTGATTTTTCCGAGCTCTTCAAACATTTTTCTAGATTAGTTTGAACGATTTATTTTCGAGACAAATAGCATAATTTTACAACTTGTTATCTTCAACTAAATTGTATTTTTTTATTCTAGTTTTTTTTTTCAATTAATCACTCAACTCACTGTTTTCTTCTCATAACCAACAGTTGTCACTTTATTATCAATAATAATTCTTATCGTAATGTATGTACGGTAATATTCTTACCGTAAGTTGGTAGTTTCTAATACTCAGTCCATTCCGTTTTTTCTCTTACTTGAATAAATTTTCATCCATATTTCAAGTTTTCTTAGAACTCATTATTTGCTAAGTCATCAAATTAATATGCATGTGTTCTATGTTCATATATATTTTCTTAATTATCACATTTCTCATTTGTTTTATATCTGTGTGTATGTTTAATGCTTGTTTAGTGTATTGGAATTATCAAATCACAATAATCCAGGTAGAAACTCTGCAGAACAATAAGATTTGAATGATCATGCTTTTCATATTGATTGCTTTATTTCCAAGATTTTGTTTGGCTTATTTAGAATTTTTTGATTTCAAGATTATTTATTTCTTCTGATTTTATCTTATGTTTAAAAGTAATTTTCTACTGTTTATACGAGTAATGAAAAAGTTACTTGTGTATTTTGTAGAATTAATTTTTCAAATTATAATCCGGCCACTATCCCTTTCAAGATGCATTAAGCATAATCACTTTTATACTCTCAATATTATTTGATTTTGATTTCTTTTATAATTAAAAAATTTTTTTTTGTTGGGAATGATGCCCACATAAGCTCTAGGCTTGTGAGTGGGTAATGGGAAGGATGATGATGAGAGATGAATGGACCTACAGCTTTAGGTGGGTTTCGAAGCACCGGGAAGCGATTTTAAAGCTCATAAATTGTGTTTAGAGGAGCCGGTCACCGTTACAACATTGGTAGTGCATACCTTATCTAATCTCACCGATTAGACCCACCTGCTACCACTGGGACAACCGCTTTCCTAATTATGATCGTACAGTTGATGGTTGACATTTTAAACCCCCTTTCCAATTACTCACCTCTTTTACCCAATCTAATACCACTGTATTGGCTTATCAGGCAATCATTCATTGGAACTGTTTAAAAACTAACCTTTTGCCTGAAGTGCCATATTGTAAATGATGAAGTATTCAAAATTGATATAGTTTTGTTGTTCTGTAGGTTAAGGCTTTTATACTTTAAGAGATGTATTTGGTTTATTTGATGTATATTTTGATGTCAATAAACTGAATTTGATACTGCTGTCAAATTTAGTTTTTAATGTGTAAAATATCAAGTTCTTGTGCTTGTATTTTTTCATATTGCATCCCGTTTCTACATAGTATGTAGACATGCATGATCCATCAACTAACCTTTGAAATTATTTTTAATATTGAGTATTGTGCAGGATTGAAGTTCCTCTGCTGATGAATGTAAAACTACTATCATACTTGGAAGAAAGTAAATATAAAAACTTGCTACTTGCAGGGAATCCGATGATAGCAAGCACTTAATAGGCATACCAGTTTCCTAATGTTGAGTCTTGGGCTTCAACCAAAAAGTCAAGTTCGGTCACGTAAATTTGTCAAACTCTTCTAATAAGTACAATCATTATAGAATTTGGAGTCATTTATAATCAGTTAGCCCTATATTTCATTAGCTCCGCACATTACTGTGGTATAATTTATAAATTATCCCTCTGTCAGACGCAACTGATGAACAGTTACCATAATCGTTCAACAATTATTTTCTACTGTAAGTAGATAACCATCCCATTATCAATAATATTTTGTGTTGTCCCATTTCAAGACAGCTATTTGATTTTTCTAGCTATTTGACTTGTCGAATTGAATAATTTATTTATCTGAAAGACCAATTTATAAATATTTGATGTATTACATTCCCAACTACACCCATGAATTACCCATTTCATCCAAGTTCCCCATTTCTGTGATCCTTAAAATGAGACAGCTATTTTGCTGTCTGAACTTATAATTAATTTATAATTCTGAAAGATAATTCGAATGTATTTGCGAATCCAAGTATCTAATAGTCAACTTTTGTGCTTTACAGGTAGCTACAAGAATAATGAAATTTTTCATAGATAATTTTGGAACTTATGATTTATTTGGAAGAACCAACTATGAATTCTATGCGCGAATCACGGGACGGATATTGAAAGTGCAGGACGACTGGATATTCAGTTTTCGTTTTCCTTCAGAGATCATTTCTAGTGAGTACTGTTTTTAATATTATCGATTTTCAGAAACCTTTGTAATTAAATAGTACAATAGTTGATTGTACGAGTATAATATTGACAAAGCTTTTTTGAACATTCATTTCAACAGATTTTTTCATATTGGAATTGGATTTTGTTTGACTAAAGGACTAAACAGAGAACAAGATATCACATATAACTATAACAGTTGGATTGTAATAGTTATATTCACTACTTATAGTGAAACAGGAATGCAGTTAAACTATCCAATTAAACTAGCCATTAAATTGTCAATTGAGTCTCATTTATATTTTATGATTGTGTGTTTTTGTGAATCGTCAATGAATATGTTTTCTATGCTAAAATTCATCTTTAGAATCTCCTATTAGAAATTCATAATATTGTTCATTCATCCAGCAACGTACAATTGATACTCTAGGGCAGGTCAATTCTAATAGATGGCGGCAATTGTATTTATCTCAACATATCACCATTCACTCATGCAAAAATTATTACTATAGAGAAACCTTCAAGCCGAAAACTATGAGCTGTTGAGAATTTGTTTTAAGGTTTGATGAAGGATGCAAATTAATTTTTAATAAAATCAAACACTATTTACTTATTTAGTACTGTTGAATAATTATGTGACTCACGAAACAGTAAACTTGACAATATCTTTTGGTGTTTTATTTCATTATGGAGTTCCACAACATCAATAAGATTTCTACAAATAATTTTTAATAATTTGGGAAGTGCTTATGCCCGAATTTCTCGAAATATCATTGTGAAACCAATATGATAGTAAAAACAAATGAAGCAATCCAAGCGTATTGAAAATACGGTATTTACGTTTGAGTTTGCCTGCTGCAACAGAGGCGTGCTTAGATGAAGCAAGCTTAGACGCTTGCTCAAATTTCTACATTTCAAATTGAAACTTCAATCTGTTCAATTCTTTCATAGTTAAATTAGAGAATGATCATTATAAATGATGAATGGCTAATATTATTTAGTCCATCAATACTTTCGATATCTATTCCAATATCATAATTTTTGGCACTATAATTATAATTAATGATTTATGTTTTTTAATAATTCCATAGAACTCCAACTATAATAATTTTTAATTTCTACAACGATTTATGGGATTGGTATTTGTGGTAAAGCTGTTAGCTCAAATTGTTTGATATTTTCTTTTCAGATGATCTCTCAAACGATACAGAGAAAACGTGGTTGCAGTACGAGTGTGAAAGATGGGGCCTGCGGTGCTTCAATTTAGAAAGTGAGTGAATGAGTTCCACAAACTTTTAATCGCATTTGGACTTGCAAAGTGCCTCTGTCCTTATTGTTTTATCACAATGACTGTAACAGCATGAGTTTTATCATGTGTGACTACTTTTCTACTTTTGTAAATAAAATTCAATGTTTCTTTTCGTTGTATTGCACAGTGTAGATTGAACTAGGCTAGCCTAATAGAGTATTATTTATGATTTCTCGTATTATTACTTTAATTATTCATTGATTGTTAGACAAAGCTATTACACTAAATTCTTATGATCTCATGAAAGTAAAATAATAGATTTCCGTGCGTTAACCATTTGAATTATGTTCCTATAACTTAAGTTTGAGTTCAATAAATCTCTTTGTAATATTTCTCTTTTTTCTTTGTTCTCCTTTTTGTTTGTAAGCATGTTGAATAATTGTGAACCGCTGGTTCAAAATCTTTATTGGAACTATTTCTATTCTGCTTTGAGCTATCCCATTTATTGACTAAAAAGAAAAATTACGATACCGATATGTGTATGTATGCCATTCCCTATTGTGAAATAGCTCCAGAGGCATGAATGATCACTGAGATAGTCAATCAGACCAATGTAGACTCTTGCAGACCTGTATGAGCCTGGAACGTATAGAATAAATCCTATATCTACAGTATTACAAAATTATCACCAAGTTTCACCTTGTTCAATTTAGTTGAGCTACATACTAGGTCATAGGCAATAAATAGGTCGCTCATAGACTTAATAAGACCACCTCTTTCTTAAGGAATCTATGATAACAAAAATCACATTATCTGCTGTATTCGCTTGATATGTGTATTTGCAGAATTTCTTTTGAATTTTCCATTTATTGTTTTCATTGCAATGATTAGAATCACTTTTGTTTGTCGGCTGGTTTTCCCACAATTCTGGTTCTTTTCGTTTAATGATAATTTAATGCTACGACGTAATATATCGTACTTGATTTTATTCAAACTGCACTTATACTGCACTTTATTATACTTACACTTATACTGCACTTGAACTGTTTATTATTGACATTGACTATAAAACACTTGTAGTAATAACAGGTTGTTCTCGTAGTTTTCAAATAACTTAGCAGCATTCTGGCCCAGATGCAGTACATTCATTACTCTCGTCCCGCTGTCAAACAGTATGAAATGTTCTGTGTTAGTAACTTTATTTTCATTCTTGTAAAGTGTAAACCTTTTTGCATTTCGTAAAGTACTGGAGACACCGTTTTATCATGTCTCTTTCGTCTTTCATTTTCATTTTCGTCTTTCATTCATTTTGGAATGTACTTTATTGTTAGGTTTATCAATGCCCGCCAACACTAGTCAGGATTTTGGTGAAAGTTTTATTTATCAGTAAACGTTTTCTGTGCTATAGTTATCAATAAAGTACTCACTTTTTCCAATTTTTACCACTGTAGCTTTCTTTAGTTTTTAGTATTTGATTTTATGTTCATATGTATTGTTAAGTTGCTGTTATTTTTGCGTGGTGAGAGTCAGTTTCATTTTTTCATCGTATATTTGAATACTGATGAACAATGTCTATGTACAAATATTCTTGGATTGGTGTTACTTAACTTTTCTTCTTGAGAATTTATTTTAGAATAATATTATAGTCAATCCATTTATTGTAAATTGTGTTGTACAGTGGTGATTGATCTAAACCCTTAATTTGGTTGCAGTTCCTGATCTGTACATATTTGTTACAAACCCTGCAGAAATTATTCATTCGTGGGCTAGTTCTCTCTATGCCAACTTATTATAATGTCCTTAGATGATGAAAGTGTCTAAACACATTGAACCTAATGATACATTCATAACTGATATAAGTTTGTGATTAAGTTGATTTATCATTAACGACACTGTTGAATATTTTTGAAGTGACTGTTGAGAAATTAATTTCAGAATGATGATTTAAACAAACTAAATTAATAAGCCGAATAGAAAATTAAATTAATAAGCCGAATAGAAAATAACGTTTTAATTTTTATTATTAGTTTGATCAATTTTTCGTATTTCACGTATAATAAGTTTGGAACCTTTCAATTTTTGCGATTTAAGTTTGTTTGCTGGCAAGTTATAGATTGAAAAAACTTGTCAATTTCGAAAAAGAAGCTTCTGTGTTTTTGGCTGTACATCCTGCTTTGCTTTGCAAATTTTGCACAAGTGCTTGGCTAAGAATCAAGTTCAAGAATAAAACTGAAGGTAAGACACTGTTTAAATTTTGAATCAATAGAAAAACAAATCATTCATCACAATATGTTCATCAATAACACATCCATATACTGTAGAAATCATTCTTAATAGAACTAAAAAAGTTGTGAATTCAACTAGAGTAACATAACACATAATATTTTTTCTAAATCTCACAATAACAGCCTTTTTTCAATATTTCGCATCATAATCTTTAGCAAACATCAATAAAAATGTTATGCCTCACTAATTATAGAATGTACAAATGTAGTTTTTAGAATGTACAAACTCAACTGTTTACGTAGTATAGTAAATAATGTCATAGTAGCATAAATAATTCATAATTTATAGAGTTTCATTTCAGTTTCTAATTTCCATTCTATTCAACTATGTAGACTTATTGCACGTTTACTATTGTATGTAAAGATTCTACACATTTCAAATGTTTTTAAATTGCACTTGAAGCATGGTCCTATATCTCATTTATTTTTCATTTGTTTCGTTCCATTGATCAAGAATAAAACCTGTCAAACTAAAATATAGTGTACAAGTTGCGAAAATGAATAAGTTGCTACTAAAACTAAATCAGAGATTATCATTTGATTGATTTTTCAAATCTCTCGAACGATTTCAGATAAATGTAGATCATTTTCAGTCTTTGAGGACCAAGAAAAGTATGAAATACAGATAGTAAAAAAATATTTTTGATTGGAATAGGTGAAGGCTTATCAAATTGGTATTAATAAATGTGATGGAAGTGAAACGCAGTAAAAGTAGAATTACCTTTGGAAAATGAAAGGATAAGGGCTTAACGATCTTGATATAATTGCTCTGGCAATGGTTGAAAGGATTTAATAAAAACTAACTGATACGGTGTTGGAAATATTGTAGGCTAATATTATCCGAAATTTTCTTGTGAAAAGTTACACTTTGAATTGATAATTTTATTTGAAATACGTTGCTCGAATCTTCCATTCCAACCTACAATTAATTTATTAATTTAAAATAGAGCAATTGGTTGAGTTGAAGCACAATCCAAATGCAAATCCATGTATGCAAAGCTAATCTCTTCCACAACATTTTATAACGTGCATTATAATTATTGTGTAATTCATATGTTATTATTTCCTGTAATAAGTTGATGCGCAGACTCTACTCCATATAGTGTCAATGCCTATATGTGATGAAAAACATTTAGATTTTTATTTGAATGGAAGGATCTCATCTTACTGTGTAAATAATAACCTAAATTTATATTGCAATGCATGGTAATCCATCGAGAACGAATGAACGAATCTGACGTCATTTTTAGTTCAATCTTATTTTTGTGCAAGTGATCTATTACTCTTTTCAATTCTACTATGTAAAGTACATTATAGCCTACTCCAGTTTTCTCACATCACTATGTTTACTTGGTTGCCTGAATTCAACTTTCGGCTTTTATTCGTTCTCAGAGATTGAGTTTCCTCCAGCTCTTCTTCTTTCAATATTCAATCCTTATTTCACTCATGTAATGCTATTCAGACCATTTGTAATGTGTCTACTTTATTTCGCTACATAACTATAGTGCGATTCACGTCAAGAAGTCAGCATTGTTTATATGAGGAGCATTGATGCCAAGTTTCATTGAGAGAGGAAGAGAAAACTGCACCAAACGTGTTTGTTGGGACTGTGTGCGACAACAATGCACAGTGCGGCAACTATGCACAGTGCGAATAGGATAGAGACATCAGCAAATGCCTTGTGCTGAACAAGGATAGCAAACTCCCATCTAAGCAATGCTGACTTCTTGACGTGAATCGCACTATAACTGGCAATGAGAATATCGATCCAATATTTTGGAAAGAGTAACAGAAGGCAATCGCCCAAAACTTCAATTTTTGAATTTTGTAAATAATTGCAATCTAATCCCTCAAAAATGTTCCGATAACTATTTTCAAAACAAAAATATTTTTGTGGTTCATGATTCACAATGTAGAAATCCATTATTACAAAAAAACGTTTCGATTGCTATATTCAAAACAAAAACAATTTTGTGGTTCATGATTCACAATGTAGAAATCCATCATTACAAAAAACGTTTCGATTGCTATATTCAAAACAAAAACAATTTTGTGGTTCATGATCCATCTTTTCCACACCATAATTATTGTGTATATAATTGCGTTGTGATAGTGCATGTTGATGATGTTGATTTGTGTGTGTGTGTATGCCAGCCATGTCGCACCAAGAGGAAAGCCAGTCGACGCCGGCCCTCCTTCACCTGCCCGACGCCTGTCTGGACGACGCAGCCGGCTGCAGTTCGCTCAGCATGATCCCCGAAAACAATCTCCTAGAGAGTTGCACTCGATTGTCCATTAGTTTAGAGGAGAATGGCCTGTTCAAGGTAATTATATTCTACAAATCTTAGCCTATCATTCACTTTTTCCAGTCTTTATAACTGAAGTGGAAACTTCAGTTTGTTACTTCGTTTATAGCAGGATCCTTTTAACTTGTCAGAAAACATATGATCGACGAGCATATGATCACAATACTTAACCTACAAATGCTGAATCTCGCAGATTATTGAAAAGGTCTTTTAAAAAGTTATTCTTTGAAAGGTCTTCTTTAAAAAGGTCTTTTAAAGACTTTAAATGTCTTTAAGACTTTTAAGTCTTTTGATTATTGTGTCGAAGTCACTGTTTGATTATTACCAAATCAGCTGATTTCTGACAAGTTAAATGGATCGCGCTATACATCTTCCGACTTCAATAACCAGTCTATTCAGACCTAAAGCTCCCAGAATCACATAGGGCCGGTTTCCGAGCTCGGGATTTAGCCAAGTTCTAGACTCAAACGGGTGGCCACATCGACAAACGTTAGCCTCGACACTATGTACTAAGGAGGTGGCACGGGCTCTCTATGCTGCTAACCCACTAGCGAGGTTAGCTACCAAGAAAGGTTAAAACAGGTGAGAACCTAGAGAGCTAACCTGTCGAGACTAAGGCTAGGCGTACACCGGTTAGTCAAGACAAGACAAGACGAGATTAGTCACGTTTAGTCACAGTAATTCACATAGCTGCTTATGAAGCAGCACGCACCGATGCAATGACTAATCGGTGTGTGTTGCTTCATAAGCAACTATGTGAAGTACTGTGATCCAATCTTGTCTTGTCTTGTCTTGACTAACCGGTGTACGCCTAGCCTAACGTTTGTTTGGTAGCCACCCGTTTGAGTCTAGAACTTGGCTAAATCCCGAGCTCGGAAACCGGCCCTTAAAGTTTTAGAAGATAATATACATTAATGAATTATTACATTATAGAGGAACTTGCGAACAACATGACAGTTTTTGTATTACATGTACAATGATTTAGGATCTACAAAATTCAAGAATTGAATGTATTGATCAGAATATCATAATACTAGACAAATCTGTTTAATGTGTTTGTGATAGCACTGCTGCTCCTTGAAATAATTTCGAATAATGTATTTGCTCTTCTATTCAGGGTTCTAGTCGTTCTTCTTCTAGTAGTGCAACGGCCACGGCAAGTCACAGCCACCATATGACGCTGGATGAATTGCGCGCGGTCAACCGTTATGCAGAGAGCACAAAAAGTTTATCTTATCTACCCCAGGTGAGAGAATAATGACTTCTATTAAACCTACAATCAATAGATTAAATTTTCAATAGAGAAATAGAATAAATTTATTGAACTTAATTGAAATACTCTTGAAGTGGCTGCTGAAGGTTATTATAGTCGAATCCTGGTTTTTATATCCTGTTCTATTGAACAATAAATTTATGAAGAGTAAATTTTGAATAAAATCTATCTCATTACTAGCTTTTTGATGAAGAAAGTAAACCTACACAAATCCATCTCATTTTATACATATGAGTGCGATGATCCACTGGTAACCATCAATTTTATACGACTATTCATTCGATATCAAGTACCGGGCTAGTCATAAAATGAAAGGTGCATTCTCCTAGACGGATACTTGGCCGTCTTATTTGCTGATTCAAAAATCCCTTGAAAGTTACTAAGTAGTTAACCCACAGGCTCGGAATTTTTATGCTCAATGGATTGACTAAGTACATCTGGACCATAGGGTTTCTATCAGAAGCAGTTAATCAGTTTAGCCAATTTATGATAACTACTTTGAGCATTTCGGCAGGACATCATGAGGTTAAGTCAATTATAATCTTGATTAACCTACACAAACTACTAAGGTGAGGTGATGACCGTAAGGGAGCTCCCACCGGTGTCACGAAAGCCAAACAACCACACAAATGAAGGAGATATTGTAGTACGAAGCCTTTATTCTGAAACGTCATAAGGAAGGCGATAGATTTTCAATTGCTCTGTTTTCTCTTTTACAGCCTTAAGGTTCACAGAACGGCAGAAGCTCGAACCTAAGAGAATTCATGCCACCTGATGAATAAATTTTCTAAATATGAATCTAGTGAATCACTAGAGCATGGAAAACGTCACAAAACCTTCCGAATCCATGCATTACATTTGATTTTTTCACTCAGTTCGAAATGGTTCACTTCAACGGCAAATACTGTGAGAACTAGCTCAATTTCTGTAGTGGAAATCACATGTGTCATGCATGGACAGTGAATCCGACATCCATGCATAATCTGAGGGGATCCAACAAGAATAAAAGCTCGTCTGGTTGAAGCAGTAAATTCATAAATATTCTATTTTCGATTATTAGCTTTTGACTTTCAGAATAATCCTGATTTCGTGGATACGTTAGTTATACATCGAATCAGCTGCGGTGCTAATTGTTTTTGCTTCTGGAATCGTTCCATACTAATACAGCATGTTTCAAGTACCAGAACAGTTAGATGAAATAAGAATATAATTTGTTTAAGAGTAAAATATCATTTTCGTACTTTTAGTGGAAATACCTACAGTTTCTAAAAAATTTGGTGTGACCATTTTCTTTGGAGCATTTCATAATGCACAGAAGAATTTAATCATTATAATTATGATTTTTGTGTGAGTGATCATGAGGTTAAGTCACGAACACTCAAAAACGCTCTTAAATGGGTAACCTACAAAGAACATAATTGAATTTTGAAGTGACCTCGCGTTTTTCTTTTATTTTTTTTAAGAGTCCAAGATCGTTATCATTTACAAATTTTACAGTTCCAAAAGTATGTATTAAATGAACGTAGCATTTTACCATGTGTTGCCCGGCCAACTCACATGCCGATAAAAAGGTGAAACCAAATATGTGTCATTATTTAAAATGTGCTAGTAGTTTGCGGATGGAAACGTCATAAAACCTACTAATAATTCTTGCCGAAGCGACTAAGCATCATTGTATCTCTACTGGGACACAAGGTTCACGAAATTGACAGACAGCTGTATGAGAACGCGCTCGGAGTGGTTTCTGGAATCCGAGTGGCGAAATTAGGTCACAGCATGGACTACGTGATCCGACATCCATGCCTTCTACATATTCTGATTGCGCGCCCTGAATCCAACACGCTTACACTCAGCTCGTCTTGGTAATATCTGTGAGTACTGGTTTTCATCTACATGCAATACACAAGATTACTAAAAAATCTTTGTATACCATTTTCGTTATTATTATAGGTTGTCAGAAAACACCTGATTTAACGTTGTCAAACGAGCGTAAATTCGATCAGCTGTTTTCGACAAGTTTCGAAATGAATCCTGCTATACTGATGCAATACAGCGTGTTGCTCACAAGCAACCACAGTTAATAATAACGTGACATATAATATACTTGAAAGAAATATACACTTTTGAAGAGTGACAGGACCACATAATAAGCAAATCTAGACCCGAAATAAATGTTACAAATTTGGTCAGGACAATTGTTTCGTAAATTTGTATTTATGCCCGGTCACCACATGCCTTATAAGATTGCACAGACCCAACACCAGTGTAAACTGTCCGGATCGTGATGGGATGAAATTAAAATTGAAATATCAACCCAGGTGGTGAGCTTCTGTCTTTGGTATCTGTACTCAATTGGGTTGTTCTGTTTAATTACCTGTATCAGAAGCCGACTTTGTTTCTAATTTATGGATTCGCCGCACCGAGTGTTGAGTTCACTCTTCATTCTCGTTGCGTCGCAACAAGGAGAATGGATCCGCAAGACGGCTGCCTGCGGCCCGTCCTCCTACTCTATGCTACCTTTGCCAGTCCAAGATCGCCATCATTCAGATGTCAGTTCCCTCCCAGCATCAGCATTTCTCTTTTTTCAAATTGAAATTGAACTGCTGTGAGGTTCGTTTATTCAAATTGATGAACATTCCGTCCGTTCGAGTGCCAGGAGTCTGGACGTACAACTTGGTGTGAAAGTAGCTCTGGATTATCTTTACAGTCATGAAAGTTCAAGCCTTTTGATCCAAATAGGAGCAAATTTTCATGTGAGTTGCGAAGTGACTGAGATCAGTCACGTTTAGCTCACAGTACTACATACGAGTGCCGTTGCTGACTGAGCAGCACAATTTTAAAAATAATGGCACCGACATGAATTTGCGTTTTAATTTAAACTGTGAAGTATTTTTTTTAAAGCAAATAATCAAATTGACTCAATCTCCTTTGTTCCAATTTCGACCTTGACCAACCAGCTTAGCTTAAGTGCTGTAAACGTGTGTTTCAAGGATAAATAGCAACACATATTTTGTTTTACTGATGTCAATCTTTTCTAATGAGAATATTATGTACTGAGGTCGACTGGTTTTTGCTGTTCTGATACCAAGGAGGAATTTTATTGGAAAGAAATCCTGGATTGATGAGAGTTCATCCATCATTTACAGAATTGATAACCTAGTGCTCAAAGATACTGTATTGTACTGAAATTGGCAGTTCTTTGATGTACCTCTAGTGCATCATGTACTGTTCGCACTAGACCCTGTTTTAATTTCTATACCACTTAATCATTGGGTTTCGACGGCTTTACTGAGAAGAATATATCATAGTTGAAGTGCTATAATGTAAGAGTTCATAGTTGTACGCGAAATTTTATTTACATCTGGTGAAACGCCTCTTTTTCAATGGCCCTAACCAAGTAGTTGTTATTGGAAAATGAACTTAGGACATTTTGAAAGTCATCACTATAATATTTCACAAGCACATGAGGTATGTGTAACCTGAATAAAAAATGTGGATAAGTAAAATACATTGATTGCTGTTCAACACTACTGTTATTAAAATCTGAAATCATTAGCTTGGAAAAGTAAGACTTTATACTGCGTCCGCCCCTGCAACAAAATGGGTACATGGAATATTTACACATTGGAATGATTTCATGAAACATTCATTGATTTGGAGTAAAGTTCAATTGTGACCAGGAGCTTTATGAAGTCCTTTTGGATACGTTTTATGAGCGAACTTAGCAGCAAGCACAGTATTCATTGTAAAATTTCAATTTTTTATAAGAACATTAGCAAATTCGAAAGTACCAAACAACACTGATATTCTAACTACGAATCCTACTTTTTTTGTCCCGAATTATTAGCATAGGATTATTTAACACATTCTGTATTATTGAGGTGAACAACCCTTCGGAGTGAATTTGAAAACATGATATCTCAAAGGATGAAACCATGTTGAAAGTGTGGCTAATTATTTTGATACCATGAATTGAATGTTTGAACTTTGCAGGTGGTGGCACAACAATTGTGCGCCTGGAACGTCCAGCGCCGAATTCTGTGTCGAAGCGACTGAGCATCAGTTCGCATCGACCCAACCTCGAGTCGCTCGCGACTTATTTTATTCGCGCGGCTCGTCGCGTCGCAACAAGGAGAACGGGTCCGCTAGCGTTTTATAATGTGTGATGACCCGTCCCCTCCTCGTCCGAGACGCGTCTCGACGCGGTGAAACGATTTTCAATCAAATAAATTTATTCAAATGACAAATCCAATACCTACTTGAATATTGTTCATTACTACTTATAATTCAAAGTAAGTTTTTTAACTTGAATAAAATTGATAAGTGAAAATATCATCATTTGATTATTGTTCAACACTAATTGTTATTAAAATCACTGAAATAATTGTATTGTCAGTTGGAAGTAAACTTTTATACTTAAGGTCCGCCCCCGTAACAAACATATTATGAATTATTCATTCATTAATGGTATTCATATGTGAAAACATTTTTGATTTGAGCAAGTTCAATCTTTCTTTTATTTAGGAGCTATAAAGTTTACAGTATGTTGTATTCATTAAAATTTCAAATAAACCAAATATTTAATCCAACCAAAGTACCAAACAACACTGATATTCTAACATACGAACTGAGGTTTATTCCACAATTATTATGCATAGGATTTTCCCTACATAACATACATAAATACCAGGCTGTAAATGTTCTTTTCTCATTGAATTTCATTCAGTGAATGTTTGATTGTGTAATGCTGAAAATGAATCGTGTATTCAAACTTTTTCTATGCAAATTGATCTTAATAAACATGGTAAGAAACTGTGATTTGTAGTGGTGAATTGAGGGTAGTAGATCTTAGCTTATCTGGACTTGAGAAATGAAATAGTTGCTTTCTATTATTCAACATTTTTGTTGGCATAAGTTATTTCTGTAGACATAAAGCCTGATATTGAGACGGCATAATTGAATAATAGTATTAATGATGATACAAACGAGATGTTTGAACTATTTATTTTATAATTGTTTGTGAAAATTTGTTGATATTGCTCTGATAATGTGCTCTCCCCAAGTTATACACAGCAATACTTGCACTGCCATTTTAATGAAATTATTTCATTGTACAGTAAATTTGATTTAGACTTATTTTTACTAATAAATATTTCGCACAGTGTAAAGGCACGTATTGATATTCCTTGCATACTATTTACGGACTCACACAAAGATAGGGTTGTTGATATTTTCGTTTATCTATTCCATTTTTTTGTTCCCTCTTCAAGTATGTGTGTTACAAGCTATTTACACCAATAAGTTTTTGAATAAGTGTTCATAATCCATACATTAGTTAAGAAAATTTAATGGAGTTTGTTGAAAGTTTGATATTCTCAATAGTATATTAAATAATTTAATTGGAAGAATTTTAAAATGTTTGGTGAAATTAGTTCACCGTACTGGATACAATGAATTTCAATCTCCATTTTAGGTCACAATCGTATAAAAAGGTATTTTAGTTTCTATGAGCAAGCTCGAAATAGCCTACTGATAGATTGAAAATTATCAGGATTAATAAAATGAATTGATTAGTGCAATAGAACTGAATATTATAATATAATGTATAAAGAAAACGAATAAAATTTATTATCATACTATGATTGTCAAAGCAATTCCACAAATGGATTTATTTGAAAATTATCAATTCACAGAATTCACTGATCAACATATATTTCATTTCCTGTAATTGTTATCACTTCCATCATTTGTACAGCATTTGTATAATATTTTATTATTCTACCCTCTAATAACATTATAATATTATTACTTAGTTCACTCCATTTAGGAACTATAAGATGAGTTACATGTATGCACTTATAATTTGATAGGATATTGAACTTATTTTTGTATATAAATATGAATTCTAGCAGCTTAGTTTAGAGATTGATTTATATTTTATGTTAATTTTATTCGCACGAGATGTTCAGCTCTCTGGATTTATATTTTTTATAATTTTACATTTGTATGATATTTATTTCATGTGTAGTATATAAAATGTATATTGACCTTTTCAAATACGTCCCTTTTATCTGATATTTGTTGTATTCAATATCATTTTGTCTGATTCAGTCTCTATTTGTCTTAGTTTTCATGTTCAATAATAAGTGCACTTTATACAAAATGCATAATCGCAGAAACTCTTTAAACATTCCAAAATAATTTTATTATCACATTACTTCGTGAACCGTCATTCTTATTAATACTTATTTGATTTTTTATTGCTGTTTAAAATATTAACAAAACTATCAACATTATACTTAACAAAGTTCCCATCAACCTGTACCTAATTCTAAAGTTATAAAAGTTGTGCCAAATATTTTGATCGACGATCTTTTGATCACTATCATCAATTTTTTAAATTCTATTTGAAACATTTCACTTCTTCGTTATCCATATTAATTCATGAGCATTTCCAGCTCGTATCCTGTTAATCAAAATAATAAATTTCTGATTTTACATAATATAGCTAGCACATTTTCTAAATATTTCTGCATTGTATCATTCAGCATAAGTATTTTCAACGAAATCTATGTTGATTATTTGAATGATTATTCTCCTTTTCGGGAGCAGTAGTCAATCTATAAAATAAGTCTACTACTGAATTTGTATGAAATAGGTATATTCATTCAATTTGACGGACGGCGAATAACTTCCATTGAAAATTTCTATGGTAATGGGTGATGTTCTGTTGATTTATTTTTTAAATATGTTTTAACATGATATATTATACAGTATTGATGTGAAAAAATCAACAGAACCCGTTGATGTTGAATGAAAGTTATTCGCCAGCCGCCAAATTGATGAATATTACTATACTCTTTATTTAAAACCTCAACTATTGAGCCAAAGATAGCTTATAAATTTTCCCTTGAACGTTTTCTGAAAAGACTGAATTTCTCATCTCAAGTGGTATAGAAATGGAATAGAGACCCCTATTATTTAAACAAATTTAGTAATTATTCAAAGACATAGACCGCTAAAGATTTTTAATTTTTGGATTTGATTGATTTATTTTTTCGTATTGTGAAATTCTATACTCAAATTCAAATAACATAATTTATTTTTAAACTTGCGATTTTTCAATTTTCCGGTTTCTTTGGCATTAGCTTAAGCCTGATTTCTATGAAGTTTAGTTGTTGAACTAGAAAATTAATTGTTTTTGTGACTGATTTTCTTGACAGTCACTTGTCTTTGATCTCAGAATTACTCCCAGAATGACATTAAAGTTTTCCTAGAGTCATCGCTTTTTTCAAATAGTATTTTCTCATATTTCAAGCACACAACCTTGGTCGAGTAATTATTTTGAATGTGTAATAGCTATAATTTACAATGTGAAGATGTAGTTAATGAGTTCAGAAACATTGCCTTTAATTCAATTAATTTTTCTTTCTAAATTAACACTTTCCTTGTGATACGTATTGTGATTAAACAGATTAGGCGTTTAAAAACTTCTTTTTCATTAGCAATGCTCAAAAATCTTTAAATTTTTCAATCGAAATAGAATCAGGAATCCTTAATCTAATATTATACTTCATGTATAATCATTTTAATAAGTTGTAATTTACTTTCAACCTCTGTGCTCTATGGAATTTGTATTGTTTTAAAGCTCTATACTTTTCAAAAACACTGTTATTCAAAATACTCACAATGTTTTGTTATTCGACTTATGTTAAGAATTATATCTTGTCCCCGTTCTGCATATAAAATGTAATCATAGATGATTCTTACATGGTGTGAAATTTGAAAGCCAAGTTTTCACTATCGTCAGGTACAGAATGTGTTGTGTGATTGTAGACAAGTGTTGTATTGCTATTACAATACGTTTTGTAACACCAAAAGTAAATGTTAGAGTAAATATAATATAAGTAAATTTATTATAAAAATATAATTACAATACATTATTGGCTATATATTGGATATGCTATGTATTCTCTTGCTGTGCAGCTTGTCATTATAGATTATAGATTTTATAAACTCTAAATATTAATCATTCACATTGTGTGGCCTTTCATAGCTTTTGCAGCTTTGCAGCTTTTTCAAGGAAGGTGATTTTCGTAAAAGTTGTTGTTGATCATGATAATTTTCACTCCTTTGCATCACCAATGATGTACTGTGAAATTTCTTTAGGTTACTTCTTATTTATTCCCATTCATCAATCAGATATCGATTATTATCATATTTATTGAGATGAATGATGAGAACTTGAAACTCTTTCAAATTGTTAGACTTTTGTCTCTACATCTTGATATTTAATCAAATTCAAAAAGATTAATGAAATTTCATAAAACGTTCAGATTTTATACCTGATAATTTTTGTTTGTTTGTGGTGTTTCGCTTTCGCTGCACAGAAGAGATTGCAAGTTTCCTTGGCTTTTCAATTAACTGTGATCATAATAACCCAAATAAATTTGAAATCTGGCCTCGATTTTATATGAAAATAATCTTAAAATACATTAAGAGTGCTTAGATAGTTTGATGTAATAAGTGTTTTGGTAATCCTTCATTGATGATTAGCACTTTTTTTGAAAAAAGCAAATCAAATTTTGTTGCAATAGATTTTTATCATGAAATTATTGAATTTCTATAGCTACAACGATTGTCATAATCGAATTACGTTATTTATCACAGCAAAGTTTTCTACAGCTTCTTAAAGAAACTTGAAATCTTCTCAAAACAATAATGAATATTTGAAAAAAATGATACTCTCGTATTGAATAACGTTTTAATCAGTGCTGATGAGTCAAATAAAATATGCTTTCTTGCTTGTTAACTATTCTTTAGCTTGTATTATATTTTCTAGAACACTGTCATTGGCAGCGTTTTCAATTGAAAATTTCAATGTAAGCGTATAATATTTATTTGTTTATTAGAAGAATAATTTTCAGTCAGAATTACGGTGGTTGTTAATTTCATATTTTATTATATGTTAGCTATTTTGTTGTTTCAATGTTATAAGTATTTATATTATTTTTATAAAATATATTATATTTAAATTTATAAGCACAAAACTAGTAAAAATCACCCTGCTTACTGCATTTAAATTGTAATTCACATTTTTTTTTATTAATTTAGCTTATTTTTATACAATATTGTATTATTTTCAAATGAACGATTCTATTAATTTTGTAGTATTAGCTTCATATTATTGATGTACTATTTATAAATTATCAAATTCTGGTATTCTCCACTCTGTATGAATGGAGTAGCCAATCTCAACGTTATCAGATATAAATAACTGTGACAATTCTTATTTTTTAGTAAGCTCACATTGTGCTGGCACAACGTTTACTATAAGAGCTCCTTTGAGGAACTTTTTACTGGATTTTATTAAATAAATGAAACTATAACTTGCAATGTGTAATACAGTAATCACTCCCTTGTTATTTGTTCCAAGAATAGAGTTTTCATCATTTATTTAATACCTACTTTATAATAATTTTTATTGTTATAAAGTATTATAAATAATACAAATCTGGTATATACTGTATAATGGAGGATAATGCTATTATACTTTCAAAAGCTTGTTAAAAGCTTTAAATTGGAGAATACTTTCTAGTATTTCTTATGTTACAGAGCTTTTCAATATTAGTACTATGAGTGTGAGCTCATAAAAAATGTCCTAAAACTTTTCTCACCTAGATTTATTTCCAAATCTCATAAAAATGGATAAAGAATGGTCGTTTAAAATCACACAGGTGTATAGAAATTCCACTTGAATTAGAAAATTATTATAACATTGATTGCTGGTAAATCAATTGAAGTCAATTTCTGTCAAATGGCATGTATTGTGATTAATAATTATATTTTTCAATTGAAAACATCCGATCTGAATTTATTATTGATTCCATTCCCTATTTCTTTACTTTTTTGTGATTCTAATGAATGGACAATGCGCAAGGTATGTTGAGAGACTCAAAATGTTACATGAAGATATATTTAGGTCTCAATTAAGCTTAACTGAAATTTAAATAAATTTTTGAGTCATGTTCGTGTAGTCCAGAGCAAACAGGTTACATTCGTAAACAAAATAGAACAGTGTGGAGTGGAGCCTTAAATTCAGAGCTGCCATCCTCAATATCAAGTTTCTGATTTTGCTAAGGTTGTTGAACAGTCGATATTGTGAATGAAAAATGATAACTCTATTGTTGGTACTACAAGTACACATTGTCGGGGAGTGAAGGAAAGTAAATTCCGACACATTGGTTCAACTCAGGAATGTGGTACAGAATGTCGTCAACGTAAAATAGATAATGGACCAAAATTTCGCTTGGAATCCTAGAAAGAATCGACCAGAATGACGTTGGTGCACTTTGGTATCATCCTGGTGAGAAGATGAAATCACAAGGATGTAGATCAATTCGTTAATCATTTTAAGCAATATAAATAATAGATTAGAACCGAAATTCATCATGAAACATTACAAATCCATCTTATATGTCTGTTTCACAAATTGCAACATACTTGAATAAAATTAATGGCGATGCAATCACGGTGGCCTGGTCTTCCCTTTCACGAATCGTCACATTCACCATTTTGATCATTTCTGTTTCCGGTTCAACAGAAAGAGGTTCGTACCAATTTCATTCGCATGTTTTCTCTAATATTTTTATTATTTTCTACTTTATTTTTCTTATTGAACTATTTGAAACCTTCTTTAATTTTTATAGAATTAATCTTACATCAATTTCTACTGTTTATCAACTTGAATTTGGCTTTTTATCAAGATTTTCTCTCAACACGTGGAGGTGTTCTAACTTCAATGTTTTCTAGCCATTTGAATGGAATGGAAAGTTACTAGGCTGTGCTTCCAACATATTGAACATTCTATTAATTTTGTGAAAAACTAATAGCCTAATTTGATTAACTCATTGTGTGGGTTATGACCTTATAATTGTACCTACGTGGCCTACGTTGTTACAGGATTTCTGGTGTTGGGAATTTGGGATGGGCAGTAGGCACAAGCAGAAGACAGTTGTCTCATTGTTTTTAGAGCCTGGTTATTGAATACTATCCAGTGGTGAAGCCCTATGTGCAATGTGGAATATAATTTTTTGATATTTTGTTTTCTTTATCTTTTCATGAAATGGGTAACTTATTGAGCCTACCCTAACATTATTTCGCTAGCCTAGTTGGAAGCTTTTCAGTCGTTCCTATGTCAAATTTTGTATGCACACAAATGAATTTTATATTGAACTAACCAACTTGTGACTGTTGCAAATATGTTAGCCTATACTTTCTAACTTGGCAATGATGAAATTTTTGTTCTAAAACTTTTGCGGTTTCCACCAGATATATAATGATGGCTGAAACTGTCTGAGCCAAGTCAGATCAATTTTAAAAACATGTTGGCGTATCATCTATCAATCTACATTTTAACAATCCTATTAGGCTATAAGTTATACACCAATATTTTGCAATTTGAGTAGGCCTAGCCTATCTTATTTTGTCCAATTGAATTGAGATTTGTACTGTTGATATAGTTGGTTTAGTTGAAGATTGAAAATGAATTGATCAACTATTTTATCATGTAGGATAACAATTCACCCACTGTTAACATTAACATTCGTTCATCTCAGTGGGTGACTCATAAAAATCTTGAATGATAATTATAGGCTCAATTTACTGTCAGGCAAACCAGTGTTGAATTATAACAGCGCGTGTAATTTATACCAAAACTTGAAATGTTCAGACCTAATTTCCATTTGTACTGTTTCAAATTGAACTGTCAATTCCCAACTTTAATAATTTAATGTATAAAATGATATTGCAGACAATTCGAATCAATTTCTAACCTAACCTATTTCTATTTCTGACCGCTAATCGGGGTAAACCTTATTAAAACCCCCTAATTTGATAACTCTCATTTCGGAGTTACGTAAAAGTTGAGTTGGAAAATCCCCGCTTTCTGGGTGCTCGAGAGATTCACCCGAACCAGCTATTAATGTTCACACTTGATCGATTTATGTGTGCTGCACATTATGTGGCCAAGTCGCACACAGCATCGACGTTACTTTCTTGTTATAGGACACGTCTACTCATCTAGAGATATCGATAGTCGATATCGATAACCTATAATAACCATAGGTTAAGGTTATTATAGGTTATCGATATCGACTATCGATATCTCTATTTTTCTCATATCGATGAGTATCGATACTTTTGAAGCTCGATATCGACGATTGATATCTCTAGATGAGTAGACGTGTCCCATAACAGTAAAGTACCGCATCGACCAGGTGTGACCATAAGATGCTTTGAAGTGCCCACCAAACTATTCTATTACCTGAAATGGTAAAGATAGAATTTTCTTATGTGGCGATATTGCTATGGTCATACTTGTTTTGAATTTACATATTGATATTGTTTTATTTCTTACTGTTTTATTGAATTGTTTTGGTGATGTTTTCTTCTTTTGTAGTAACATGGCGGACGCTGCTCCAGCCGGTCGTGGTGGATTCCGAGGTGGATTTGGCGGTCGTGGCGGCGCCGGGGGCGGGCGCGGGGGCATGCGCGGTCGCGGCAGAGGTCGCGGACGCGGTCGTGGTCGCGGCAAGGAGGCCGAAAAGGAGTGGATGCCCGTCACCAAGCTGGGCCGTTTGGTGCGTGACGGCAAGATTCACAGTCTCGAAGACATCTATCTGTTTTCGTTGCCCATCAAGGTAAAAAAGTACAAGATAATAGAATTAATAAAACAATAACTATATTATTTAACTTTAACTATTGTTTATTATTTCAACTTTAATAAAGATGAAAATGGTATTCAGTAAAGATGAAAATTCCTATGTCCACACTTGATCGATTTTTTGTGCTGCAAAGCATGCTGTAAATGATCGACCATAAGATTTGAAATTAGAATGTCTACGCTTGTCTATTTTTGTGTGCTGCTTGAGCATTGGTAGCATGCTGTGCAGCATAAAAAATCGACCAAGTGTGGACATTCCCATTGGAAGTCTTTTGGTCAGTTGCACGAAAGTACAGGATAGGCAGAAAAATTTTAAAGTTTGTCTTCTTTATTACAGGAAAATGCGGACACATACTAAACATTAATAAGAATATAGCATGTAGAAAATGTATACGTCTTGTCCGATTTTCTCCTGCAATTCTGTAATACAGTATACTTCAACAGGCCCCATGTCTAATAAAGAATCACTTTTTCAATCATTTTTCCATATCGTCGTTATTGTCCATAAACTCTGATGGTGTTTTTCTTTTCAATAAAAACTCTGTCAAAAAATCTCTTAGGTTACGAGAAACATCAGTTTGTAATGGCCGATTGCTCAAGAGCCTATTAGACTTATGGCTGATTTTCACGATTCTAGTAGACTTTCTGGTTACTGAAGGCAAGTTACTGGTTTATGAGTGAGTAGATAGGCTTCTGGTAACCTGCCTCCAGTAAGTAGAACGTCTACTAGAATCGTGAAACCCAGCCATAAGGCTATATTTAATTAGTGAATGATGATAGGGGAATGATTGCGTTAGTTTCGTCAGAATTGGAACTCCGTTGAATTCAATTCAAATTCAAATAATCTTTATTCAATAAAGTTGCATTTACAAGAGTCTACGCTCAACAACATTGAAAGTGTCACAAATATAATATAACATGCTGAAATAATAATTGAGGTGATAAATTGGAGGGAGTTCAAATGGCTTTCGTGCAACTGTCCGTAATATTAGCTAGCAAACGAAATTTTTATTTTTAATAATATTGTATAAATTTTTGTTTTGAATAGTGCTAGTATTAAAAGTTGGAGCAGTATTATGACAGCCAAAATTATTGATACCTTAGGACGAAATTCTCTCCAGTTTATTAACGTTGTTTTTGGTTTGTCTGTTTACCAGGAGTACGAGATCATTGACCAGTTTATCGGGTCATCGTTGAAGGACGAGGTGCTGAAGATCATGCCCGTTCAGAAGCAGACGCGCGCCGGTCAGCGCACCCGGTTCAAGGCGTTTGTGGCCATTGGCGATTTGAACGGCCACATTGGCCTGGGCGTCAAGTGCAGCAAGGAGGTGGCCACCGCCATCCGAGGCGCCATCATTCTCGCCAAACTGTCTGTGGTGCCTGTGCGCCGGGGCTACTGGGGCAACAAGATCGGAAAGCCGCACACTGTTCCCTGCAAGGTAACTGCAAAACTACTGTCGTGACGGCAAACAATAGAAGTCAACGATATGAAATTATTTTAAAGTAACTATTAGTTACATAGCAAGCATTAGTTTTGAATTTGAAGTCAATTTTTTTTTTTTTGCAACACAGTAATGCCATTTTGAGCGTGCTTGAAGGTATTGTCTATCACTTGACATAATTAGTTTCTCAAAACAACCAATTTGGAATAAAATATTTTCGAAAATAATTTCTTTGAAAAAGTAACTCAATTTTCAATTGAAATGAGAATTTGTTATTTTTCTCAAAAGTTGATATTTCGAGTAACTGCCATGTAGAGCAGAGTAAGAATAGAAGTCAACAATAACCTTTCTACTTTTATTCAGATTATTTAAAACTAACCAAAGTATTAGCCAAAATAAACTACTGAAATGATTTTATTATGGTTCCATTACTGTTTATTTTGGCTATTATTGTATTATATAGTTGAACAATAATAAAATAAGTTATAGCCACAGCCATGAAGTAATTCTCATTCACTTATATCGCAGAAAATTGATTGAAAGCATTGAACTTGCTTGCTAAGTTTCAACTAGTTTTAAATAATTCCGTATCTTAGTAGACTTTTATTCTTGCTCTTTAGTGCTTCATTGTATTCAAAGCCATAATTTGGTCGTCAAGATATTGATAACTTATTTTTTTCATAATTCTCATACTGAGTCGGAAGTCCGATCTCACTAGACGTCAAATCTGCGACTCAAGTAGAAACCAATCTGAAAAAAGTTCTACTTCAGTGCTTCGCTTTATTCAACGTCATGCTTTGGATATTGATATACCTTGTTTATTATACTTGATAATTAACATACTGAATAAATTTTTCAGGCTTCTGCCTAGCAAAATTTGACTATAAATCTGGATCTATAAGTTTGGATCAACTCCGTTTTTGGCAATGATGAAACAGTTGTTTAAAAACTTTTGCGGTTTCCACCAGAATTATTTAATGATGGTTTAAACTGTCTGAGCCAAATGTTCTGCTTTATTATTTTTAGGAATTGGACTTGAAACTCTAGTTGACTCTACAACTAGAGTTGAAATTTATTTGTTGATCAATACACAGTGCTATGATATAAAATATTGTTCTTGGAAAGTATCTTGTTTTATCGCTAAAACGTGGCCGTGATGAAATTTTTGTTCTAAAACTTTTGCGGTTTCCACCAGAATTTTTTAATGATGGCTGAAACTGTCTGAGCCAATTAAATAATTATTGAACTAATTTCTCTTATGAAAAAATTCCCTATCGATAATCTGTCCATTTATGTTCTTGCAGTTCACCGCAGTCTTTGAGAATTCCAATAACCTTGTTTTTGATGGAAATCTTATCACGTTACATCAAACCTGTCTGTAGTAGTCTATCGTACAGTTGCTCAAAGATCCAATTGAATTCAATTATTGTAAAATGAAGTGGAAATTTGTTGTGAATTATTTTGGCAATGATGAAATTGTTGTTCTAAAACTTTTGCGGTTTCCACCAGATATATGATGATGGCTGAAACTGTCTGAGCCAAAATATGAATTGATTTCGATAATAATAATAAGTAGGCCTATGTTTCAACATTCGAACAACTACAAACAAATTATTGGCCTCTGACCCTACTCGTAAGAACTGAATTTAATTTTTCATTGAAAATAATTAGTTTTCTATGCTTTTTTCATGAGTTTTTCTTTAGTATATTAGATTTTTTTGTTGAATAGTGAGCGAAAGATTTGCTTGTACTTCTTCCTGATTTGGCAATGATGAAATTGTTGTTTTAAAACTTTTGCGGTTTCCACCAGAATTTTTTAATGATGGCTGAAACTGTCTGAGCCAAATCAGAGTATTTGATAAGTGGATCAATATCGTTCTTACACTTGGTTTTTCCACAATCAAACTGCTGATTATTATTATTCATCAGCCTATAGTTGTGTATTGGAATGAGTTTTTTCTTTGCTCACTAGTATGTAAAAAATAAAGTGTCACTTCCTGATGATGATATAAAAGCACATGCGCGTCATCTGAACGGAGCCAAGGATACTTTGTCCGTATGTTTTATATGGTCTTTGTTATTTGGCAACTATTTTTTGATAATAACTGTGCTACTGAACGAAAGTGAATTACTTGGAACAGCTTACTTGATAATGGTAGTATTGCTGAGTGGAGTCTCACTCAATTGAATCCTTCATACTGTCCCTCTCTTTTTTTATCTCCTTTTTGGGTTCCCACCGATTGGATAAACTTGATATCGCCTTTTTTCTTCTACTATTTTTTTCACTCGTTCCTGAGCAAACTCAATCGCATTATTCGTTTAACAACTTGTTAATGCGGTATTAGTTATTCATCACAATACGTTTGTAACAACTTTTCACTTACTTTCTAATGATGATATAAAAGCACATGCGCGTCAGCTGAAGGAAACCAAAGATACTTTGACTGTGTGTTTTATATGGTCATTGTTATTTGGCAACCATTCATTGATAATAACTGTGCTACTGAAAGAAAGTATTTGATACTATTATTGTTCGAAGTTCGTTATCAATATTTAGTATTCTGCGTCTTTTCAGGAAACATAAGATACCACCAAGCATTCTAAGTGAGGCCATTTTCCATATTTAATATCAATAACTGTATCCTTTTATATAATTTAACCGTCATTTCAATTTTAATGTTATGAAGTGAAGTAAATTTTCAAGCTCATCAAGTGTTTTAAGTAAATTGACTTATTGATAGTTGTATTACTGATTAACTGTATTCTCATTTAATGTTCTTTATTTTACAAGGGTTTCAAAGTAAAGATACTTATTCCTAGATGGATGAATGGCTGTATCCTTATTTAATATTTTTTATCAGTCAAACCTACAAGTAGTTCAAAGTGACGTATTAGATGAGTAACTGACTATATCCTTATTCAGTAGGCTGTTCTTTATCTGTAAGTTTAACCTACCAGGAGTTGAAAGTAAAGTCACATATTCATAGATGGATTTTATGCCATCGTACACGAAGGCAAGGTGGAAATTGATGAGTAATTAGATGCACAGTAATATTCGAAGACAGTCATTCTGTAATTGTGTCTTATTTTTTCAGCTGCATTGAATTGTTATCAACTTGTTTCAGGTAACTGGCAAGTGCGGTTCAGTGCAGGTGCGTTTGATCCCAGCGCCCAGAGGAACGGGCATTGTCGGAGCCCCTGTTCCCAAGAAGCTGTTGCAGATGGCCGGTATTGAGGATTGCTACACCTCGGCCAGAGGCTCAACTGGAACCCTTGGAAACTTTGGTTAGTATTGTGCATTGATGATTTACTACAAATATATTTTTCTGAGAGTGATATACCTCTGAAAATAGTAAATCCTGTGTGTTTTGAGAATCTCGATATTATCTAAAAATATCTAATCCTGATTTTTGCTCATCTTCCTGTCGAATTATTGGTATTTTTTTGTTGAACTATACTAGATACTAAAAGTTTATTACAATATTCTTAACTCGTTGCTTGTTTTAGTATAGACATCTGTCTGTAGTGTATGAATTTTGATTACATTCCCATCAAGACCAGGAATTTCGGCCAATTTTTAATTTTATTACCAAAAAAGAAGAGTAATTTGATGTAAAAAAGTGTTCAGACACTAGTTGTTTTTTTTCAATTCTATTGAAACAATTCTGTTTCAATAATGATGTATATCTGCATGTGATGAAAACCAATATACCACAAATTAATGATAATCTGTGATTCATTCTTAACATGCATCACCAACTGAAGCAGATAATACAGCTCTTGTGATTTTTTAAATAAAATTATTATTCCATTTTAAAAGGCTAATATTGATGATTTCCCATTAAGACGTGTTCTGAAGCAATGTCCACTATGGGAAGTGTCCCATTATCATTCACAATAGCTCTTTCTGCATGTTGTCAATGAATTGAGAAAACATTTCAACTGAGACCTGGAATTACCGTCAAATTTTCATTCTAATACTAGAACCGTAAAATAACTTGATTACTTTTTGAAAACACTTTGGTTTTAATTTGATTATTTCAGTTTTGATGCTGTATACCTCTGCATATGATGAAAACCAATAAACCACAAATTAATGATAATCTGTGATTCATACTTAACATGCATCACCAACTGAAGCAGAGTATTCAGCTACTGTAATTTTCAGGAGATAATTGTTCTGTTGTTGTTTTTTGTTATTAAAATATTATCTGAATAATATTAAATATTGAAAATATTATTGAATAAATTATTATAAATAGTATCCAGGTCACGGTATGAGAATTTTCCCAATAAATTGAAAACTGCTGTGAACCATGGTACTCTGGTTCTGTTTAAGAGTCGATTCGTGAAATGGCTGTTGAATAAGTTATTGACGAAAAAGGGTCTGTTCATTTTTTCAAATGTGGACAGACTTTTTTCATTGCTTATACGCATTGTTCTTTTGCAAAATCTCTGTTTATGATGAAAACAAACATACCACTTCATTAATGAGCTCCTGTGATATTTTTTTTACATGCATCACCAACTGAAGCAGAGAATATGCATTTTAGAAAGTTTAGGATTAGGATTTTAAGTTTGAAATTTTCTTGAAATACTGTATTCAGATTACATTCCTATTTTTATTTCTTACTCCATTGAAAACAACTTTATTATTTAAATTCTTATATTTTGATGGTTTTAAAACGTCAGTAAGTGAAATTACATTAAAAATTATTAATTGTATTTAATTAAATTGAATGGAATTATTAAATTGTATTAAAATTTCCTACCTGTTGAAGCTTACTCTGCATATGATGAAAACAAACATACCACATCTTTAATGATTGTTAGTGATTTTCTTTCACATGCATCACCAACTGAAGCAGAGTTGTAGTAATTCGCTTAAATTTATCAATACAGTATTTTAAATGCTAAACTCATTTCATTTCTGTACAACTATTTCATGTCAGTATTGTATTGATTGAATTTTAACTAAAAACGCATTACTGCAGGATGTTCTTTAAACTTGTTTGTTTTTCAGCCAAGGCGACTTACGCAGCCATTGCCAAGACCTACGCCTACTTGACTCCGGACTTGTGGAAGGAATCTGTCCTCAAGAAGACTCCTTACTCAGAGTTCGCTGACTATCTGTTCAAGAACCATCGTCCCGTCCTCGCTGTCACTCACAATGACAACTGATTCACCTCTTAATATGGGCTGTGATAATAAAATCTGACCACAGCAACTCTGTGTTTTCTGTTCTGAAACCCTCAGGTCATGGTATTAGTGGTACATGGTATTATTCACACATGACTCGACGCCGACACGACTTTTTCGAGGTGATCTACGATAGTAGTAGTATATAGCTGCTGGTGATAGTGCATCTTATAATTAATAAATTGATTATTAATTATAGATAAATTTATATGACTAAAAATGACTTATTGGTGACTAAATTAATAATGACTTAATTCTTGACGAATCTGCATACCCCTTCTACAGGCGGTCACTGAAAAAAATAGATGAATCAATCAATTATAGATGAATCAATTAATTATAGTTTATGAGTCAATATTGTCATTTTATTGCAACACAATCTCATCCAAGTCATCAATTTTGATACACAAATAATAGGCATGGTGAGAAGTCTAGCATCCATAAACAAGGATGGACCAATCAGAGCATGGGCTGGTGACGCATGCGCAGAACGAAAAAGTCGTGTCGGCCTCGAGAAAAGGCTTAATCTGAAAATTATCAGAAATTTTTTTTCACATATGTGAAATATTATTGAATGTTGAATATTATTAAAGGTCGAGACACACATATCCGCAACACGGCCGTGTCTCGGCTCGGATAGTGTACGACTACAATATGATGCTCATATTATTATTAGCTGTGTGGTATCTAAATGCATTGAATTCCTATGTCTGAATAGCTCAGCTGTAATAGTCGTACACCCTCCGAGCCGAGACACGGCCGTGCTGCAGATATTATGTGTGTCCCGGGCTTCATGGCGTGGTTTCACGATACCAGTAGACGTGTAGGTTACTGGCAGGCAGGTTGGTCATATGATCTTCCACTCTATACAAAGAAATAGGGCAATGCACACCAGTCAGTGTGCATTGCCCTATTTTATTCTACTGGTATCGTGAAACCGCGCCATTACAAAAAATATTTGAAAAATCAACAGAGCATCATCTGTTGTTACCATGGAAACGTTAAATGACAGTCATCCGCCAAATTGAAAAATTCTACGATACGTTGACTAAAAGTTTCTTGTGTGAGGTGAATACTAACAAAGACGATACTACAAAACCCTCCTGCCCGTGCGTGGTGGGGGGAGCCAGTGCCGGGTTTGACGGTCCCTCAGGGGCATGTCCACGGCTAGGGGGAATTGGTGGCTGGACCCCCCTCATCTTAGCTCTTGAAGAAATCTGTTTAGAATGAATTGCAGAATTTTTTTACAAAATTTATATTAAAAAAATACTGTTTTTACATGACCTTTTCTGTAAATTTCTCCCTGATCACTCCCCAATAGAAACTTCTGGTATTGCATCAAAACTGTTTGACTCGCTGATACAAAATTTATTATTTATAGGATCATTTTATTAGGCTAGCAAGACTAGCGTGGGAAAATTGAATATTTCGGCTTTAATCCTATCATGACAATATGATTCTTCAAATAGGCCGATTATATGGATGGTGGAATGCCAAATGGGGCCTGGAAGGCGCAAAGAATTCTGTGGCTTACCAATCAGAGAAAGTTGTTTGGAATATTAACTTATTGCTTGAACTTCCAAGTGCAGTTGGTAATGGTAAGATCCCTATCAGGCCATGAAAAGGAGGTACGGTATCTTTCTTATTTGAAGGATTGAGGGACGGTATCCCTTATTTTAACGGAAACTAAACATCCTGGAACAATATGAAATTTACAAACATTTTCCATCAATCATTCCAATCTCATACTCAATTTCAAATCAAGTAGGCCTAGGCCTACTTGTAGTGTGAGTTGGCCTTTTTTCTATTCTAGGTACGGTATTTCTAAGATGTTATGAAACATGCCCCTGTACCTAAAATAAAGTAATAGCAGAAGGTTGTATAACTTATACTTGAAAACTTACTGTCATACATTTTTGTTGATGGAGGGGGCAAAATATGCAACCCGCTCAACCATGAATCATGTCCCAGTATTGGCTATATATCACACTGTATGTATAATAATATCACCACAGAGAATGATTTATTTATTTGAAGGAGGCCTTGAGGAGCTGCATGAGGCCTCGAATAGAGCTGTTGAGTGGCTGAAACAGCTCAGAATAGCTCTTTAACATGTATTTTCTTAACACATGTCTGCTATATGTATTCATTGGTAAATGTTTCTGTGTTGAATGTTTTGTTTTTGTATTAATTTTAACATAATTGACAAGGGTTTAATACCTGATTTAAACAAATTTGAGGTTAAAGCATCTCATCAACCAACCGAACGAACGAATCACAGAGAACAGATTAGAATCTCTAGCACAGATTAGAACTAGATAGTATCGCTTCTCTATGCTGATATCACTCGTGTCATACATATATTTTTGTTGATTGAAGGGGCAAAATATGCAACCCGCTCAACCTCAAAAATTATTTTAGTACAATAATATCGTTCCTCTGCCGCGCGGTTGGAAAAACTGTCATAATTTGTCTTGTTTATAGAATAACTGTCATATTGTGTATTTTGAGCGATCGTCCACATCAAAATTTATCAAAAACGCTCATTTGCTCCAATGCATTTCGAGTCGTCCGATATTTTATTGTACGAACGGAATCGCATCCATGAAATAAAAGGAGCCTTAATTATAGAGAATAACAGTATTATACTGAAATTATGGAACTTGAGTGCAGTATTTGTGCAAAATCCTCCAGTTTGAATATTTTAGTATTAATTTTTTTAGATCAATTGCTCATGCATTCTATAACTCAGAATCTTGATCTATTGGAAAATGGAATATTGAATAACAATTACTGCATTCTGAAGAATTTGAAGGATCTCTTAATTTTTGAAGTATTCCCGAACCAACCTTGAATTGATATTAATATTGATACTTCTTGAATTTTCTGAAACGTTAGAGTGTGACCTTGAAATTTTTTCGCGGACCCAGAGGTGACAAAAAACTTTATTTATTGGAAAATTTGAAGACTGAAGTTGAATGAGGAGGCCAGGCTTATATGAAGTACCGGTATGACTAATATATATAACTATGAATTTATATGAGATCTCATAAATTTTGTCTGTCCACGTTCTTTGAATACTTTTTATTGCCTATGAGGAGGCCAACTACTTGAGACTGAAACTTGATGCGGTAGTATTTCGATCTAAAATTATTATAAAGTTGATTCCTTCGGCACTAATAAACGTAGGGCATTTACTCTTGTGTAGAGTGTTTCTTATTATTGTAAGCCAGGTTCAATCTGAATTTTATACCTATACATAACTTGGGCTACATTATGTGCAAATAAATATGGCAATATAATTATAATATGAAGATTCATTATTGAAATCTACACTATAAGGCATTAGAGATAGAATTTGTGTAATACAGTATCACGATTAGGTTACAGTATTTGCAACAAGCCATATCTTGAATATTTATCCTTATTTATAATTTACGTTATTTGGTTTCATATTATTTGTCAACCATAAACGGCGGTCCTGCTCTTTGTAATCACCCTCATTTAAAATAACTAATTGGAAATTCAATTAAACCGAATGAGACGACAATCGTTCCACTACTATTACCAAACTAATAACTCAATTTGGAAAGAAGATCATCAATTCATTCATTGTGTAAAGTGAAGATGATTAGGAGGCCTATGAATCCTTCATGGTGATTGGACATGCTATGCAGAGCTGAACCTGGCCTGGCCTACTGCTGTTTCTGATGTTGTGTCGACTGGTATGATCTTGGCCTCGACCTTAATCTATTAGCAGCCAAGCAGACGAAAATCCATCCTTCAATGCAATGCAACCGTGCCATTCTAATGGCTCTATTACTAATGCTGCTTCCGGCTCATTTTTTTCAATCAAATTTATGTAATCACACGGGGAAATTGACTATTTGTTATTGCTGCAGATGAATAGCCTAATGAGTTCTTACATTGATTGGAATTTTTTCGCTGTTTCGTGAATCAAATCAATGTGAATTTTTGGATATGAATATTCGTGAAATGTATAGTTAGATAATTAGATTATATGTTATACAGTAGGTAGTTGTTATGTTGAACTAGATACATCATCATAATTAGAAATATAGCCTTGTCTCAAACCTCCCTGTGTCTCAAGGCTCCCACTTTTCCCCTACGTTTTTTTGCTGGTGATGATGCCCACATAAGCTCTAGGCTTGTGCGTGGGTAATGGGAAGGACTTTATAGTTGCTTATGACATGAAAATGCAAAATTTAAGTCAGATTGAACATGGGAAAGTAAAAAATTCCTGTTGAAAATAATAAGGACTTATCTAACTAGCACGCCTTTTTTTCATTGCCTATCATTATTAGACCTATTATTTTTTGGGTAAGTGTCTAAACTTCATGGCCTAATCGCCCAGATTAAGAGACGTGTAAGCGCCTGCTATTAAGGGCGACCGCATTGGGTCTGCTCTGCTAAATATTATTGATAAGCATCGAAATCGCTTTCCGGTGGTTCGGAACTCACCAAAAGCTGTAGGCCTCTATTCATCTCTCATAATCATCCTTCTCATTACTCAAACCTTATCATCCTGCGCATGGTACCACTCGTTCAAGCGCTTGTGGGCATCACTCTTAGCAAAAACTTTATAAATCATGATCTTCTCATTTCAGATTACTCAAGCTTTATTACATACCGTACGTTATCATCCTGCTTCCCTCACGCTTAAGCGCTTATTATATGTAGGCATCACTCTCAGTAGAAAATGTATGTAGCTATCTTTGGCCGGCCGAAAATACAGAAATAATAATGTATAAGAAACAATATATAAACATAAATAATGTATATGGTATAGCCTCTCCCATGGTACTGTAATTGCATTATTCAATAACCAATTTTATCATTGCATACAGCATGAAATCAATTGAACTTGGTATAGTAGACGGACTTTGGTCACAAGAGCAAGGTCACCCGTTCAAATGGATTTGTTGGCATTCGATTTACAATAATAATTGTAAATAAATTATTGGAACCTTTGAGGAGCGGTGGGGAGGGATTTGTATTTCGTGTAATAGGATGCCAAAATTGGGTAATTGAATAAGAATGTGATTGGTGGGTGTATTAGGGCACTCCCTTCGATCAGCTGTTGTGATCAGCACATGCATAATCGGCTGCAATAGGATCGGTGTATCGAATCGCGCCGGGAGTCGGTCTACCTTGAAGCGGGTGGCATTATTCGGTCATTATCTCCGATTGAAAAGAGTTGACTCATCCTTAAGGATAGTCAGTAATTTGTTAAACATCAACTAGACTAGGCCGATTCATTGCTCTTTTCTCTTTTGCTGTGAGTATTCGCTAATTCATAGTGCATCAGTGTTTATCAAGTGTTGCGATAATATTTTAATTGGTGATTAAATAAAACTGAAGTGGTTTGTTAGTGGGAATTCAATTATTAATAATATTTCTGCCGGTTTACAGTTAATATTTCAACATTTATTTAGTTTGTTTAATATTTTGTATGTACTATAATATATTGAACTAATTAATATATTAGAACTTGAACATTTATCATGTGTGTTTGCCATTGAGGGATTTAAAAAACTTAATTGGTAATCAAATAAACTTGAAGTGTTGGCTAGTGAAAATTTATAATATTGCAATTCATTTTTGCTGATTGTGAATGCAGGTGGTTTCAATTGTTACTCTACAAAAATCAGTAATGATTATTGATGTTTGAGTTGATTTTTTAAAGGAATTCACTACATATTTGATGATAGTTTCTTTCCTAATGAAAAAGTACAGGCCTACGGTATTTAGCTGCATCGATCAAATATTTAACATTTTGGTGCTAAAATAACTTTTCAGTCGAAATAAAGCTATTGTTTCATGTTTGTAGAAGAAAGTGCGTTTGATATTAATCTGAATTTGTGACTTCTATTTGTTAAAAAGTTTAAGAGAGACTTATTGCTAGTGATGAAAGGCGAACATTTGATAATTGCATTCTATAATATTGAACTATCCAGCCAACTACTTTTTTATTATTAATTCCAAAATCAACATTATTTTATTCATTCAAATTATTTAGATGGAACTTGATAAAGTTTTGATATTAATTATTCTAAATGAAACAGCATAAACCAAATTTAACAGTTGCCCCTGTCAAATATTTACCGAGTAATGTACATTGTACGTGATCCTCTTGTGATTAAACCTCTTAAGAAGATTTATTCTAATTCCTTAAATGTTTTCAAATTGCAATAATAATTGTTTTGGCGATTCCCTGATGAATTCTTATCAAATTTTATGAAGTCTTGAAAATGTTCATCCATCACAGTCCGTATGCAGTTTCATGGTTACAGTAGCGTTGTTCTGTTTTAAAAATAATTCACTCATTATTGTAAGAAAAATAACAAATTCAAAATAATATTAGTAATTCTCAACTAGAATTTGAAAAAGAATTAAGTAGGCTCTTTAGAATCATTATTTTCTTCTTCAGAGGGTGGTAAAAGATGAAAAGTTTAATTTCTTTCAAATCTACATGAGTAGTGTAATGTTATCCTGATTGTGTTAATTAACTTGGCCTGCGTACTGAAAAATTGCATTCTAGCTCATATAAAAATCTCAAAATACAATCTCATGAGCTATTCTCAAGTTGAAAGTGTATTCGATTGCTATACAAATAGCAATCGGAATAATACGAAAAATTGGAAACTTTCTGTGAGTTTCTGAATTTATTATTCATTCTACTGAACTTTTATAATATTTTGTGATTGCAGATCGATTTTCTGTTGAAGTGAGCAGATAAGTGTGGGCTATGGTGACAATGAATAAAGGAGGCCAATCGAGCAGTTCGAATCGGACGTTCCATCTGAGCAGTATTGGACTGGCTATTCAGGCATTCTACATCAACTTAACGATCGATCAAGTCAATGGTAGCGAACAGTTTCATGTAAGTAGCCTATTCTATTTATATTATTGTATGCATAGGTTCGCAGAAGATGAAATAGTCTCTCAGTTGAAAAGTTGTTAAGCTCAATCTTCGGATTGTTAAACTCAATCTTCAATGTTAACAATGAATTTGCAACTGACAGCAGATTAACTGCAATCTAATTTTGTGCAACTGACAGCTTTGCTTCGTTACCAGTTTTATTGAGACATGATAATTTCACCTCCTACCTAAACAGAACAACTTTACAATAGACTGAACCCAATCCTTGATCATTTCTTTGACCGCTACTATTCATTCAAAAACTCATGCCGCTCTATCGATGGTTAAATTATTCTTTCCGAGCACTACTAAATTCAACTTTTCACCTTTTTTCTTTTTCTCTTTAACCTTCACAGTTGTATAAGTTATTACATTATTAACATCTTCTCTAGATTAACTTCTCTCTATTTTTCTCAAAACTCGTCTCTTATCTCTTGAATTGCTTCAAATTCTCAGATTTCAGAATTCTTCTGAATTTCAGCTTTGAGAATTCTTAGTGAAGTGCGATGTATTTCCTTTGATATTCTCTTTCTTTTGTATGAAAAATTAATAATTTCATAAGACTTGTAAATGGACTGTGAGTCTGTGAGCTTTTATATGTTTGTAAATGAATAAATAAACTGGTTTGACAAAATCAATTCGAATTAATTTGTGTGTGTGCAGATAAAGCCGATCGGTCCGCCGATGTACAGTCCCTCTTATCATGGCAGCTATGTGGACGCGGGGGACATTGGCAAGTTTGCCTTCGACACGCTGTCGCACTTTGTAGATAAGGGTGGCAACACTGGAGGCTTCAACCAGCAGACCGGCTACCATGACGGACTCAACAAAATGAACAATGGCTATGATGTTGGACGGACTTATGGAGGTATTCAAATTCAAATCAAATAAAAAATTAAATAAAAATGTTGTATCTATAATTTGGAAAACATTTGAGGTCTTGCCAAACCCTAAGGTTTTGGGTTTAAATAAAAATTGATTTTAATCTCACAATAATATTGATGATGTAATAAATTTCTTGTGAATTATTTATACGAATTTGATAAAGCTAATGAAGATGAAAAATTTAAAATGATAAAGATTGTCAAATCAGTTAAAATTAATTGAAGTCTTCAATGTCTAAATAAACTTGATTGAAAATATTGAGATAACTAACTAAATTTTCGATTACAATAGATTCTACTCAAGAGTTACAAGTTGAAAAGATGTGATACAACAAGTATCAAACGATCAATTCATTCAATAAAATACAATATTTTTATACAAGGAAGTTTTATTAAATTATACACATATAATAAGCATAGAATTATCATAAGAATAGAACCCATACAACAGGAAAGCTAGGATTGTAGTAGTATAGATAGTAGATACTATTAGGCTAGGCGTACACCGGTTAGTCAAGACAAGACGAGATTAGTCACGTTTAGTCACAGTAATCCACATAGTTGCTTATGAAGCAGCACACACTGATGCAATGACTAATTGGTGTGTGTTGCTTCATAAGCAACTATGTGAAGTACTGTGACTAAACGTGACTTATCTCGTCTTGTCTTGTCTTGTCTTGACTAACCGGTGTACGCCTAGCCTAAGATAGTAGATAATAGATAAGTAGATAGTAACGGGTGTTTCATTAAGGACGCAACCCAAAGTTTAGGAAGATAGTAGTAATGCATTTGTAAATTTTAGGTCCCCAAACTTGTATGATGACAATAGTATATTGAAGGCCAAATGCAAGTGTAGTAGCAATGATTTACATCAGCAGGCTACTGAAAATTTCTCAAGTAATAATTGAATTATCATAAGAATAGATCCCATACATCAGAAAAGCTAGGATTGTAGTAGTATAGATAGTAGATACTATTAGGCTAGGCGTAATTATTGTTGAACAAGACAGTACAGTATTTGATCTTTATAGTATTTTTTTTGTGATGCCCACTTGAGCTCTAAGCTCATGGGAAATGGGAGGATGCTAATGCAGGGTATTGCAAACAAGCTAATAATTTTTTTTGAACGTAGGTGCCTATAATTATGGCCGAGGCGGCAAAATCGGAGGTCAATTTGGACAGCAGACGGGACGCAACAAGGGTCACGTGGCGTCGGGATTCGCCACTTCCTATAGGAAAGACGAGCGCGGCGACAATTCGGCCTATTACGACGATGGCATGGGAAGCGGTGGACAAGTCATATACGCTGCTCACGATTCCAGGTAATAAAACACAGAGTGTCCGTCCACTTTCTGAAAATAATTATTATTCTGACTACTGAGATTGTTCAATGATTATATTACTAAATCTCCCTACTTCTAGGTAGGCTACCACTTTTGTACTCATTAAAGTAATGAAAAACTTTCCCATAAAAATATAGGTCCGGGAGTGCTGTGTGATCACGATAAAAATTTTGGAGGATTGCAGATTTTTCTTGAAATTTAAAAATTTAGAAATAAAAAATTTTATTTGTTTCGAGCGCACGGTCTTACAATTTCATAATTCTATGGTGGCCTCATAAAGGGAAGAATAATTAATGATCAAGTTCAATAATTAAAGTAAAGTAATTGGAAATTTTGTAAAAATTGTCCACTGTGACAACAGTATACAGTTAGCTATTGCGTTACTTGGAAATATACTAATGCTATGAAAATATGATTTTTCAATAGTAGGGGTTAAATAAATTTTTCGGCTCATGAAGCATTGTTTTAATTGATAGAAATGAAATGTAATACAAATTTGAAGATAAATTAATGTTGAGTCAATCAATCTACTCTGTCATAGACTAGACAGTGGAATAGACAATAGTCTGAAATGTACGGTAGGCCTACCTTAAATTGAAAAACAAACGGTCTCTGATTTATCAGAACTAGGTTATTCAAATTTACTCTCTGTGTTATTTGAGTTTTATTTGTTTCGGCTCCCAATAATCCTTGAGAGTATTTTTAGACGAATGGTTGACTATATAAACATGGTTTTTATAAACATTTTATTGATGGAAAATTACTCAACTTCATTGATAAGTAGTTGAGATGTTGATCGCAGAAAAATAATAATTTCTCAATTATTATTTTTTGGATGGTATTAAATAATTTTATCGTTTCCTCATTATCCAGGTTTAAAGATGGTGGAGACGATGGCTACAGAGGAGGATACCATGACTCTTCATTGTTCAAAAAAGCCAAAGGAAACCAAGGACAATATGGACATGGAGTCAACTACTATGGAAAGGGTCACCATGGGGGACTGGGTGGTTATGGTCAAGGTTATGGTTATGGCAGCAATTACTACAATAAAGGTGGCAAATTTCTAGGCGCTGTGAAGCCTGCATTTGGTTACGGCCCTTTGATTAAAAGTTCGGGGACCTATGTTGTTCCAATGCCTTCGAAACTGTATTACGACTAAATTTTCGGCCCTCTGTTCCTATGAGATCTCTAGTCACGCAGCCTCGTTGATTTAAAGGGATTGACATTGATCAAAAACTTTACCTAGGAGTAAATTTCAAAAAGGATACTGTAGTCAAATGGGGTACTCGAAACAGTAGGCCTACTAGTTATGGGACTGTTTCATGCACATTAATATTGTATACTTTCACATATACAAAAATAAATAGAAGATAATTTCTGTTGATGTTGAAGAATCTTCTTTTTGTGAGTAATTTTTCACTTTAAAGTGTTCACTTCTTTCAACTTTACAAATAATTTCCAAATTATTATAACTCTCAATATTATTCTATCAGTTTGCCGTTTATTATTGTCTAGAATACTTACACACTGAAATATTTATTAGGAAATGGGAGCTGGGTACCAATGTCATTTCATCTTCATGTAGTAATACATTAATAATATACCCCTCTATGAAAGCTAGTGGAGAATACATTGGGAACATTTTTTACAAGCTGAGTAAAGTTTTCTTGTGATAAAAGATGACTTGATTGTTTTTAACAAGTACATCATTGTACTCTTGTATGTTTCTACTTATAAATAGTGATCTTAAGGATGAATTTTTTCCATTGAAAATTGTTATTTTGTTGAATTCAAGCTTGAATTGCTCTTCTTCATTACGAATAAATCAAGCAATTCAATCATTATATGTAATATAAATTACGTATAATTAATGTAATTAAACATTAAATACTAAATTAAGCTCTTGTATTACTATTGCTTTGTTCTATTGGAAGTGTTGTAAATTTCACATTTATGTACTTGATTTGACAGTAATTATTTATTTATTGTAACTTATTTATTGTGTAACTAATTAACTTATTTAATAAAATATATTTATTTATTTCTAGCATTAATTTTTATGCCTTGAAATATAGAAGGATTATGATTGTGATTAATTTTATTACTATAATTCATTTAAGAAAATTTAAATAATTATGTATTACAATGTAGGCTAATTATGTAATGTAATAAAATTGAACAAATTGTTTATTTGCTACAATATGAAATGGATGAGTTCCTTCTCTAGATTTTTCCTAAATTAATAAATTTTAATGATTTATCATTATTATTCAGTAGATATACTTTTTTTATTAATCATTGGTGAGAATCAAATCTTCACCTGACATGCTACGGAAACAGCCAATAATATTATTGTGTAAGGTGACAAAAGTTTAATATTCCATTAATCTGGCATCTAAACATAGGCTGATTGATCAGAGAAATTTGCTGTTAAATATGAGGAAACTTCATTACATCATGAAAATAATGAGGAGTGTATTTATAATAGAGTGTAGTTACAAAAATGGTAGTCAATAGCTAATTTTTCCATTAGGTCACTCAAAGATTTTCATTAGTTACTACAATTTTCACTTGAAACCATGCTTTAGAGTTTTATTATTTTTCATCCTTGATGGAATCCTCCAAAAATTGATCATGAATTTCTCAGAATTATATTCATATTATACCTAGTATAATAGGGGATATTCGTTATGTAATTGTAGGCCTATTCCACTATTCGTCATAATTTCATGTTTCGAGCCGATCATTCAACCTTCCCGCCATCTACGGTTCAACAATCGACACTCGACAGAGCAACCTGGCACTGACAATTTAAGAAAATAATTCCCTTCATCTAGGGTGATCTGCCATAAATTGTAATAAAATTCAGCAAGAATCTAAATTATTGTATATAAATCAAAATGAAACCATACCAAAGTTGATTGATTCTTCATTTTACATTATCTAGCTTGCGTGTCGATGTCTCTCGATCTAGTCAGCAGAGTTGTTATCACGTTTCTGACGTTTCACGGACTAGCAAAAACATGAAGAATTGGAAAGTTGAAGTAGAGCCTTCGGTGTTTTTAGATACGGTAGATTATTTATTTTAAATTAAATTTGTGTTGAGGAAATTCATTTGAAATGGGAGATTTGAAAGATAAAAGCATACATCTGACAGCCGAAAAGTTGGCTGAAGAGATCAAGGGAATGAAAGTCTACAAGGATTTCTACAAAGATCTGCAGGTTAGTGAGGACGAGTAATTTTATTATTAGTCTACAGTACATTCAATTATGCTCGGTTTTTTAGTTGTTCAATAAATTTATCGAACCAATAATTTTCTTTTGTATTTAAAAAACACATGGTTATGATTCAATACTGCTATTGGATCCATAAACTGTTTTTTGAACGACTGAAAACCCGGGCATTACTGTACTAAATAATTTCAAAGACATTTATATTATAATAATATTTTCTATTCCATCTGAATGCATAAATGAATATTCCCACGCATTCTGTGCAGTTACAATACATAAACTTTATTACGGTAATTATAGGTCTAATGCTAAACATGTAACTTATTATCCCATATCGTAGAAAGATTAAGATAGGGTAACGGTACATAAAATATTTTGAAAAAACTAAAACTTTAAGACTTATTCACAATAAATCTAAAACATTAATAATTATAACCTATCGATTACACATTTGTAGGTACTATGTACTCTGAAGCGTGGAGAAGAATGCTTTGTTGTCCGTGGAAACCGCGTTATTTGTTCAATAAATTCCTACCCCAAGCTTTGCCATCAATCTGCGCTGAGAATTTCAACGTCATAATACCGTCATCATTATCATTAATATGAATTTATTAGGAAATTCTAAAATTGTTCTGTTTTGTTTTCGAAGAGAAAATTGGTATTTCAGTAATAAGATGATAATATGACAATACCGATACCTGAATTTGGACTGTCTGTATATATTGGATGAGGAACAGTTTTGGGCAAAATGTACTCTCCTAACTTATGTAAATTATTGAATAAATAATTGATTGATTGATCATCAACATCTGAAAGAAAAGCATTAACTTATGGATTTAAAAATTGGTTGAAGCGTTGTTACATCCCTATCAGCACATTTACGTAAAATTTACTTATATTCATCGAAAGCTTCTTGTGAGTAAATCTAAATCGTAAATTTTACGTAGATAAAGCTTAAAATATGTAAATTTTACGTGCAAGTAGGTCTATCTCCTCTTCCTATGTTAATTATACGGTACGGTGCGTAGCCTCAATTTTAGGTCCATACCATACCTATATTTTAGAAATCTCTATTACCATTTAATGAATTAGAATACTTTGATTTTCAACAAAAATATGATAGTTAAATCAGCTAAGTTATACATATATTATAATTACAATTAAAATTAAATTTATTTATCATCTCGAATCGTTAGCTGCAACTAAATATCCCTTAAGAATGGTAATAAATTAAATGCCAAGGTAATCAGTCCTTGTGAGTTGATCGCATTTGAGTATAGATTGTCTATGAGTTATTCTATTCCAATTTTTGGAATATTTACGTAGATTTTCTGTATAAATGTTACGTAAATTTGAGTTTGACTTATGATGATATTCAGATTATATACCTAGCCTAGCCTATTATTATAATTTTTTGTAATAGTATCAATGAATAAATAAATGAAAAATAAATTCGATTCTGTAGGAATTACAATTTCAATTAGAACACCCTTTTAACAATTGGAAACCACTCCCGAACTTCCGTTTCAAACTTATTTTCGTGTAGGTTCCTGATACACTTTACTCATCACACCAAGGAAAAACAAAAGGGAAATAATGTTAACTGCTTGATAGATAATCAATTAAGTAGACACATTGACTAATAAATTAGCTTTGCAACACTCAGAAAATGAATGTGATCAAATTGTTTTCCACCCTCTAGTAATTTTATTTGATTGAAACGTTTCCAGAGACTAGTCTCCTCTCCAGCAGTGCAATCAGAGGATTTCAAATCGACCCTATTAGCTGCCATGAAGGAGACAGGAATGGAAACTGAATTGAGGAATACTGTTTTTCATTGGGTTCGCAGTCATAGTTTGCAACCGGCTCATGCCTATCCTCTCAAAGAGCCTCTCGCTTATCTCCGCAAATCTCAGGTAAGACCATTTTATATCATCTATTCAAAGTGTAAGAGTGTTTGGATGAATTATTTGGAATTTTGGTTTGATTATTTGATCAGAAATGTGTTTCATAAGAATTTTTCATTATCTATTCAAAGTAAAAGAGTGTTTGGTAGAATTATTTGGCATTTTACATACAAATTATGATGTGTAAATTAACTTTATCTCTGGAGCTCAAATTACATTATATTGAAATAATAACTGTATATGAATTCACAAATTGTTAACGTAGGCTAACGCACACATACTATATGTATTGTGGAAAGCATTCTTTTCTTATATTGATCAAATATAATTTTATAAAATTTACAATTGATTCAGAGATGTTGTGGAATTTCTCTTTATTAAGAAGAAAGAACGAGGCAAATGTTGTCTATTTCAAAATGATTTATTAAAAAAAATCAAGTTTCGATTCTCAGAGCACCATCTTTAGATTGATGCCATGGACTAGGGTTCTATAAATATTTTACAGAGCTTCACTGTAGTGTCTTTATAGAGCCTTACCATGGACTGAAGACGATGCCATGAGCATCGAAACTAAGGTTTTTTTAAATAAATAATTGTGTAATGAGCAACATTTGTGTCTCATTCTATCACCTTGCACTTTTCACCTTATGGAGAAACTTGAAACTTTAGTTTGTTTTTGATTAAATGATTATGTAATAGACAACTTCTGTCTCTTTCTTTCACCCTACATAATTTTATAATTTAGAAGTTAGTATTTTTTGAGAGTCACAAGACACTGTGTAAAATGCAGGTGTTATTATTTAGAAGTATTCTTAGGCTAGGCGTACATCGGTTAGTCAAGACAAGACGAGATTAGTCACGTTACAGTAAATTAGTCACAGTAATTTACATAGTTGCTTATGAAGCAACACACGCCGATTAGTCATTGCATCGGTGTGTACTGCTTCATAAGCAACTATGTGAATTACTGTGATTAAACGTGACTAATCTCGTCTTGTCTTGTCTTGACTAACCGGTGTACGCCTAGCCTAAGAGAGTTACAGCAGGACACTGTATGGAATGCAGGTGAACTATCACAATCTTGGAATTGATTATTTAATCTTAGTTACCAAGATAAGATTCAGTTTTGAAATTATTGAAATACGATTTACAATTTCCTAATTCTACATAAAATAACATCAAATAACCGTTATTTCAAATAAACAGTTATTAACTATAATATTCGATTCGATTTTTCAGATGCAGTGGGAGAAGAGAATCCACAAATCTCTGAACTCAATGTGCACAGAAATCGGTGTCTCATTATCTCGTTTTAGACTGGCATCCGATCGTGATGAGCTGAGTGACAAGTGGAATGAATTGAGCACCTATGATATCGGTATGTTCGATTTTTTAACAATTCAACTCATTCATGACTTGAAAAATAGTGCCTTGATGTTTGTAATATCTCCTAAGGTTTTTTTGATTTGGCATTTGATTTTAAACCATTGGATTGCTCATAATGGGATCTTTCAGCTACAATCTCTCTGTCTTTACGGTCAACTTCGACATCCCAGGAAATGTAATGTCAGACAATTTGAATTGAATTTGAGACAATCGCTGTACTCCATAGAGTAGGCCTACTGCGCTTATGGAGTACTGCAGTACTGCAGATTGATAGATAGATAGATGACTATTTTTAACTTTGTTTATTAAAAAAGTGCTGTGGGCGAAGTTGAGGCATGAAAGCCCCCTCTTCCACTCCACCCACAACTTGCAGACTAAAGAGGAGGTTTTGTAGAATAAATGCAAAGAAAATACTTTCAATTGAATATGAATTACTGTACTGAAGTGTAAATTTGCTTAGCTTATTGATTTTAATTGTGTACTATCCTTTTCACAGATCTGACCTCTTACCGGCCAGTTTATGCGCCCAAGGACTTTTTGGAGGTCCTACTTTGGATTCGAAGCCCAAACTACCGACCTATCGAGTCAGTTGATTTTCAATTCCTAGTTCATTCCAGTTCTATAATATCTCAGTACTATTTAGTATCATTATCAGACTATTTTGGTACCATAATAGAATGTAATCAACAGAGTTGGGTTCAGTTGTAGGACGTCTGCCTATTCTGTACATGGGGCTAAATTTAAAAAATCGAACTTCATACACTGGTATCGACTTACTTGAATCGAGTTTTCATATCACGTTTCATTAGATATTTATAGAAAAATATCACTTTGTCCCTCTAGAACTTGGAAGCTCAAGTAAAAAATGAGGGCTTTAATTGGATATTTTAAAAATTTGAAGCTGATGGTTTGAAGTTGAGTAAGCTTTTTGTTGATATCTATCTTATTTCACATTTCTTAAAGATGATTTTTATTTGTATTTTTAAATTTATTGGTTTTCTGTAGAGGTGGTTCTATTCTTTGTATTCTTTGTTGGTTTTGTAATCCTTCATTTTCTATTATTTCATACAACTTTAGTATTGTTTTGCATAAAGTAGATTGAGAAGGTATTGGAACCATCTTCCCTATTCTAATAAATTCTATTATCTTTCTTTTCGGTATCATAAGTAAGTACATGATATTTGCGAATTCGTATTAATCGTTCAATTTATTAAAAGTTGGCGAGAGTTTATTTGTTGAATTCTATTTGAATTTGAATGACGAAATCGGATCCGGCAGAAAACTTTTAAAGGGAAAGTTCAATTTTATAGTAGATCTTTAGGATGGATTAAAATACATAGGTTATCTACATGAGAGAGCATCGTGTAATGCAAGAGCATGGAAAAGCATTTCAGCCTGTATATTTCCAGCCTTGATGTCAAATTGTTGTGATGTCAAAACTAAAATAGTTAGCACATTGTATATTGATGTTAATATTAATGTAATCCTAATTATTGTAGAGAATGTGTACAGAATGAAGCAAGGTAGGTAATTGAAAACAACTGAATTTTAAAGAATGATGAAAATATTGAAGAAAGCATGATTATAATGTGCTTCTTGAATTAATAAAATTTGGAATGCATTTTAAACAGTAATTTGAAATTGAATTGCCTTATTGATCCACCATTTAATCGAGCTCTCATTGGACAATAAAATACTGTACAAAATGTGGGTTTGTTGAAGGATGGATTTCAAAAGACATACCCATTTATAAAAGAATTTCGACCTCCAATAAAAAAATTTGAAGTATGAGTTTGGGATGTTTGAATGTGATGCAACGCTTTTTCATAGATTCTCTTTATGGCATTCAGTTTGAAAATAGAGTAGCTACCAACAGATGACAATATATTATAAGAATCTAGTGTAAGTGTTCCTGTAGGTAGCCTAGTCAGATAAAAACCATAATTTGTAAAAACACTGAGCATGGGCATAACGTCTCTGCAGGTGCACGTTAGAAGATTTATACAGAAAATTATTCTCATAACAATAGAAGAATGAATGAATTTCACAAGGTCATTACACAGGTCGATGACTTCCAATCTCATAAAAAATACCAATAACAATAATAGAAACATCACATTTTATTAAATTATATTCAAGTTACAACTTGTATTTCACTAAAAATAATTGAAATTTTACAAACATTATTTTGGCGTAAGTGGGACGATGCATTCACTCCTGATGAGGAGCTTCATCAGCTTACTACGACTAGAATACGAGCTTATTCATCTAAAGATATTTCATAAAAGCTCCTTTTATGATAAGTTACTGCTTGAAACTTCATTGTTCTCAACAATATTTCTTTCTCATAAAACTAGAATTATTATTCAGGAAATCTTTCTCAAACCTTTGACAAAAATTCTTGCTGTTCACATTTTTACTTTGTGAGTAACCCGTTACATTCCTCGCCGTTAGTAAGTTTGATTTTGAAAGAATATTTTCATATTGTGACCAATGCACCTGTTCTGTAGAACTCAGCGAACGTCGGGCTTTCATCTGCTCGGTTTCCAGCTTATGAGTCAGACTACAAGCAAAGACAGTGGAGACCAGCGAGACGATAAGAAGAAGAAGTGAGAAAGAATTGGATAATCGAGTTTGACATTTTCTATCTAAAAATCGAACATTAAACACAATCGACTCACACTTGTACACATTATTGGATAATTATTGTGGTTTTCTCAAATTTCAACTTTATTACGAATAATTTATTTTTTCGAAAACCTTTTCTTTGCAGAGTTTGTGTGAATGCACCATTTCAACATGAATGTTTGATTCACTTGTAAATTATGATTTATCTGTACAGTTCTTGGAATACACTCATTGTTCTTTCACACCAGTGTGTAATATACGGTATTGTTTTGTATTATGTCGACTGTAAATTGGATTTGAAGTTTTACACGTTTGCAAATTATAGTTTTGCACTCCAATTTGATTCAAATTTACTACGGAAATGAATTTTAGCGTTTTAAAGAAATCTTGAGAATGTTCTTTTAGCACATTTATTGAAAATTATAACAAAACCAACATTCATTTCTTACAAGCAATTTCACACTGTATGCTGGACTCTGTACATAGATGTGTAGGTCACTTTGAAAGTTTTATTAGTCGAACTTTTAGTTGTCTTTGAAAGGCATGCAAATAATGATGTCATACCTTGACGTTTCCTATATGTAATTAATGTGTTGTTCGGTTCATATCCATCAATCATCATAAAAACTTTATTGTCTAATTTTATATAATGTAATTCTGTATCCTTGCATCATTTGATTTGTGTTTTGAATGTTGGTATGTGCATGTAGGCCATGTAGAGAGTTACACATTGTTTTTCATGCAATAAGCATGGTCTTTTCAAGCGAATAATGTATGGGTAAGGAAACTGAAGTAATTTTATTTGTATTTACATCACTTAACGAGAAATTAAATTCACCAATTTTTAATCAACTTCTCAACATGATTTTTGCAGAATAATTGTGTTGCATGTGTTTTCTCCTAATATTAAGAACCAAAGTGACTTATAGAGTAGCCTCACAGAGAACAGATTAGTAAGAGAGCATAGCTTCTCTATGGTAGCCTACATTATGATTTTGTTTTAGAAAAGTACTGTTGATTCACAGTTTCAATATTAACCAAACAATGCCAAAAATTGATATAAAAATGAAGTTTTAGAAGCGTATCTGTATTCAGTGTTGTCAGTCATTTTGGATTTTTAATACTGATACATATTACATACATGTTCGTTAATAATGAAATGAATTATTTTACTTTTTTACAGTGGCGAAGGCACATGGGATTTCACACAAATACCCTTGAAAGTGAAAACGTTGGCTGAATTGGTAATAATTGCTAAGTATTTGATATTTTCTGTATCAGTTTTGATTGGGGGATCATGACTTTACTGATCTTCTTTTAGTGATCTTTAGCTCACAGTGTATCTAGATAAACGATTGAATGTAGAGTTGATTGCTAGTTTTCGCTCCTAAGCTAATATTTTTGACTCTCAACCATTTTATTAAATAACCTCTCAATTTTATCGAATGTTCGGCTAGATAAATCGATTCCATGAACTGTATTTTAATTCTCAGCTTTTTTTTCGCTTTTACAGAGAAGTTTTTATTTGGAATTGTCTAGAGGTGAATGCCTCTTAGGAGTAAACGCTAATATGCCGTCACATGGGCAATATCCCACAATTGAACTGGAACGAACTGCTCTAGGAGAGAAAGGTATTTATATAATCATTATTCTCAAGATGGTGATTGATAATTAATTTCCTTTCTACGAGGGTGATGCTCAAATGAGCTTTAGGCCTGTGCTCGGGTAAATGTGAAGGGTGATGATGAGACATGCATTTAAAGACTATTTTTCAGGTAGCCGGGTCCTACGTATTAACGTGTCCTCCGAAACACGGGAGTGGCCCGAGAAAAATCAGTTGCAGTCAATTGGAATCGAAACAGAATCATTTGGATTATTAGACCAGCGATAAACCAACTCGGCTACGGCCACTCCCAAATATATTTATTTTTATCAAAGATAATTTTGATAATGATAATATAATATTATTTATCATTTGATAATCTCAAACTCTTATTTTGTTTTTTATGATTTTTGAATAATGAAAATTTGCTTTAAAAGCAAGTCTTTATTCGTTTAATAAATTCATGGATGAGTTTGAGATGGATGAAATAATTAACTAGTTCTTTCAAATGTTTTGAAATGAATGAAATCCCAGTAATTAACCCAATATCCAACACCCCTAATTAATTCGCCCTAAACACCCAAAACTAACAAACAAAATTTCGTGAATACGGGAGTACTGGAGTTACTTTTTTTGGGACATATATTGTAAGTTAATTTATAAAATTTTTAACAACGTAGGCCACTTTACGATGAAATTGGAATGATGATTTATGGTGTTTTCTGTAAATGTAGACAGAGCATCGTACTAACGCTAATGAAATGCATTTTGTAATTTGATTTTTTCACTTTTTTCTAGTGCTGGCTTGTAGGCATGCGCCAGTTGCCCAAGAGTTTCTCAAGAAAGGAGCGCCGCGAAGCCTGAGAGGTCGTCTTTGGGCTCAGGTCATGGGATCTGAAGTCAGAGCTGCTGTGAGTAGTATTTCTAAAATTTAACTCGATCTTGAAAATTAATTCTAGAATTTTCATCATTCTATAATAGGTCTGCTATGCATATCAAATAAATCTGTGGTTATGATAACTTCCAGTCTTCTTATTCAATAAGGATAACTACCTCAATATCACCTTATTTTATCATTTCATTATATTAGTTTATTATTCACTACTATACAAAAATTCAGAAATAACCGATTATTGGAAAAGTAACAGTTTTGGGCATAAGCCTGTTGGGCCATCCATAATTATGAATTGTACATTGCTGAATAAATAAATAGATTATTTATTATCCTTTTTGCAGGATAAAGAATACTTCAATGAACTGAAGCAAATGGTTCTTCAGTACGACTTGATGGTGGATAAACTAATTATTAAGGTAATGTTAGATTCGTAGTAGATTTAAGAATTACGGTGGATTGCACGAAAGTCAATTGAGCAGACCGCCTTTAACTGACGTCATTTGACGGAACCATTAATGCAACCTAACTTCTACTTAGGTCTTTCAAACGTTGTTAATATAGGGTGGTTGAATTTAATTAGTTTTGTACAGAATGTAGAGAAAAATGGCAGTAGATAGTGAATGATAGATTCCTCTAAAATTTATAAAAATAAATATTGAAGAATAGAAGTCACTTTCAAAGAATATTGAGTTTATTTAGTTCGTAAATGAATTTTTATATCTATCTTTTTCCAAATCTGTACTATAAAAATCTCTAGTTTACTCTGAACGTCGAATAAATTTCAATAACCAACCGTCGAGCAAATAACCAATCAGCTTCCTGAAATCTGTATCAAGCATGATAACATGCTTTCTAGACATAAATTTTGGAATATTGAAGTTTTTTAAATGAATAGAACAACTTTAATGGAATAATTTCGACTTTCAGGACGTTCAGTTGACTGCTTCAAACGATGATCAGTATTTTGTCTTCGAGGATGTTCTTTATCAGGTACAGAGGTGATTATTATCATGATAATAACATCACTTTCCATAAATTATAGTTTTCTAGCATGAAATTAATCAATTTTATCAACTAAATTAAATATTTAATTTCTTACTCACTATGTGTGATATTTTCTGGATTCTTGGTCAGTGGCTCTCAAATGCTTTTTCCTCGTTCTGCCAGGTTCTGCTCTGTTTTTCGAGAGATACAGAAATCCTGTCTGTCTACAATCATAGTTGCGGGAGTCCAATCCACGGTGTTCTGAAGTCGAGACCGGCCACGCTTGAGAACACAGTCGTGTATCCGCCCAGTGGTGTCATACCTTTTCATGGATTCACTATGTATGGTAAGTCTCTACTATCTATCATTAAATTGATAGAATATATTCTCAGATTTACCGAGAGTCACTCATACACATTGAAACTCAACAGAAATTCATTAGAACATTGTTTGACAAGACAACAGACAGTATAATATTTATGAAGCAACAAACACCGATTAGTTACAGCAACAATATAATGTTAATCTAATGTCTTGTCTTGACTAATGTTCATTAGTGATAATATTATTAGTAAATATAACTTCTAGAGTAGGTTTTTTCTACTCACTGTGTGTGATATTTTCTTAATCTCTCTTAACAAATAGTAATTCATAAGTCAAAACTCATAAGTCATATTTCTCATAATTTTTTATTTTCTCACACTTTTTGTTCTTATTTGTGAGATAATTTTGTTTTTGAAAGAGCGCCGGAGAGATTTTAATAATATTGATTAACTAAATACTTTTGGAACAAAATGTATATTTTCTCCAAAATTGTAGTGATTTTAACCTTTTTCCGGGTACTCCATTGTTCTATTTGTATGATGATCCTGCAGATACTCTACAGATGATACGTGTAACATTGAATATCACTTTTATACTTTTAAAACAATAATTAAACAGAAATTTATAAATTTTTCAATTCTATCTCTTCTTAGCTACGCCATTCTGCTGCTTGTATGGTGATCCTGCTCTACAGATGATACCTGTAACATTGAATATCACTTTATACTTTTAAAACAATAATTGAACAGAAATTTATGAATTTTTCAATTCTATCTCTTCTTAGCTACACCATTCTGCTACTTGTACGATGACCCAGTCGCTCTCTACCTGACAGTCAGAGCTTTCTACCTGCGTTACTGGTTTCGATTGCACGAGGTCAGTTCTCACCAGCAGGGCATTTTGTCACTTTGTCTTCTGTTTGAGAGACTTCTGCAGCGTCACGAACCCGACCTATGGATTCATTTGAAACTCATCAATATTCAACCGTGAGTTATTACAAAGTTGTATACGGTACTCAATTTAATTCATTGGAAATTCTGTTCTATCTTTGGTATTTTTGATAATTTTTGTTTAATCATAATACATTTTTGTTTATTAATTGAAAAAAATCTGATGTACCATTAATAAAATTTTCTAGAATCTAATTGAACTAGTTCATTATGTTTAAGTTCATGATCATGTTAATTTATTAATCAATTTTATCAATTTAGAAATTTGTTCTAACCTTTATGTGCTTAAGAATTTCCGTTTTATTATACAGGGTGGCGCAGAGAAACGGGAAAATTTGAAATAATTATAATAAACCAATGAATTGTACAAGAAAATTTTTAATGCTCAAAATGTGTTAGGCAAGAGTGAAAATTACATGAAATAACAATAAAGTTGAAAATAACTTTTGTCAATGAGTGCAATGAGACGTTTGTTTGGGGAGCGCATAATTTCAAGGAACGCTAACGTCGCTTGGCCTCCACGGTCTCCAGACCTCTCAGTATGCGACTTTTTTCTACGGGGACATCTAAAGAGCGTTGTGTACCAGACTAGGCCTAGAAATCTTATTGAGCTCAAGACTCAGATTGAAGACAACAACCCAGAGGACACATTGCGTCGCATAATGCTAAGTCTTCAAAATCGATTAAATGAATGTGTTAAAAGCAATGGACAACACTTGAATAATGTGATTTTTAACTTTATTGTTATTTCATGTGATTACCGCTCTTGCCTAACACATTTCAAGTACTAAATTTTCTTACAATTCATTGGTGTATATTATAATATTTCAAATGTTCCCGTTTCTCTGCGCCACCTTGTATATTGATTGATTTATTGAAAAACAATGAAGCCTCTGATAACATTCTATGTTATCTAATTGAAGTCATTCATCAACCAGTTCAGTTTAGCGTTGACGATTGACGGACAATTTTATTACGATTTATTAAAAAAATGTTTTGATAATTTGTACTTTTCTATTCTTTCAACTTCTTTCTGAATTTTCAGCGTTCGAATAGTTTTCAAATGGCTCATGCGCAGCTTTAGTGGATACCTACCTCCCGAGCAGCTTCTCTATCTGTGGGACATAGTTGTAGCATATGACTCTCTGGAAATAACCTCATTGCTTGCGGTGGCTATACTCAGCTTTAGAAAGCATAATTTGTTTCAAGTGGATAACATGCAAGGAATTGAGGTGAGGAATTTTTACTTTTGTTGCTGATAATACCCACACATTAGTCTATGAATTATGAGTGTGATGTGGTTAATGATTAACATTTTTGTCTCAATCTATATTATATTCTATTCAATCTAATAGAATAAGTTTGGTAAGTGTGTGTTATAAACTCACAATAAATGAAGACGTGTGAAATAATATTGAGTTGATTAAAAGACTATTAATAAGACAAGACAACTATGTACAGACAGACATGAGACAGGACGACCAACTGACTGACGATCGATACCAATATAATCGATAATATCGAATGAGTATCGATAGTTATACAATAATCGACAAATCGACTGTTCATTACAGTGTGGTATTCCAATGCTCCTGTACTCTTCTTTATGACTTGATCCTACTTAAAAGAAAATCTAGAATCTTTTAGTCATGCTCTTCGAATTTTCAAATACTTTAGGAAATACATTTAACAATTTTGCGGAAATCTTCAAGATTTTATAGAATCTTAGCATTCAACTATTGAACTTAGTAATTCCGAAATATGTTGAATATAATATTCATCTGCAATTGAGTTTGATATGTAACCTCCTATCTTTTATCAATTTATAATAATTAATTTAATCCAGAATCTGATTGTAATGTTTGTGATATAATAATTGAGTTTTTATTTGTGTGATTTCAGGCCGTGCTAGCGGATCTATCATCAATCCAAGTATTATCCCTACTGCAAATGGCCCTTATGCCTGAATGATAATGGATACTATGATGAACAAAATCAGAAATATTTTCTTGGATGATCTCAATTTTGAGGATTGTTACCGTACTTGAAGGAGCACAGAAGAAGGAAATCGAATCCTTTGGAGAGTAATATTTTTATCTAGTCTGGCATATAAATTTCGGATAAAAGGAGACTGCTCGGAAAAGGTGATCGGATCTAAAAGAAAGTGGGTGGTTAGTATCTGTGATTCCAAATTATTACTCTCAGAAACTCTGGTGGGTTGTTTTTTCTTTTCAATGTGAGAAACTTTTAAATTGGACATCATATTCATTTGTTCAAATTAAGGTTAACTGTAGAAGTTGATTGATTGCAATAAAATTATACTTCTGTTTGTACTGTTTTATAATATAGAAGTAATTTAGCAGCGGTTTTTTTACAATCCAAAGTTGTCCAATCCAATCCAAGTAATCCAAAGTTGTATAATTGTTGTGAAATGGTTCTCAGTGATGACGGAGTAGTTACCCACTGCTCAAGTTATATGAAAAGATTAATCTTAATATTTTATATTCATAATTGAATAGAACATTTATTTCACATTTTAATACACATTAAAAATCAATTTATAAAACAAATAACCCAACTAGTTTTCTTAAAATTAAACGTTAGTTCCATAAAAGGCCTAATTCTACGTTACATGATTTGTAAACGCCAATATTTCTCTTATTGAAATCCACCAAAAGTCTGATGGGGAAATGGATTTATTTGTTTAGCAACAGGTGTCAGTGAAAAAATGAAAAGAAAGTGAGAAGGGTTCAAGAGAAAGAGCGATGAAAAGAAAGGAGAAATTATTTCTCTTATTGAAATCCACCAAAAGTCTGATGGGGAAATGGATTTATTTTTTAGCAACAGGTGTCAGTGAAAAAATGAAAAGAAAGTGAGAAGGGTTCAAGAGAAAGAGCGATGAAAAGAGAGACTGATAGAAAGGAGAAGAATGAAATGGAAGCCATTGAAATTTATTGAAGCACACAAAAATGGAGGAGGACGCGTAATTGAATGCCGACAAAACAGAGCTAAGCATTCACACAGAAATATGATTGCCCACTGGATGGTGATATGTGTTGAATTGAAAATTGATCGATGTTGTTCCAATATTGAAAAAATATTCATTTCCAGGAGGAAGTCTGCGTTGATTGAATTCTCACCCACAATGATTGACATCCTATTTCATGCTATCCGAACTATTCGATTGCAATTTGAGCAACAAATAGTTACATTATTCTCTTGATGCTAACTCGAATTCCACTTTCTAGTTTGGGACTCCATTATTTGTCTTCAATCAACCGTCTTGTCACTTTTTTTTTAAATGTCATTTCAAAACCCCATTGAATAATAAATTCTCGGTTCTAAATAGGTATAATATCTTTCATTTATTTATGTAATACAAACATCTGCGGAAGCAACAGATCCAGATTTAAAAATTTGTGGTAGTTGACTCTATCAAATTTAAATAATACCTCAAAACTGGGAAGATAGAATTGCAATCCATTCTTTTTTGAAGAGAGAATAAAAATCACATGACAATTCTAGCATTATATGATTCATGCTTCTCAACATGAGAAGCCGTATTTTAGACTACAAACTGCGTTGTAGTCTAGACTGCGTTTAGACAACAAATTTTTTAGTCTAATCTGTATTATTTCATTGAAGTATTTTTCTGTTACTTTGGCTAAATATTCCTGGGTAAAGTTTAACGGTTGGAACAAATAAGATTGTGGTTTTGAAACAAAAACGTTTGTTGTGAATAATATTTGTAAAACAATTATTGTTATTGGCTGAAAAAGGCGATTAGCTGTTGGGTAAATGAAGCAACTATAGGTCTCTCATTTTACACCAGGAGCCTGTTTCATAAAATATTATAACTATTGTAAATCAGGAATAAGGTGGACACATACCCCCTGGACTTTGATAGTACCGTACGGTATACCATGAAATAAACCTGAAAGTCTAGTGTGTGTTAGCCTTTTTCCTGCTTTACAGGACTTTATGGAACAGGCCTTAGAGCTGGTTTGAAAAATTTCGTTTCAAGAAAAGAATGGTAAGATTTGCTAGCGGTAGTTCTCTTCGAAATGAACTTCTTTATAAAAGTACTCGATATTTTTTTCAAAATTTATTATCATTCACAACTTTCCATCACTATATCAAGTTCATCCAGCTTTCTCTCCAACGAGTCATACACTAAGTTTGGCATCATCATTTCTGAAGTTTTTGTTCATCCAGTAGTTTCCACTCCAACCCAGTAAGCTCCAACGTTTTTCTGCATTAAAAAAATAACAGTCGTCTGTGTCAGAGTGTTTATTTTGCAAAAGATAATTGGGGACAGGAGCACAGGATGTTCTACTACGCTTATTGTAAAACATTGTGAGGCAGTCAAGTAGGTACAAGCTCATTGTGTGTTTGTGTGTATGTGTGTTTGGCGTATTTAGAGCACAGGGAAAACAGGGAGCAACTCGAGTTCAGTGTGCTCTATCACGTGATGAGTGGCTGTTATGAAAGGGAGAGAGGACAGCACTTGATGAAAGGGAAGGGGAAATTGAATTGATCCTTCCCATCCCATTTCCCTCCCTTTCACATGCGCAGTTCTACCAATTGGCGGGAAAACTGGCATTGCACGAGTTCTCTCCACACAATGCACTGCTGCGGCGCATCCACGGTAAATCAATAACCTCACAACTTTACAAATATCATATTATTTATTATCCTACATCAATTAATATTAAGAATGAATGTAATAAGGTAGTTGAGAAAATACACAATTATTTACGTAGGCTATAACTCACCCAATCTTGATAGATTTTCGATTACTACGTATAAAAACATGAATTCTTATTCCCATACGTTACTTTATCATCCCAACTAATAAAAAAACTCGTTAAATTTTTGAATGAGGAGTTTGCATGAAAAATAATCGAATTATCAACGAATCGCAATTTTTGATGACCTATTGAACAATTGAGATTTCAATTTGTGAAAGAATGCAGAAAGTTTTGATGCATATTTTTGATTGTGCTTGATTTTCCACTTGTGGGGAAATTTGGTAGCTGTACGGTAATTTTGAATGACTCCCTAAACATTCAACATCTTGTCAGATAAACGGATTCTGGTGATTGCTTGTGTGATATTACATCCAGATGATTGGCGTAAGTAGAATAACATTGTCCAAATGACGAATAATAAAGTATGATAATATTATTGTCAAAAGTGAGGCAATTATTGTCTGTAACAATGTGAATAAGATAACCGGCTTGCAATTTATATTTGATGATAACATTTTCAGATTTTAGATTGTGGTTCTGTTGAATGATAATAGGTTTTTATCGTTAGCTGTTCTTACTGTAATAGAATTTCAAGAATTTGTTTTTGTAGAAGGATCATTTTTATTATTAGAAGTACTAGTGACAGTCTCTGACTGAATCGTCAGAACAAAGAAATTTGGAATAGAAATTTGAAAAACAAAAATAAGAGAATATCCAAACACCAAAGCCCTATTTATTTAAATTCCATTCTATTCATAACATCCTTTTAGTAAACTATAATTTATGATTAAGATTGTTGCCTTGCCTTGCCAATAGATATTATTTGTTTTAGTACACTGTATAGTATTAAGTTTTTCATGGATTGAAGTTTGTTGATTCTCCGTCTTAAATAGAAGCACCCTATGATATTCTTCAAGTGTGATGCCCTCATGAGCATGAATGACATAATTTTACGGTCTTAAATTCAATTGAATTTTCGTTCAGTTATTGATGAAATTTTAGCTTACCACTCAGACTGTCCACTAGCCTACATACATAGAGAATATTGTATTTGATTAAGACATCCATTGATCGCTGTTAGTATGTCAACATATTTGGCTTGCTTGCGGAAATGAAACCTCTTCTGGTGTTGAGTTGAACCTCAATCAAACTCACTTCTGTTTGTGTAGCGCAAACGTTCATCCTTACCCAGATCCTTTATTACAAAATGTAAAAATGATACCGGTATAACATTCCCTCCTTGCATTTACTTTTGAAAGTCATATATTTTCCAGATTACTTTCGAAGAGATGATGTTATAGATGGCCGAATGCTTCAGATTGTGAAGTTGTCAACTGCATGGGAAATTGCCTTTCTAGCTGTGCTAAGAGGTAAGTAGAGAAGTTCAGAAACGTTAAGAAAACTATCATTAATATTTTATACCAAAATACATTAATACTTGGAGCATTAGAGAAGAGATTATCTTTTACCGTACAAGTGTTTGTTATGGTATTATCACGTTGGATAGTTGAATCATTTATTGCATCAATTATATGATCTGTTTGGAGGATTTTATAAATATGAAAGTACCGTAACAATATAATTAGTGTTTATTAATTAAATAGAAATTGAGAAACGAGTCTTCTGATCAATTGCCAATTACCTGCATGCTTACATACGACTTATCTTTGAAAATTTATGTTTGAACATTTAATGTTTCGAATTGCAGTTCCTCTGAGGCATTACAGAATAATGAGGGAAAAAACGAACAGCTTGTATCAACAAAAGCAAATACAGTCATCATTGCTCAACAACCTACATGCAGTCCTATCAAAATATTCGCCACTGTGAGTATTTTCTCGTTATTCTTGCAAAATTAAGGGATTTCAATTGATTTATTGTATCCCTATCCCATTCCTATTTTATTAGGAATTAAGTAACACTATAAACATGTATTTTTCACTTGTCTGTGGGATTGGTAATGATTATATTTCATAATGGATTTTTTAAATTATAATATAATCATTATAAAAATCAATTTTGTAACTTTCAGGTCCTGGTGGGAACATTTTTCTCTTATTTCATTCAATATTCTGTAATTGTTTTGCTAGGGATGATGCCCACATAAGCTCTAAGCTTGTGCGTGGGTAATGGGAAGGATGATGATGAGAAATGAATGGACCTACAGCTTTAGGTGGGTTCCGAACCACCGGGAAGCGATTTTGAAGCTCATAAATCTTTGTATTTAGAGGAGCCGGTCACCGTTACAACGGTAGTGGTAGGCGCTGTCTCTTATCTAATTAATCGATTATTTCTGAGACAGGTTTATTCCACTATCAATAAAATGAGTTTGGCCCACACCCTTCAGGGAGGCAGCAGATGAAAAAAGACTGAAAAGAGATCGATTGCTCCAGAAACACTGCTTATTGGCTCTCAATTCATTATTACTCAAATAAACAGAGAAATTAAACAAAGAATGACGTTGTTGTTTTTTTCCTACAGAGTGCAAATGACAATGAAATCAGAGTTCTGGTCCAGAAAGAGTTGGCCGCTCTTCAGGCTCAAATCAAGCACAGCCAAGCGGTACTCGAATCACTGGTGAGAAGTTCTAACAGCTTAAGCTCTCAAGTTTCTTTTTATTGTAATGCTTTAATTTAGATATCGATAGCTTACTTGAGTCATTCAGCAGTAGTACTTACTAGAAATTTTGTGAGAGTCTTCACAAGTAAAGTTTTTACGTTTTCTTTCGTTTAACAAAATCAGTTGTGTATCGCTCAAGGCACGATTTCCTAGCTGCCTAATATTATTATTTTGAACGACTTTAGGCTGTGGTATTCGGCATCGACTCAACACACAGGAATAATTAACTTTACTAGATTAAATGGAATTAATAGATGAAAACTATTAACTTAAATTTAAAAAAATGAGAAAAAAACTGTACCTTCGGTTGACTTCACAATCTTCTCCCTACACATTGCTGGAGTCAGATCTATTATAGGAGCTATCAACTTTTAAGTAACTAGAAATATAGAATTACTTCAACAGAGTGATGTAGTAAGACTTTATAATGATGTTTGTATTAATTTTTTTGTCAGGGTGCAGCATCCCAGGGCAATGGAAAGAGAGTGTGCGCTTTCATTCACCGTACCACTCAGACTCTGGGGCAGGAGAACCAACCAAGGTGAACTTATTAAACTTATAATATTTTGTGGTAATTGTTCACTATTAAATAAAAACAAAACTTCCTTAGAATCTAAAACCGCAGTACTGGTATTTATTGAGATATTGTGTTTGAAAAATATTAGTAAAAATATTTTCCATGTTTAATTGTTTCATTAATAAACAAAATGATATTATTCTGACTTGAAACTTTTCAACAGTTTCATTCGTATAAAAAGTAGCAATATCTATGATCTTCGCCAATGATGAATATTTTTTGAACATAGGAATTCATGTCTCGATTATAGGTCATTGGAATGTATTGCCACAAAAGACAACACGACAGCAAAGGATTGGAAATGTCAAGAGCTTGCCAGCTCCTGTCCTGCAATTGTTACAAATGTTAGCATAGCCGTTCAGACCGATAATAATCGACAAATGGGTAAGTTGTCACATATTGAAAGAAAATCAATCACATCTAAATAATTCATTTCATGGTAAAAACATCATATTAATGGCGATAGAAATGCATTGACGTGACAAAACGAAATCTACTATACATACTATATCTTCTTTCTAAGAATTCTGTTTTGTTTGAATTTATGTTTTGGTTTTTCTCCAAAATAATTTCAAGTTTAATCATGCAATTTTTCTATACATTTTGAAAACTTATCTAATGCATTAACTATATTTTCTATGAGCTTTTTGTCCACGCCTGATGCTATCGCACTCACATTTACGTATCTGAAGATAAATAAACGATTGTTGTATAATTTTACTAAAATTTATGTATTAGAAGATAACGTTTTGAATAGATGATTTGTAAACTGTTGAAAAAAAGAAATCCAAACATTACAAAACAAATAATTACAAAAAAAAAAATAAATTTCGACAATTTCGGGGGGGGGGGGGGGACGGGGGGGAACCAAACTTTTGTTTTGGTCAATAAAAGATTATTTGATTTGAAATTCACGTTTCACTTTAAACAGTGAAAATGCATAATACATGAGTTCATTAATTAAATTCTACAAGTAAGTGTATCAGTCAACTACATAGGCCCTAGTAAACAATGATCACGTTGATAAAATATGATTTATTAATAGTAGCTCTGCATTCTGCATTTCAAAACGTCTCTTTGTCTCTTCTAACATTGTTCAACCTATTCACACTTGTTCAAATCAATTGAACATCCGAACATTAAACTCTGCTATATACTGTATTATTATTATTCATATACAGATGATTGTTAGTTAACCTCACTGCATGGATGGAACAGTGTAGCCAAGGTGAAGAGTGAATATTATTCGAGTTTCAAGTTGAAAGAAAAATTTATCTTGAAAAAGTTTGCTTCCAATGAAGAAATAATACATTTCTGGTTAAATAATGCATTTTGTGGTTAGCATTCTTTCTGGCCTAACGGCTTGAAAATTTGATTTCTTATTCGATCAAAAGAGTTATGAATAGTAAAAGACTCAGTGATGTATTTGTGTACAATATGTTTCATTTCTGGAAGATGGAAAATTACTACATACGGTACTCAGAATAACACTTTTTTAAAAACACTTTTAAGTAGAAATAACACTATTTTCACTTACATAGCTAGTTACGATCGTTTCAACCTGGTGTAGGCCATCATAAACACAGATAGTGTTATTATTTCTACTTAAAAGTGTTTTTCAAAATAGTGTTATTTAAGAGTAGAAAAAAGTATGGATACACAACTCAATAACATATTCAGAATTGAATTCTTAATATGAAAAAATAATTCTTCAGGTTACCAATAGGTCTACAGTTTTCACTGAATCGTTTTACAAATTCTGTTTTAGTCCTGATAATTCATTCAACTTATTGGAAAATTAATGTTTTTGAGGCTCATATTTCTGCAGTGCCAAGTGCTGTTTCTATATTTTTATTGTTAAATCTATTTGATTTCATTGTTATCAAAAGGATATTGCTCTGATCTAGATATTAAACTCCTAGTGTAGCCTATATATATTTCAATTTTGTGAGTGTTAACAGTTATAGTGATTTTAATCTGACGAGTGGTCAAACTTATTCGGCCATTTACGCGAAAATACAATTGGATAACAACCGTGAAATGACGTCATTATGTTGATATATTTGTGTATATGTTGTTATATTGTTCATTAGTTTCACTTTTACATTAGTTTCATGAGTTTCCACTTTCCACTAAATTGGATAACCCTAGTGGAAAGTGGAAAATCCAAAAGGACTCCCTTGCAAGTGGTTGATTATTTTTTGTGTTTTTTCCCGGTTTAACAGTAGTGGACGTTCGTGTCGATTCTGATGTTGGACAAGATCGAGATTGCTTCCTTCCTCCTATCAGTCCGTATGATTTAGTTAATGTAAGTAACTTTGTAACTACACTTTGAAATAATATTCCAATAATCTTACTCTTAAGCCAGTATTTCGTAAGTAGAACTAGTAGTGTAACTGGCGGACTAAAGAAGCCGAGCTAATTCTACTTGGTCGAGTAGTAGTAGTAAGTAGTAATAATGTTTTATTTTCAAATTCATTTCAACAACACAATACATAACATTTAAAAATCACAAGCTTGGCCTTCGCCGTCAACTCGAGTTGAGATTTTCATTTTTTACATACTAAACATTATTTTTAAACATAAAAAATATACTTGGTCGAGTATAGCCGTATAGCTGGGTTCTCATTAGTAGAATTGGAGGCAAAGGTAGAGTAGCTGGCATCCTTAAAACTAGAGTACTAAAACTCTACCATTGTGCTAACAACCATGTGCTTCTCTACAACTGTATGTGCTATGGACGTAAGTGCTATACTACTTGTCCAGTAAAGTCTACCAGCACTAATGAAAACAAGGTTTTACTCAAAAGTAATCTCCTGTTCCACAAAGAGTTTCTCTTAACATGCATGATTTAGTAGATTAATCTTAATTTACTTGGAAAAATACACAAATTAAAATAGAATATAATTATCTACTACCGCAATATCCCAAGAATATTTATTGGTTTATTAAAATTCATTATAGTTGAAGCTTTTAACGAAGCTTGTGAAAGTGAAAATAATGGTATAAAGTATGAGTTGGCATGAATGGGATTGGTTAAACTAGCCTAGTGTCAATTGAAGGCATTTGAGAAATTAATTTTGTTCTTGCCGATAATACAAAAAACTAATTAAAATGTCATTTTATCAAGTCCATATAATTCATAGTTTCTAAAAAGAGACAGCTTGTAAAATTATATTGCTCTGCTTTTAACTTATATCATTATTGTGCAATCTGATGATTCTCTTAACAAATTTATCTCCCATTATCTCTTACATTATATATCCATTATCTCGTAAATTTATGATATGTTCAGTGATATTGTAATGAATCGATATTTTTCTGCATCGAATTCCCCCTTTTTTTTATACTTTTGAGTATAAGTGAGAGTAAAGTTTAAAATTATCTATTTAGAATATGACTGTAAAGTACTACCGTATGCAGCAGTTTACAAATTAACACATTCACCAGAGTTATTGAAATGTTTAAACTAGGTGTCACTTACTGCTTGACAAGGAACAATGAAAAACTATTACCTATCTTTAGTGCTACACATTCTTTTTGTGACTTGACTATGTTGAACCATTACATATGCACATGCCTAGCAGTAGGCATTCAGATGTCATACGAAATGTAGTCTTTTTCAGTTAATACTGCAACTAGATTTATTATTATTCTGTTGAGGTGTACGTCAGTCAATCTAATTATCGAATTATCGCAAATTAATATACAAAAGTGAATAAGAGCTTTTATCATAATTGTTCGAAATAAATTTAGGTAGTTGGACTTATGTCATTTTAAATTTGCTAAATAGTCGAAGATATATTGTGAAAAATGTAATTTTTCAGACCCACCAACCTAGACCTTCACACAAAGTTTCTTCTGGTAGTACAGTGGGATTTGAACCTCGCTCTCTCGACTTGGATCTCGACATTTATAGGTAAGTGTTATCAAAGTTTTTATTTTAATTGATATTTTCCTGTAAATTATATTTTTGAAATAAGAATAACTGTATGTATAGTTAGTTCTATTCTATAGTCTGTTTTGAAATTCTTTACACCAGATACCAATATAATTTACTCGGAATTAGGCATTTAGTTTTTCTTTTCTTCATCATTGCAATGGATTAATCTTACATGCAAAATGGATTACATCCATTTATACCTTCTACCCATCAATTTGTTCATTTTTTAGTTATTTATTTGAAAACTTGAAATATAATTATGAATAGTGCTTTCCCCATATCGAATTGCTGATTGTTATGATAGTAGTAATCCTCTACTTTTTGAAAACTACTCCTGATTATCCAGATCTTGTAAAACTGGAATTGTGAAGGTTTTTTCTGTTAGTCATTTTTCATAATTATGCAATGAGGATTTTAATGCTTGGCATTTCAATAGAATAAATCAATCTGTGAATATTTCTAGGATTTTAATTTCTCATCAACAATAACTCAGCTCTGGTTGGGAATAGAAAGGGATAGTTCAATACCTTTTATTCTATTCGAACTACGTTTCTGTTCGATTGATAATACTGATTTTGGACGAAATGCTTTTAAAATAATAGACCAGGACAAAATGTCAACCGCACTTATCTTTGAGAACATTAACAAAAGAAATATAGATTCTCAAGTGTCATACAAACACTTGTGTTCTTGATTATATCACCAAATGGGAAAGTCATATAATAGAAAAATAGGCATGACCATTTATTCTACAATTAAAAAAGCTTCTGATGTATTCAAGCTATATTTTCAGCCATTGATTATACTAGATCTTTATCCTATCAATTGTGTTATTATTTCGTCACAGTCTAGTAAAATATAATAGGCTGACAAACAAATAAACAGTCTAATAAGTCTAATTAGCAGTCCAATGATATAAATTTCTCTATTATTAGTACTCTATTAGATGGTAATTTCCTTATCCTCATTTTTCAATAGACAGACGTCAAGCTTATACTTGTTTAATTGAAAGCTACATAATTATTATCTTGTGGAAATGTTTTGACTTGAAATGCAGAGACAATCAGATTGAAGGAAAGTGCACAGTGAAACTAGTCGCTTCTGATTAGTTGTATGTGTTTGTAATGTGTTCACTTAGTACCATCTTTAACCTATAGAGCGCAGTTAACATAAGAAATTGCATTCTGTTTCGTAATATTCTCTTTTTTCTATCGTTTCATTAAATTTTCCTGGTCACCCTAATGAATGTGAGAGATAAAGTGAGATAGAGAGAGAGAAAGAAAGAAAAAGTTTTTAGGAGAGAGAGAATGAGAGAGTGTGTGTGTGTCTGTTATTGATGCAGTAATAGAGAATCGAATAATCGTATACATGAAAATTAGTAAGAAGACAACTCATATTCAAATCAAATCAAAGTTTATTGATCAAAATATCATTTACAAAGTGAAAATTTTCAACACAATACTGTACGTAAGTAGTACAAAGAAATTTTGAATAATTTCAAAATATAGATCTATAGAACGTTATTGATTCTAGAAAATTAAGTTTGAACTTTCCATTTCAGATCGTGTCGCAAATTATCAGTTCTCCCCGAAGAGGAACTTTGTGAAGCGCCGCCCTCGCCTCACCTGATGCTCCTCAGCGGCACCCAGCAGGCGCACTCCTTCGAATCCTATCTGCATCCGCACACCGCCAACTCAGGCATCTCAGGTCCCGTGCGACAACTGTCAGACCCCACCCCAGCGGTCAGCACCTCACCCCCGCCCCGGGTCTCCACCAGGCGACCTCTACAAATCCAAACCCCGCAAACCCAGTACTTTCGTTTCCCCGACACGAGCAGTTTTGAAACCGATTCAGGCCTCGAATCGAAGCCGACCCGTTCCGGCTCTCGTTCCAGTCCCACCTGTGATATTGATGAAAGGATTACGTCTCCTACTTACGGGATATTACAAGACACAGTGTCACAACTAGTCACGTTCTCTCCTATTGTGCAAAATTTGGAGGTGCCACATTTCACGTTCATCAACTCCCCCGAAACCTCCCCCTACAAAACTCCTCCCGAAGGCTTCTCCAACGTACAAACACCTGAATACTGCAGCACACCGCATTCGGAAATCTCCCTACGTAAAAAATCAATCGAATCTGTGTCCGAATCCCTATCTTTCCAAACGTTGTCTGATAGCTCACCGGGCAACGTCAACAATCCCAGTTCCAGTCCTTTCGGCTCGCTGTCCCCTGTCAAACGCAGCAGCCTGGTCGATGATGGTGGGACTCTGGTCACCGATCTCAACAATCCAAGCAAACTGGTTGTGAAACCTCTGCACTCCATGTTGTCGATCCTGATGGACGCGAAACCCAAGTCGAAGCAGCAGGAGCCGGCGGAAACATTGAATCGCGCTCCGTCCAGGAGGCGGCTCACCCGCTCTCTCATGAGGGTCAGCTCTCAAACGCCTCTCGAACTGGTCTCTGTCAGGTAATAATATTTTTTTTATCGTATGGCTTTTATTGGTGGGGAGACCCTTGCGGGTAGGTTCCACCTCGCCTCATTGCACAATTTTTTGTGTCTTTTTTGTGTCGGTCATCCATCCGAGAGCGGTCTTGAATATATTTGTTACTTAACCACATGATTACTTAGCAACCGCTCTCACCGAGTGACCACTGTAATAATATTATTAGTAATCACTGATCTCATTTGATAGTCTATTACCGGTATCAGTTATCTATATTAATAAAAGAGAGTTGGTGTCTGTACGCTCGCTTATAACTCGAGAACGGCTGAACCGATTTAGATGATTTTGGATTCGTTTGAATTTTTGCAGCACTGGTTAACATAATATGTATTAAAATATAAGAAAATCCCTTTATAATTAATAAATAGTTATTACATTAATGACATAACCTATCAAATATTTCACAGAGCTACGTTCAAACTGGCCGGCACGAACGTGTACCTACAACGGAAAGATGATCGCAATTCAAGATCAGATAAATTAGCAAGAATATTCTGAGTCCCATGGCTCAGTGCAAAAGTCTCTGCTTGATAACCTAGAAGTTGCGGTTTCTAACCCGCTCTGGACCGTTTTTTTTTGCTCTAGGTTTTCTACTCTTAATTATTTTTTTACGCTTCACAATCATCAATTAAGAATGAGTTATCGTTCGTATCATGCATGTTTATAATAATAAAATTGAAGAACGGAAATAAAATAAAAAATAAATAAAATAAATTAAAATAAAAAAAAAATTAAAAAGAAAGAAATAAATATGAAAAAAAAATCTTTAATTAGAATAGGACTGATAAAAATTGAAGAACGGAAATAAAAAAAAAAAAAAAAAATAAAATCAATTAAAATGAAAAAATTTAAAATAAATTAATAAATATGAAAAAATTCTTTAATTAGAATAGAACTGATAAAAAATTGAAGAACAGGAATAAAATTAAAAAATATAGGCTAAATTAAAAAAATTGAAAAGAAAAATTAAATAAATAAATAAATAAAAAAAAATAATTGGAGGGAGGAGGGTGACATTTGATGGGAAGGGGTTGACATGAAGAGGATATGTGGGGTGACATTTGGGGGGAATGGAGGGCATTTGTGGGATGACATTTTTGGGGGTGGCATGAAGGGGGGACATTTGTGGGGAGGAGAGGGGGGGACAATTGGGGGGGGGGGAAGAGTGTGATACGAAGTTCGCCGGGACACCTTGTATTACTATAATGATAAATATATAAATAGAATTTCATTGCCAAGAAACAAATACAATGTTATGGACAACGTCAAACAATTCAGCAACTATTATAGTTAACAACTGACATAGTAAAATAAAAATACCTATATCATCTAACAGGGACTGTTTTCATCAAAGTATTATTATTATTATTTGTATATATCATTATATTATTAGATAGTGAATACTTTTTTTAACTAATTGAATTTTATCTCATATTAATGATAAGGATATAATTATAATTAATCTATAAGTTCACCATTATTTACAAAATCATAGGCGAACATTGGATAATTCAGCGAGAAGGAACGCCCCATAGTCTATGCCATAAAAACCCATAATTAATATAAATAATTTATATTCTCAATTCATTTAAAGACTCTTCTATTATTATAATGATCCCTTTTCAATGACCCTTGACTTACAATGGCAATCTGTCATCGATATGTACTCTACTTTATGTATTGTCAAAAGAAACTTCACGATCTTATTGTCAAATTCACAATATGTCAAATTCTTTGGCATTCATTTCATATTTCACATTTCTTGTCAACTGTTCAAATTCAAATTTTGTACCTCAAGTGCATGGCTCTGACTACAAATAGGCCTAAAAGCTAATAATAGTAGCAAAAAAATACTGCAAATAAAGCTGAATAAATAAAAATTACTATACAAATGAATACTGATTAATTGTACTGAATTAATTGAAATAATACAATTGGCCTACACAATTCAATGAGTCTTATAATATAGAGGTGTAATTGGACAAACACACAGACAAAACAAAATTCTTTGCAAAAAAATTAGTTTCATTTCTTCAACTTGAATGAACAAGAGGCATTCTCATTGAAGTTATTCCCATTCAACTTTATAGGCTACTACTCTTCAAATCGTCCGAAAGTTCAACTGTATTCAATAAGTTGCCACTTTGAATGGGAGAGATACTGTATTAGTAACCGACCGATGTTAATGACCGATAACTTTCTTCTCTAGGTAGTAAATTCATTTCTTTCACATAATGATTATTATTTATTGTCATTTAAAAATTGAAATATTTTCTTTCAGATCAAAACGTAGTATACTTTCAGATTCATAGTATTATGAATGTGAAATTCACCGTTCGGGCTAACACGTGATTGATTGTATTCTGGTTTAGAATCCTTAGGCTTGTTTTACAGGGAAATTGATTTTTTGTTGGACTTCTAAATTATAATCAGATTCATTTAATTTGACGCTTGGCATTAGATAGATAGAGAGATATTATTTCTTTGCCATCGTACTCTACGGTCATCAGCAACGTCAAGAAATAATATCTCTCTATATTTCTATCTGATGCTATCTAAAGCGTCAAATTAAATGAATCTGATAGTACTTGAGTTTGTTGTTCAATTTGTGTATTATGTTTTCAGATCCTATTGTGTATTGTGTGGTCTACAGATTATTTTCGTTTTTTAGTCAATTTCCATTTTATATTTCAATGAAAATTAAGAGAAATTAGAAAAAGAGTAATTTTACATGTTACAATGTTATTGAATGAAATTATGAATTGATAATACCAGTACCATTCTTGCAATAATAGCTAAAAAAAAGTCTAATAATAATTGCTTGCAATAAAGTAAAAAAATTAGGAAACGAAAGATTCGAAACCGTAAATAGTCAGTGTTCAAAAGCAGGTAATCTAAATTCATTCGAGACTGTTGACACTACAATTATCATGAAGCGTTCGGAAAAGATGTGGGTTCTCAATAACAGTTTTTCGAAACGATTGTTCGAACTAATATCAACTTATGGCAATCTAATTCGTGTATTGAACATAGTAATCTAGAATGGCCAGTGCGTCCTTCAGACTCTTTTTGGTGTGCCGTTTGTACTGATAAGACCTAATATGTTCTCCCTCTCCCTCACTCCTACCATCTTTATCAATTTCTTTTCTTTCCTCTTCTCTTCTTCTTTCCCTCTTCGCATTCCCCACCACCTCCCATCAATTGATGCTCAATAGCCTATTTGGCATTTCATTTTAGTTTCAAATCAAGTTGTCAATAGAACACTGTGCTGTGAGATTAGTCTTTCATCTGTCGGTTTGAACGGAATTTTCGCAATTCATCGAGAAGAATCTTAGAGCTCTAGCTCAAAAACGCGTTAAATAGGCCTGCTAAGTTCGTACCGTGAGTTTTTATTTTTAATAGTTTTTGAATTATTGCTTTATACTACTGCTGTCTGATACTGAAATTCAGCTCTAGAATGTTTGAAAACACACAATAGACTAGTTTATTATCTGTTGACTATACTCTTATGCAATAGATACCCCGATTAGAAGAATGAAGATATGCCGGCTTTCTAGAAAAACTCTTATTCTCCACACTTAACTTATACGTGTCCCCTACACGTGATGATAAGTTTATATGAAATATATGATACATGCGATGTGTGTTATATTTTGGTAGTTTCTTTGTTCACATTTTCAATACTGTGCTATTTAAAACTGTGGACATAAATTGTATGTCTCTTGTAGACCTAATTATTGCGACCTGTAAGTCGTTTTTTGTGCTGTTGTATGGGAAGATTTGTATTATCTTATTCAAAATTGCTCGCACTCACTTATTAGCCTACTAAGTTAATATTTTGAATTAAATAGCTAACTTTTAAATTAGGGATAGTTTTTTATTTGGGCTTATTAGGCCCAGCGCCTACGGAGCAACTGCTATCTGACTGCAACAACTAATTTGAAAACCGCTCACGAAGTTTGTCGGTCTATTTTAGAAACGCCCTGTATGTCGTGGAATTGAAATTGAAAACGGAAATGTTCTATCATTATGCAGGTGTTACTCATGCTCAATTTATTCCCAAAAATACAATTTAAACTATACATTTTACTGGGAATAAAACCGTAATAAATATTTGTTTCGATTTTTTCTATAGAGAACCGTTACCTGTACAGCCCGATTCCACTTCTTCATCAGTTGAGACCGTTATCAGGGCGACTGATTTGCTTGAAAAGCCAATTTTCGATAGAAGTCCAATCAGCAAAGTGAGTACCATATTCAATCTATTATTTTTTTACAATTTTTGTCCTGTTTCTTGTTTTGAAAGTGAGAATCAAGCTTGTTCGATTCAAAGAGGTCAAAGTTTATACAAGGAGTATGTAATGAAACTTAATTGACGAAAATTCGATGGCCCAACTATAATCATCAAATAAAATAGAAAAATTGAAAAAATTAATAAGAAAAAAATTGTGTTGAACAAATCAAATGATAGACTCTATTGTAGTCAGTAGTCTTGTAAACGTTTCATCATTCTCGGATAGAACAATAATTCAATTTCATCCAATAATATACAAGTATCAAGGCTTTAATACAGTATAGCAGGATCCTTTTAACTTGTCAGAAAACATAGCATCACAATACTTAACCTACAAATGCTGAATCTCGCAGATTATTGAAAAGGTGTTTTAAAAAGTTATTCTTTGAAAGGTCTTCTTTAAAAAGGTCTTTTAAAGACTTTAAAGGTATTCAAGACTTCTAAGCCTTTTGATTATGGTGTCAAAATCACTGTCTACTTATTACCGAAACAGCTGTTTTATGACAAGTTAAAAGGATCCTGCTATATCAATAATACAGTAATAAATAACACAGTATCAACACTGTATCAAGTTATTGTTTTATGTGGCATGATTTTCAAATATATACTTTTCATATATTGAGAAACTGACACTGCAAGCGAGAATGGCAATGAATTTGGTAAAATCTCAATTAAAAATGGTTGTGTTATCAGTTATCCTCTGATATGATGAGATACTCATTAATAATTACATTTTCACTTTGAACTTAAGACACCATTCAATATTGAAAATTGTGACATCCAATACAAATAATGAACTTGGGGAAAACCAAAACCATTCATCAACTTACAGTCTTTTTATAATATCATTTCCTGTTGAATATAAATGTTCATACGTTGCTGTAATTGAACACCAGGTGATAATATTGATAAGTGTCAAGTGGTTCTTCGTTCACAATAATTTAAAACAAGGGGCACGGGCTAAGTGATATTTTATGTGTCACAATGTAACTGCTTATCAATTTCAAAATGAGAGCTTCCTCCTCATGTAACTACTGTAATTACTCATGACAACAGTATCAGTGAAAAATTACCTAGAAATACAGTACACTATCTTAGTTGATAATAACTAATATCAAGTTCAAGTTTTCCAACCTATTTCTCTAGTCTACTGTTAATTGCCGAGTGGTCTTTACAGTGTTTAAAGTGATGTAATAAATCCAACTCTTGAAGCAAGCCAATGACTACAATTTTAGGAAATTATTAATATTTTTTTAAATGAAGCAAAAACAGCATAATATAATAATATTGTGCTACTGGACAAAGGAAAACAAACACTCTTGTTCATCTTAATTACAGTATTTGTTTTAATTTGAGAAGAATAAATCAACCAATGTCATTATGAAACAGACAAGCTTGTAAAATAGCCTAGTTATTATAAAATAAGGAAATATCAAACTCTTTAAAATACCGCAAATATTATAATACAGTGCTTATCAAAATAATTGGTTAGTCAGCAGTCATTCGAATTATACAAATTATTTTTTCAACAAGTGCTGAAATGAAGTATTCATTCAATATTGAGAAGGATCAATTTTCCAATTTGAAAACTAAATGGTCCTAATTCTAATGTGTTGTGTAATGAATATATCATGCTGGTTGAAATTGATGAAAAATTGTTGAAATCAATGCTGAAAAAAACTTTGCCCTTCAATGGAGAGCTTTAGTAAAATTTCAAATTAGTGTCAAATCTAAATGTCAAATCCGTAGTTTGATTATTATTCCCAATCAGTTCATGTCCTAACCGTCTGATCAGATTGATGGGCAATTTTATTACTGGGAAAAATTTATTTCATTTCATTTTTTTGCTCTATCGAAAAATGATAAACTAAGGGCTTTGTCAGCAGCCATCAATTGACTAAATAAGACAATAATAATTGCTTTTATTAGTTGTTGATGAAATAGAACTTGGAGCCTCGATGTGGCATCTGTCATATAACTTGGTATCAAAACAATAAGTTCAAATTTGAGAATGCAGAGGTCAATAAAATTATCGTTCGCCCATGTATGAATTTACGAGTTCGAAATCTAACTCAGCCAAAAAATGTTTGTTGTAAGCCTAGAGAAGCTGTGTGATTATCTGTGTGTAATCTATCATCCTTTACACTAATAAGCCCTCTAATTCCTTGTAATGTTGAAGATTGAACATTTGAATATCCAACATTGACTTGTCTCGTAATTGAGATTAGATTTTGCAATCTGTACTGCTTTTAACTATTGAGTCTGACAGTTGTATTATAAATGTAAAATAAAATATACAACTAATTCATAATGTTTGGTTTTTCTAGATTGAGAGTCTGGAGTCCTCAGCTTCTTTTGAAACTATGCAAAATGAGAGCGTGCCGGTATGTATTTGAAACGATGAATAACTATTTATCATTTCACAATTTCCATGAACATGATTATTTGGAAGTATTTACTTGAAATCCAAGTCTTTCGAAGTCCAATTCAAATTCCAACAATTTGTTTGCATTAGAACTTCTAGTGGAGCTAAGAAATGGAAGCCCATTAGAGCTGTCTTTTAGGAAGTATACAATTCAAATAATTTAATACTCCACTATTACTACTAATTAACCAATATTCTACTTATTTACTAACGATGCAACTTATTCGCTAATGATTTTAAATGATTCATATTGATTGTACCCTTCATATTGACTGTTAAACAATTTTTATGTGTTAGAATATTCATAGATTGCACCTTATCACTTTTTTGTCAATTTTTATGAAGGTCATGATGTGTAGGAGTCAGACGAATGTTATCAATGTCCAATTGACTCACATGCGGCCTGTGAGTGCGCGTGTGTGAGTGTACGAGCGGGCTTGTTTGTGTACTATGTAAACTACTTTATAATACTAGTTGCAAAGTACTGTATGTCAAATTAATTTCATTTATTACATAATGCAACATGCAAATTCAATACGAAAACGAATTCATTGGTAGAAAATCATCATGTAGTCGATAAAAATTATTGAATTTTAATTTAATTTGGTAGGAAAGGAGCTTATAATTATTAGTAATTTCTATGAAAGTTTGATGAGAAGTATGTAGGCTAGCCTAGATTTTTCTTCGCAAAAGACCAGTGATTTTGCTATCTTGAATCAAAGTCTGTGCCAGACAGATTTAAATTAAAAAACAAATATAGAATTCATTGCAAGTGAATCATCTTGTAATCAATAAAAGTAACTCATATTTATTTCTCGGTTAAAACGTGCTAAAAATGGGTCATTTAAAAAATGGTAAGAAATATCTCCATACTCTGATTTTTAGCAATAATAATCCAGCTAAATTGAATCATAGTAGGCTATGTATTTCAAAGACATTCAATGCAAAAACCAATTTATAGCAAGAGAATCGTGGGTCTATTCATAACTCAGTTACATTTAAATTATTAATTAGTTGTACATTAGCATAAAATTGTTAATTTTCATCAAAATTTGGTACAATATATGTTCCTCAGTTTCCTCATTTTTTTCACAGGGAAGTAGTAATAATAATAATCCTGCCAACTTGAACCTTGCAGTCTGTCCAAGACAGATTCAATACTAAAACCAATTTATTGCAAGATAATCACATTGCTTGTATTGAATGGAACCATTGACTATTAATCTACATGGTTAATAGTCAATGGTTATTATAATAGTCAATAGGTTAATAGTTAATAGTCAATAGTTGATAGGTTAATAGTCAATGATGGAACTCAAGAATCTCTCCAAAGAGATTGTAAATAAATAAATGAACTTTATTTGTTGGTATGAAATTAGCATATAATTATTTATTTTCATCAAAATTTGATAAAGGATACCTCATTTTTTAAATTTTTATTACAGGAGAGCAATAATGATCCAGCCAACTTGAACCGTAGTCTGTCAGAGACAAGTGGAGCTAGCAGCATTCTGTCCTCACAGAGCTTCCCCAGTTTGTCCGACAATGTATTGCGACAACTTGGTCTCTGGCTTGAAGAAAAACAGGCTGTTATAGGATGGTGAGATCTATTCATAAAATTATATGAATTCTATAAAATTAGAAAAAAATGAATTTATCGATTTGTTCGGAGTGTATTACTGTAGCCTACTTACTATATTTGTATATAATGGAAGGATTTTTGTGTTTTAATTTGTTTGATTAATGTTTGAAAATGTTTGATTATTATTGGTATGTCATCAATGATTGTAGATGTTGTTGTCGATATTATTGAAGATAATATTTTTGTTATTAATTTAATAAGGAAATTGAAACGAAATTATTATTGTTTATAACTTTTTTCCAAAAATTCTAAAGAGTCACTTTTAACTTAATAGTTAATAATGTTATTAACTTTTTTCCATTTGGATTATACAATGCGAAGGAGTTCCTTGACAAATATTGAAACCAAGCATAAGTTTCATTTAACTTGATAAAAAATACTTAAATACTACTTTGATACAAATACTTTAAACAGTTAATAGTTGAAAATTATCATTTGATCGCTCATTATTTTCATCCTCTGACATATTATAATTTATTTCAAGGTACCGGTACCTGTGTGGTTATCTATACTAAGTTAGTTACTATAATTTTCTTGTACACAAAATTATTGTATTTTTCTGTGAATAAATTGAATTCAATTGTCTCTGTCTATTGAATAACAATTCTGGTAATTATGTTTTCAGTGATACTGAGCCTCAATCAGAGAAAGATATAGAGGTAAGTGTGCTTTTGTAAACATTTATTACACTGTAGAATGTAGATAATCGTTTGCACATGATTGATAGATTTCAATATTTAGTTCTTTCTCAGAACTTTCCCGTGAAAAACTCATATTAGTTATTTGCAGAACAAGAGCACAAAACTACAGATTGTTGCATAAAGTGTTCTCTCACGAACTGATGACGAGTGAAAAATGTTTCTCGAGTGTAGCATTAATACTTTTCGATCGAGATCGATCCTTATCAATCCTTACAAACGTCCTGCAAATTTGTTCTTCTCTCCCGTGATAATAGTAATCAAGTCTCAAGTCTCCTATTTGTGCAACCTGGTGCTTGTTTCGTAGAAATTTAGACGTCATGTGATATTGAAAAGAGATGGAAACACCTCTGAATCTAATAGGCTACATGTCCATCTAGTGTATAACCGAATTTTTGCGTTATATTACAGGGCTTCTACATTTCTATGAAACAAGCCCCAGATGTCACTAGTTGAGGAACTAGATTAAATAATAGTTTTTCACCGAATGTAGTAGGCCTTAGTGTTGAATAAAATTGAATTTTTTTGAAATATTGGCCCACAAGACAATGTTGATGTGAAATCAAATGTAATTTTTGAATAGAAGAGAAAATTTGTTTTCTAAAATATATTGGCCAACAAGATAATTGATGGGTTTGTCACACTTTCATACTTTGTTCTTGAACTTTATAAAATTATGATGAAATTTATTCCAGGACAAATACTCGTCTCTCTTGTTGGCTTTTCAAACGGACAAGCTGACTTTGAGCTCGCGCTTAGAGCTTCAAAACCGTCTCAGGGATCAAGCTGAACATAATTTGAACATAGAAATTCAACAGCTGCAGGTTGCCGTTACGGTGAGGAAGATTTCCATCTCTGGATTCTAATAATTATAATCTTGAAATATTTTTTTGCTCATGAAGTCAAGAAATATTGTGGTTTCTTCTGTTTATGGGTGCTGACATGAGGAAAGCTGGATTAAGCGCTTGCTACTGCTATACATGTGAAAGATTAAGAAATATTGTAATTTCAATAAGTAAATTTTCAATTGAAGCTCACGATCAGACAAAATTCTTGTGAGATTCCTTTTCTCTTGTATTATCTTGATTTTTTTGCATTGTGAGTTTTATTATTACGTGAATTGTACAAGGAACAAATAAATTTGAATTTAAATTTTGCTGCTAAGCGCTTAAAATGCAACCAGCTTTTGTAGAGAATGTATGTTTAACTAGTGTACTACGTAGCCTAATTAGTTTTGGGCTGAAAGTCTGTCGTTTATTTAATGAATCAGACAAATAAATACTAACAGTACCTATTAGGAAAAGAAAAAACTGGAATTCGTCTCCAGAATTATTTGGTCGAATAATAAAAATTATAGTAAATATTCTAATTATTTAAAATATAATTTTCTATAGAACTATTGTAGAAGAAAAAAAATCAATGATCTTCATTAAAGGTTTGGTCTTTGAAGAATCTGTGACATCAAAGATTTTTTCTAAAAAAGCAAACATCCTCAGAAAATGATGAAATGTTAAATCAACTGTAATTTTTAATTCTCTATATACTGTATCATGTTAGCACATTCTTTATATTGAATGTAGGCTGCTAGTCAATAGTTTGAGTTCATCTATGCTGTTTTTCTGGTTTTCTATTGAGCGACTTATTATTTTATCTATAAATCAGTTATGCTATACAGTACTACAAGAAAATGCATTGATTTTATCATTCAATTCACAGCACCTCATCAGCAGTAAGTCTACAGAACTATCGGATTTACACACTCAAATCACCAATCTTAGCAAAGCTGCTATGCGAGTCTCTACTGCTGCTGAGGTGAGTATTTTCTAATAATTTCTCTCACTAAGATTCTTGAGATGTGTACTCTTGAAGAAATTTTGATCGTACTACACGGAGTGTGCTTTACACACTGAGAATACTTCTTGATGTTGTACTCATTAAAATAAAGAGGAAAGTCCAATCAAAAAGTTACAGGAAAGCTTTGTTGTAAAGATGAAGAGGGTGGTGAATATTGCAGATTTTCTACCATATATTTTTTGTGTCTTAATTCGGTATGAAAATCTTTAATGCGTATTTTAATAAAAAAATAAGAGAGTTACGGGATATTGTATTTACAATCTACTTATCGTACTCTTTTTGTTTTACTTGTTGATCAATAAAGATACATATTGATTAATAAAAATGTAAAGATTCATGAAAAATGTGTGTAATTCTTCACTAGGCTATTGTGTGCAATAATAAGGATTAGCCTAGCCTACATAACAACAAGAATAGAAACCGAAAATAAAATTGAGAATACAAAATCACATTTATCAACGTATAATCTAGCTATTGTTGATTTCTAGATGTATGGAGCAGTTCAGCAAGAGAGCAGATTATCGCGAGCTGTAGATATTATTTTGAGCCACGTTGAAAACTTGAAACAAGCTTATAACAAAGAAAAGACTGAACATGTTGAAACTAAGTAAGTATTCTAGATACAATATGTCATTCGATAATAAAATCATGGACAAATAACTTTGATGGCTAAATGTTCAACAATACAGCTCAATGTAATGATTGGGCGCTGAAGATAAACTCTTCAACTAATCAATTCACAAAACTCCACCCAACAAAATATTTTTAATTATTGATGTGCAGTAGGCCTACAATAGACTAAAATCATAAGAAACTGAAGTACATGGTTGCCTAACTCTATTGACAACAGTGGAATTCCCAATACAATATAGGGTTTGTTATAATTTCACAAACAAACTTGTTTTTGTGTATATTGAACTTCTGACGATCTATTCGAAAGGAACTACTGGAAATTAAAAAAAAACGTTGTCATTAAGGAAAAGCTTTGAAGATATTTTCAGTGTTTTATTTGTGATGATAAGTATTATAAATTAGGTTTATTGTGATCTCAATACTCCAATTTATCTCTTCTGTAAATAATGGATGTTATTCAATTAATTCGTGTAGATTATTCAATAGGTTTTATTCATTGAATAAATCAATAGAGATAGACTGAATAATAATAGTTTGAGATTGGTAATTGAGATTTTTTCTTTTTCAGAAAAGTCCTGTCTGAAAATAAATCGATACCCAGTTTACCTGCAGTCCAAAAAGCCGTGAGTAAATTACCACATCATGTTACAGTCAGCAATGTAGTCTAATAAATTAATTTAATATAGTATACTATGTCCACATTGAATTTTTATTCTCAATACAAAAATACACATCAAACATGTCAGAAAAGCAACAAAATAATAACTATACACAATTGTATAAAATAATTTTAAAACAATACAAAATTAAACTTATAGAGAACATACATTCCAGCACGTAAGATATAACTCACGGACCGCAAGAAGTGTGATAACATTATTTTTTGAAGACTGACTCGAACTCTGACTCCAACATTTGAATTTTTATGCTCTCATTATCTCAAATCGCTTGAAATAACGTAGTGATCACTTTGCTTCTTACTGAAGCAATAATTTTCACTTACTGAACTGAATTGTTAATTGCTTTGGACAGGGCCAGCTTCACAAACTTAGTTTGACCTCTGATCACTGTTGTGGATTAGCCTGGTCGTCCACTAGAACCGTTTTTGTCAGAAAACGACCGATCATCCGAAATGCAAACATTGAATCAAATGGCCAGCTGTTCGGACATTGGACACTTTCTGACAAAAACAGTTCCAGTGGACGACTAGGCTCATCATTCCAGTTTTGAGATAAAGGAACCAATATCATAATTTTTCTACAATAATATAGATGTTTTTACATTGCTTGCTGTGTGGCTGTCATATGGGAGGGACATGATGAACCTATTATTTTTATTTGCCTGTAAAATGATCTCTGAATGCTGATGAAATGGAAATGGATCATTTATCTTGATTTTCACCTTTAAATTGATAATTTTTTTCAGAGATGCCGAAGAAGAGCTACAATAGCAGTAGGAGTAGCACAACTTGGGACCAATATTACATCCCATGATAATAATTCTGCCATTAATAGTACATCACTTGTAGTAAGTAATTTACTAAAATTTTAAATGTAGTAGTATTTTCAAATTTTCTGGGTAGTAGTGAAAGTGATGTCGTGTTAGTTGTCCATACGGAATGAAAAGAAGATATTTTTATTCAGTATTTTAAAATAATGAATATTTCTCTAATTTCGAATCAAATTGATTGTTGGAATCAAGATACTTGCGGCAAATACATGTATTACGTGTACTTTTTGACTAAAACTTTCTTATCATCAACATAATTTGTTTTCATTATTTCAATAACTTCGAGCTACCGCAAACAAGTATAATATAAGTACATACTATATATCCATACCTTTTGCTATCTCTCCAGCTAAGTGTGTTAGTCCAAGCGCCCACTGAAGTGGAGTGGCAATGGCGTGGCAACACGCTAAATATAAACATAATGAAACTAAATGAAACAGCGCACATCGAGGTGATGTGCGCTGTTTCATTTATTTACATATGTTTATATTTAGCGTGTTGCCACGCCACCACCACTCCATCTCAGTGGGCGCTTGGCCTTATAGCTCATCTAGCTAAATTTATTTTTCATCAACAGCCTAGTGTAGTATCATCATGCATAATATTTTGGGATGAAGTTCATGAAGTATCTAAATTATTAAATAATTTAATAAAATTATTAAATTTGATTAGGATTAGTTAATCTAAAATGATTATTTATCAACATTTATAGTATGCAACCTATAAATTTTAGTGTTTATCTGATAGGTATCTTACATCCGTCCTTATCCATTTCTTCCTTTCCTATTTAAGTGAACATTAAACTTTATCACGCCAATAAAATAATATAGGCACGTCATTTTAATCAATCTTATATTTGACTTGTTTGGTAAATAATGAAATGAAAAATAATATTATTGTGATGTAAGTCATTACATCTGAAACATTATCCATCGAGTTTGTGAACCTATGTAATGTTGTAGAGATCTAGAGATTCTTCATCTAATTATTACTAGGCTTAGTATTGTAAACTTATTCTCAAAATAATTACCCTGTTGTTCTAATTCTTTTTGATTTTATATTAGTGCTTTACTTTATGAGTTAGTTGTATTTTGTGTACATTAATAACATGTTGATTCCCTACTTGTATATTAGTTTGTAAATTGAAAATTTGTCATTTTTTCCAAGCAGCCAAAAAGGATGTCACTACCCTAGCAGCTTATTGAAACGTAATGGCTTTTCAGTATTCATATTGTATCGAATCTCATAGAAAATAATTGTTTCCAAACTTTGATTAGACTCCTTAATCTACTGTTTGTTACTAGAGTTCTTTTAAATAGTTATGAATAAATTGAGCAATGTTGTAGATGTAGAATGATTGTTTTTTGTAAGTCAAGGCTCATTAGAGGTCATAAAACGAACAGAAGAACGAGGGATCACATAGTAGATCATAGGGATCATAGTTGGAGATCAAATACATAGAATATTAATGCCAAATCACCAAAATTTTATTGGTGAATACTAGTATGAAGAGGTAACTTAACAAAATATCATTGCAGAAGAAAAATTAATCCAAAACATAGAGACGTATTTATTAATGTAGAATCGTATTTCCAGAGATATCTTTATCATCGTACCTCATGTTTAATGTATCTTAGTTCTAAGTTATTTTTTGTTTCGATTTGCAAATACACTCTTCAATCGATTTTTTTAAATGTTTTTTGTCAGGATGCCAGAGCAGGATCATTTTTCGTACGATCAAGATTCCAAAGAAATCCGCAACTCTCACGAGAAAGATCGAATTCAGCAGATAACTTCCAAGGACTTGATAAGTGAGTATAATACTGAATTTTAAAAATTTTGTGTATGAAATCGAAAGGTTGATTGTACCGTCGTTAATTTTTTACGTTTATCTTGGAAACTGTATAAAATGTTCTAGGGAAAAATGTTGAAGCTTTCAAGTTCACTATATTTTGGTCTGTTACATGATTAAACAACAAGCATGCTTTCAGAAATATCTTACATACATATTTATATGAATTATTAAAATATTATAAATATAATTTAATTATTTTAAATATTATTTATATAAATATATTATATTATATTCTGTTTCAGAAATATGTTTCATATTTCAATTGATAATAGCTATTCCGTTCTGTCAAAAGTGTAGCCTACTTGTATAATTTTGAATTGTCAAAATTTAAAATATTTTATGCATGAAAAGTAAGTAAATTCGATGTTCAAAATTGATTGTTTTTCTTATTATTAATTGATTTTTCTATTTGTTTTAGACAAATCTGTGTTCCAACCGAAGAAGAACTCTCTGAACAAATCCCTCTCCTTCTAAGAATGAACCCAAATGAGAAAAAACTGATCAGAACTTGCTCGCACAAAGCATGCACGTATGTTTCTCCTAACTTTTACTGTCATAGTATTTTAATTTGAAACCTTAATTTGTAAATTAATTACACAAATGAAAAATGTTTTCACTCCTGCTTGAAGTAAATTACACAGTGAAATAAACAGTATAATCATAGTGAAATACATTTAAAATTGGCATTGAAAATTTGTACTTCGATTTAGAATTGCTTATATAATCATTCAAATATTTTTTATCGAAGGCAATGTTGAGATTATAAACTATTCTCGTTCATGCAACCTTTTTAAATTTTTGTGCTGAATGTGTTTTTGGTAAATGTTTAATACGTCATCAAATCTAAATGATTATCTACAAGGTTGAGTGGTAGAAAGGACTTTCTAGTCCTAACTCCGCCTAATAAAGAATATATATTTTCTCATTATCTATTATAAATCATAACAACTTCATATAATGATGTGACTAATTTATTATTCAGTAAAAACTCATGTAATTTTTCCAAGAACAAGCCTAGACTGCAAGTTTCTTTTCAATTATTTTCACAGTTGCGAGCCGCCTTCAGAGTCCGACGTGGAAGAAGAATCGGATGTTTCTATTCAAGAGGAACCCAGATTTAGTCCTTGTGTCGTCACAAGCTATCAGAGGTAAGAAAACGGGACTATTCTGTCACAAATCTCCTAATAGATTCAAAAGATTATAATATTAATAATTGAAATGTAGGCTACTAAGTTTGTGGTGTTTCACGTGTGTAACAAAATATTATTGTGGTGTCACACTATTCTAAATAAAACTAAAACTGATAAATAGAATTTATTCAATTTAATACATTTTACATTACACTAATGAAATTATAAATGGATTATCTCTTATCTTACATATTACGTCGTGTTATCTATGTCTAGTGTGTATCTGTCTTTTTCCTGTATTACGGGATCTTTAAATGTTCCAATATTTTTAATCTATACCCAATTAAATAAATCAAATTTCAATTTATTTATTCATTTCAAACACACATACAAGCATTTAATAGTTTAATAACATACAATAGTAACAATAATAATAGATATAGTAATATACGGGAGTTGTGGTGCAAAATAGGGGAGGATTGCAAGCTCTTCCAACTATGGTTACCCTTGTACTAGGAACGCGATCCTAGTACATGGGTAATTTATCCATCCAATGCTTGATAGAAGCATTTGAATTGTTGTTTTTGAAAAATTTCATGTGTAAGCCTACTTAAATAAGGATCTACAAGCATAATAGTTTAATAACATTACAGTAGTAACAAATTATAACTTTGCTATATTTTACCAGTGTCCGTAGCCGAGTTGGTTTATCACTGGTATAATGAGCCAAAAACGTCCTGGTTCAAACTCAGTTGACTCCAAGCTATTTTTCTATGACCACTCCTGTGTTCAGGATATCGCTCCAAGCAGCCAGTCCCGGCTGCACAAAAAACATTCATCACTCCTCTCATCACCCACGCACAAGCCTAGAGCTCATGTGGGCATCACCCTCAATAAAGAAATCAAACAAATCAGTTTTTCTTCTCAAGAATTGAATCAATTCAGTTGCACTTTTTAATAAATCATGTACTTTTTACAGCAGGTTGTTGGATCATTGGAATAATCTTCTCAGCTCCACAGACGACTTAGTTCTCCACGCGCGTTATGGTTTAGCGGGAATCTTGATCGTTGCGGCCATTGCGATATTCTGCTCAATGCTTTACTTGTAGACAATCAACTCATGATTCAAAAGTGAGACTAGAGACTGCTTACTAATTCGCTCGTATACTCTGCTGTTGTTTCAATCATTTCATGACAAACTAGATTGCCCTTGACCTTGAATCCCCATGTCCGTCGATTTTTGTGTGCTTCAAAGCATGCTGCACATGCTTACGATTTGGTAGCATGCTGTGCAGCACACAAAATCGACCAAGTGTGATTTTTAAAATATTATCCTAGTGTTACACGTTATTAGATCTGTAAATTTTATGTGGAACTCTCTTTCGAAGCATTTTATGTGGACCAAACTCTCTCAAGCCTTCCAACTACTCGTAATGTATTGTAGAATGTAGGAATAGAAGCTGAACATTTTTTATCGAATTGTTACTTTCTTTGAAAGTTGAATCTATATATCTTATTGTATTGTTTAGAATTGTTGAAAACAATTTACAAATAATGTATTTCCACTTTTAGAAAGTTGAAGTATAGCCTACCTGCATTTGATTTCACAAAATTCATCTTACATGAAGATTGCATTTCTTCCAGTAAACGGTAATCAAACGAAATTATTGTGTTCTAATAATTACAAAATCATGTTTCAAGGTTTGTATTTATGTATATAATTTTATAGATAATATGTGTTACATGTGTTTAATAGATAGTCAAGCTTGTTACTATTGTAATGTTTGGTAAATTCGGTAATGAAGGTGGTAAAATCACCGTTTTGGTAATTCCCAAACACTTTGAATGTTTAATTATTACTACCTACTGTTTTGAAAGATCCTCAATATCAAGGTTATTTTTAAAAGATTTTCTTTTCATTTGTATAACATCAGTTAGATTTTTTGTAAAAAAATTAGCCTTCAAAATAATGTATTATTAATCTTAGTAGTAATTGGCAAAATACTGTCCAGTATTCTTGCTGTTTCAATAATTAATTTCTCCTCTAATTAGTATTGCTTTTAATATTTCAATTGAGAGCAATCTCCAAAAGTGACTTGTTTTTACTGTAATTGTTTGATCCAACTACAGTTACGTTAGTGGAAATATTATTGTTACAAGAGTAAAGTTATAGGGATATAGGAGTAGTTCCAAAGAACATAATATTACATAAATTAAATAGTAGCCTTGCAACGCAGAGGGAAATTATAGAAAATTTTCACAACTCTTACATAAAATAGACAATAATAATTAACAGATATCTTTGATGTTGCAAGATTTATTTTACCTAGGTTGTTAAAGTTCATTCGGAAAATTTAGTGACTTTAGAATCGAATTTCAAATGTTATTGTTACGCTCTGCGGTATCTACTTAAGCGGACTGTTAGCACAGTATTATATTGACAAATGTAACTTTCCAACGTAGTTTTAATATCAATAGCTTTATCAAATAATATTGAAATGTTACCGATACGATTTGGTATCACTAAATTGTTATTTAGAGCTGTTACTATATTTTTCCTATAATGAAAATTCCTGTTAATTATTGTACTCCACTAGGTAGTTGTATTTCAGTGAGATTCTCCTATTATGACTTATATTACTCATAGTTGTTAAAGATGGAATTCCACTGTCCATTATCATTGTATTATAAACATATTACGTATTAAAAGTTGTAGAATCTTGAAACTTCTCAATTTCATAATAAGGAACGTTTATTGTTTGTAAAAAATCACAAATTTAAATTTTATTATCAGGATTCATTTCTAAAGCCTGGCCTCCAGTTTTTTGCTATTTATAGTGTCGCACGATTCTTCTGTCTCGAAATCGAACTCACTGTTCTTTTTAAGAAAGTTTTTTTTTCGGAATTAGTTTCAATCCAACTAGACCCGATGCCCGATGGGTAAAATGTTTACGACAGAAAAGTCTTGAGTTGAGTTTCTCTTGAAAATTCCAGAAGTGAAATCTACCTTTGTGTAGTTTTTCAATGATTTTCAAAGATTTTTCAATTGAGCAGCTAGTAATTTCTGATAATTTTGAACCATGATTGATCAATTACACTTTTTGTCTTGAATTCATTTAAACAAATCCATCGTACTGTTTAATAACTGCTATACCGTACCTCTAATTTCTCTTGTACATGCACTTTGAATCAGAAATCAAATTATGTATTTTCAGTTCGATTTTTTGAGTTCCAGTTTATTTAGCTTTCAACTGTGATACATTCATGATGGATTTTTATGTAATCGCTCAAAAACGATTGTGGTTGCCATTGATTTCTTTTGAAATGACTCTTCAAAAATAAAATGAATACTGACGTTGCATTGGTGTTAGTTCTTTCATCTTAAATCCTACCTGCATGAATTTCTTGAGCTGGGTTGAAAAACCGAGATCACCTATTTTGAATCAGCTGATTAAACCTACTTAGCATTGTGCTAATCCTGGATCAAAACTGATCTCGTTTGGTGCTACCTGGCATTATAGAGTGGCTACCTACAGTCAAGGTTATTAGAGAGGTTATTATATCTAATAACCTTGACCTACAGTGACGTTCATTTAATTTGACGCTTGGCATTAGACAGATAGATATCATTTCTTGACGTTGCTGATGACCGTAGAGTACGATGACAAAGAAATAATATCTCTCTATCTATTTCATGCCAAGCGTCAAATAAAATGAATATCACTGTAGTAGGTTTCACCTTTTAGACTCGACAAACATTGATGATGAAACATGAACTCTCTATGCTCTTCAAGTTCTCTATTCTTTTTTTCTCAGATTACTTTCAGGTTCCTACAATGTAGCCCAAAGAAAATAATTCACTAGGAACAGGTCTCTAGCCAAACTTGAATAAAAACAGTTTGCTATGTGGTCAAAGATACCAGAATTTTGGACTTGCAGGATATGAAATTAAATATACCAAGAACATAAAAAAGTTATTTAATACCATTATAATATTCACAATAATTCATCGTTACAAGTAAAAATCATGAAATAATTATTAAAATGGTCAAATTGACCATGTACAAAACATGCACAAGTTCAAAAACAAATTCATTAATAGCCAACAGTGTAATATAATTCCAAAAACGAGTTCCACTCAGAGAATCTATTACACCGGTTGGATTGGAAATTGTTTTTTTTTTTATAATTTTAATTTACAATAGTAGTTTAAACATGTAGAATTATTACAAAACGAATACTTTTATTTTCATCTACATCTATAACGCTAATTTTATATTTTGTAAATGTAATGTTTTAACACAGTCTTATTCTAAACATTAATTTATTTATAATGTTCAATCCCGATTGAAAAGATTGATACTTGGAGAATGCTATTTCAGATCATAATCGAGCTAACAGTTTAGTTAATTCATTACAAAATGAGCCAATTATAAAATTGATAAATATTCATTGTACAAAAATTCTGTCACAATTTTCATGAATAATAAAGTACTTGATTGAGAAGATCCATTATTATATTTTTGTACTGCTTTAGTGTCTTATCGTGTTGGCCATTTATTGAAAATTTGTGCTTTAATAAGCTTAAATGCATTACTTTAATTGGTTAGTAGTAAATTGTATAAAAGAAAGTACACTATCCCTCAATCTAATATGATGTGATCCAAGCATTAAGTTATATTTTTGCAAAAACTACAATAAAGATTGACGAATTTCTCAATATTGGTTTTTGCTCTTGATGAGAAATTGATATTTTACGTAACAGATTTTTCAACATTATTTCAATCCAATTCATCATTTGAAGAAAAAAGAAGTCGACTTTTCTACTTGATCGTTTTTAAAAACATCCATTTTGCAAATTAAAAGGAATGTATTGTGAGCTAGAAATGCGTAAATTCGTCAATTTAAATGCCACTCATTTTCTCAACATCATGAAAGCAATACGCCTTGATGAATTATGAAGATAATATGCGTATTATATTTTGTCTGCTATCTTCAAGACAAAAGTCATGATGTATCATCATACAGCATCACTGAAGCTGTGGGTGTGGGAAATCTTTCAGTTGATTTTTGGAAAAATAAACTCTAGAATTAAAATTATAATAATTCCTAGTCAGTGATGTGACTACTGAAACTAATACTGTATTCGTAAATCAATGGACTACAATACAGATATTGGTAATTACATAATTATTTTTGTATGTCAATAGACAATAGAATGCTAATTACCTTAAATTTAATGTATTTGGCAGTGAGGGACCGTCTAAGTGAACTTTCACTCATATGTGTAACAGTAGTTCATCTAACTAATACTTATACATTTTAAAACTATAAGATTGATCAAAAAGTTTAATATCCGTAATTTATGTTATGATTTTAAGGTGTACAAATGCATTATTAAGAAGTATAAATTTATGTAAAACTAATAGTTTGATATCAAAACTCATACAAATTTACAGTTTAGCCAATAGAAGCTGCAAAGATACAAAACAATTTCACTTTGTATCAATTTACATACCAGCTTCGTTTCTCTATGAGAATTCTAACACAAATACCAATTAATCTAAATTTTCTGAAAGAATGATTCATTCAAAAACAGACCATAAGACTGGAATGATTATGAAACTTATTATCATTTTTATAACTCTTGAATTCCATTTTAGTTATGTTAATTAACACATTGCGAAAAAATCTGTAGAAAACTGCCAACTTCCTGAAATATTATATGCTACGTAATTTTTCTCTGTCTTAAGGATTTAGTAGAAAATTACTACTTAAATTTTCAATTTCATGATAATGAACATAGAATCACCCACACTAGTAGAGTTATACAGTATGGTACCTACATAAACAAGAATTGAAAGAAATCTATACTTTGGCCGTTACCTATCATCATTTTGGAGTGGTATAGATATTATTTCCTTTTAGTTACTGGATATGTGAAACAATTGCCTAAAATTCTCTCATTGAATCAAATTGTCAGATCTATTGTTTTGGCAAGAGTACTTCGGACTAAACCAGATGAAAATGTTTCTTATTATTTCAATGTATTCATTTCAAGCATTAGTTTTATGACCTGGATTTAATTAACTAATAATCCAAGATTTACTTCAACTACTTTGTTGAATTCATTATTGTTGGTGAGATGCTTTCAATTTAATGAGCATTTTTCCCATGGATATTTGAAAGCATTTTAAAATATCTTCCTGCTCGACTATAATTATCAATTTTAAGATAACAGTGTCTGATTATTTTCCCTCTCACTTTGCTCTGCCTACCACTCTTATCCATACAGTTTTAGTCTATACAAAGAAGATAGATTATAATATATATTCAGATGCTATTTTGGTATATATGGTAATCAATAATATTATCATTACAATCATTTTATAAAATAAAATTTCTCAATAAACAACATACGCTGTATACGATTAAAAGTCAATTCAAACAAGCCAACAATGAACATTTCACATCAAATAATGAAGACAATCTTAAAAAATACTTTCAACTAGAAACTATTTACTACAAATTTTATGAAAAAAACTATATTAAAATTAATATCCTCACTCATGCGTAAGCACAGATTCGACTGTGCATAATAAATCAACTTACTCTTGTAATATAAAGATTAAAAAGAAAATTTATTTTCTATGATACATAATTAATCAGTAGGTATATTACACTCATAGATTTTAAATGATGGCTTCCAAAAAAATTAACTTTACTTTCAAAGTCATGAATGACCATGTTCTAGAGAGAAACGCATTTAAAGAACTGGAACACTCGACAAAATATAGATATAATCATATAAATCTCTCTGGTTATTAGTTTTAAAATATCACTACATAAATATTTACAAACAATATTCTCAAATTAAATGTCTGACTAGAAGACAGAAATATATACAATATGAGTTCCTGGGAATCAGGCATATATTTATGATACACGCTGAAATTATTATAACGTTCTCGAGTAATAAATATTGGTCATTGAATATTTGGGGGTTGATGCTCATGCTTGAAACATTGATTGAACAATTTTAATAATAATCGAATATTCGCCAATGCTCGCAAATCACATAAACTGTACATCCATGACTAATATATACTGTCAATATAATTATATGGCATTATCAAAATACGAGTATGTTCCAGCAATGCCATATAAGAGAATATTTCTAGTAGTTAATAGGCTATTATGCGCACATCAATATTTTTTTGATTTGTTCAGAAAGTTCAGAATTTAATTTATTCACTTAACCCTATTGTAAAAATATACTTTTATCAATATTGAAAAGAGGTTTGTTCACAACGTTATTGAATGTATTAGTACTAAAAAGCTTCTGGAAATGCTACAAATATATGAGGACATTGGATACAATCTATTAGCTTAACTTGATTCACCCGATCCACTAGGTAGAGCTAATACTTATAACACTTCAATAATTGTAGAGATTCATAAGACATCAAGCTATAATTTGAAATTTTAGCCAAAATAATAATCGAGTAGATAATTTACAATATGAGATAAAATCATTTATCTTTTTTTAGTAAAATAAAGTAAAATTCTGTTACATCTATATTCACCTAAAATGTGTCTGGTTTCGTGTAATTTCTTGAATTTTTGACCATGGTTCACGATACTGGATTTTGTCTGACAATTTTTTTGCTCTTAGATGTGATTCTTGAATTGAACGTGGCAATTTGTATCCATCATTTACCACATTTCTTATGCTCAAATATCATATTCACATAAGATTAGCTATTCAACTCATGTAAGCATAACCAGCAATATTTTCGCGAAATTCTTTACAAATATGGTGGGATTTGTTCATATCTCCAAAACCTACTGATTTTCGATTTGGTAAATTTCTTAATAATTAAGGTATTTTTCATAATAATCTTATTTCCATTGTGAAACAGGTCTATTATCTATAATTTTCGAATTAGATATAGAGCTGCCTTTTTTTTATCAAGTTCACTTTATGAGAACTACCCAGGAGATAGACCTCGTGCGTGCTCATGAGGGAATCATCAATACAAGACTTGTGAATATTTTATCAATAAACTTCTCACCTACTCCTCCAACTTCCCTCAATACAGCACTCAATTTATGGAATCACATTCAATTCCCCGCTGAATATTACTAGTGTTACCAATCGTACCCCTACAATTTTAATTTTGGAAGATACAATATTTATTGCATTGAGCGATGCAGAATAGTATAAAATAAGGTTTCAACATTGTTGGTATAAATTCTAAAATTATTGTATAGATGATTTCCTATTTATTGTTCGTTTTTAGCTGATCATTTGATGACGCATGGAGAAAGAACAACGGAGGATTGCCAATATAAAATTTAAATAATTTAATCTTTTCATTTGAAAAAAGACTTGAATCTTTTTCCATGTCCCATTATAAAAGAAACACTTCAACAGATTAAATAATCAAATTTAATGGAGTTTATCACAATCATTGAACAAACGTTTGCTATAAAAAAGTGATTATTCAAACGATTGTAATGATTGTTTCCATTCTTATAGATGAAGAAAGAAAAATAGTAGGCTACCTACTCAGCTTACTTGAGTTGATGACGATGAGAAAAAATCATTTGAATTTTATTCACGCAAGATATATTCCTCAACAATCTCCATAATATAAATGAAAACTTTTGAGCTCATTCTAAGAATTTTTTCTCCAATCAGAAAATTAGTATCAAATACGTGATTGTTTATTATTATTTGAATGATGTCATTTTTAAAATGATTCCATTTGCTAGGCTACAGCTTACACTGGTTGCATACTAATTTGGTGAAAATAGATGTAATTAATAATTAGTTGAATGCTTTGCATTATCGATTAATGTCCAGAAATGAACACATTTTGTTTCATTGAACATTTAAATAGGGTTTCTCAATTCGTACACATAATAAAAATTCGACTTCTGTACTAAGAATGTAAATCAGTTAACTTCCGTGGTCCCCGGTACACAAACTCTGAACCCGAGTGTTCAAAAATGAACAGAAACTATCAAAGTAGAACAAAGTTTGAGCAATATAATGGATAAATTTCTGATATTCCATAATACACATTGATATAAACACAATTTCACAATTACAGTACAATTAGTAAAAATTGACAAGCAAAGCTTCGCAACAGAACATCTAGTGAACTGTAACCACCTTTTAGGGGTCGATTTAGTGGATTTTTTCGTATGTTGTTGGGTTAATTTGTTGCTGTTTAATCAAGTCGCGGTTTGTAACTTGTTTTCCAAATTTCAGCTAATGTCACAGCCGAATGGAAGCGATGGAAGATGCACAGTGGCAGTGTTACGCGCTGTACCATGGCCCAGGCCAGGAATCCGTAGAAGTCAAGCTGAAATACGAAAAAAATACATAAAATGTACACTTCTAACAAATCAATAAGTGCACATAATATATAGCTCACATTATTTCATCCAGTAAAAAAAGATGCGGATTCACGACAATGAACTGGATGAAAATAGAAGGATTATAATTATTGTAATAAATGACACCTTCACACTATATTTTTATGACATCCGATTTACACTAGATAGAATGGAACTTAAAAATAATATGTAAGTATTTACCCCCCACCCCCTGACTCAATCCTGGATCCGCCACTGTTTACTGCACTTAATTGGAAAAATTGCAGTAAGCATTGGAAAAAATGCAGAAGAATGCATTTTTATAGCACTTCAATTTCACTACACTGCAGAATCACAAGAACGGTACTTCAAAAAGCACATTTTTACTATATTCTTTCTTTATAATACAATTTATTGCAATAATACATTCAATATAACAATATGCAATACTATATACGTTTTTCAAGAGAATTTATAATTCCCGTGTTACAAGAAAAAGGCAAATAAAAACTAGACATGAATAGCGCAGGGTCCTGTGTAATAAATCCATATACACCTCATGTGTGACGACCTTCTACCTGATTTACAGGACCTGAATTTTCACCGAACAGGCCCGAGAACTCTAGATCCTAATCATCTCAAAATAATTATTATATTGTTGAGAATATGATGCTCTGTTTCTGAACTCATCTGCACTGGATTAGCAATCACTTTCTGGGCCTAGGTATTACAGGTCTTATAAATTGTCATGAACAGGCCCGAGAATTCTAGATCTTATTCAACTTGAAAAAATCATTATATTGTTGACAATACAACAATTTCTCAACATAATTATTATATTGTTGATACGAATATAATGCTCTGCTTCTGGACTTTAGTTTGATTTTACTTTAAGCAGAATTCACCTGCACCGGATTGGCGATCACTTTCTGGGTTTTCCTGGGTGTGACAGGATTTCTGAATTTTCTTGAAACAGGCCCGAGAATTCTAGATCTTATTTATTTATTTACTCAGCAATGTACAATACGGTAGCCTATGCATCTTGTAATGCTGTGTTTGCGGACTGACCTGCACTGGATTGGCGATCACCTTCTGGGTCTCGAAGGTGTAGATGATCCACATGGTGACGTTGCAGATGAGCAGGAAGGTGACCACCTGCCGGCCCGGCTTGGAGCGGTCGTGCTCGGGCAAGTGCACTCGGCGTCTCGCTATGTCGGCTATGAACAACAGTTGCAGCACCACCTATCGCAAGCAAAGTGACAACATTAGTTGGTAGAAATTATTATCAGTATAATGTAGTACCTATCACAATCAACAACTGAAATTGCAAACATATTAGCCTGGTTTGTAGGAATTATTAGGAATGTTATTAAAAAATCAAAAAATACTTTTTGTAAACGCTGATGTCTGTTTTCTAAGTGAAAACAAACTTTCACCATGTGAAATTATCCCTATCAGATACAGCCTACAGTCAAGATACGGTCTACAGCATATCCTATCAAGGGATAATTGGTTATGTTGGTGAAGTGGAACAACCCTACTCGGGTCTCCCCACTATTAAAAGCCATACGCTAAATAAATAATTAGAAATTTTTAGCAGTGGTGGTATTACTAAATAATATTCTAGTCTACATATAATAATATTTAGAAATACAAAGCTACTAATAGTATATTAGTAAATTAATAGTAAGCTACTGTACTAGTATTTAGGTAGCTCAAGGGACCGAGAAAAAATTTGTTGTATTGCGGTATTTGCTGTATAGCTGGAAGACCAAAAACAAGATGGTGGGACCAGGTCAGAAGAGACATGAGAAGGATGGGGCTGGATGAGGAAGATGCGGCCGACAGGACCCATTGGAGAGGCTGAGTTGATGAGGCTAAGTACCGACTGGGGTACGAGTGTCCACTCCAGTAAGTAAGTAAGTATTGCGGTATTTGTTAAAACGACATTGCAATACACAGTATGCAACATTGATTGTTTTGTACATTTCAAGAGGATTTCAAATAAATACTGTATGGGATATAAATACTGTATATCGGGATATTCGTTAAATCGTACAACCGAGGCTCTACTGTATAGAAATTAGTACACAATTGAAAGTAGCAAACAATTGAAATTGCAAACATGCGTTTGTAGAAAATAGTAGCAGGAGTAGATTACTAGGAATTAGTACAACCAATTTATTGAAATTAGCAGTAGAATAGTAGACTGAAGAAAAAGTGTTGAATTGCTTCTAATGCTCTCTGCCTTGCATTCGAAAAAGTTGAAACAAATACAGAAAAATAATTAGAAAGAAAAAATAATGAATTGGAAAATAAGGGAGAAGAAGGAAAGGGAACCGAGGATGAGAAAGATAAACGGAATGAGAAAGAAAACGATAATCTCTGTTTATTTGAAATATTTCCAATTATTATAATTCATTAAAAAGATGCAATATTATTTAAGCGATGTGAAAATGTATTTAGAAACTTGCCTGTAGCACTGACAGTATTCCAGTAATCATGACAAGGAGATTGGGTTCACTGGTCATAGCCGTCAGGGAGCCTGCAATGATGCTGAACACAGCGTACACGAAAAGCCCAAAAGCCGAAACACGCAGAAGTATATCGTTCAGGTCGCTCTGCTCCTCAGCTTTGAACTTCAGATTCTGGACCCTGTGAAGGAAAACACAAACAGATGATGTATTTTTGTAGACAAATAGTAAAAAACTATATTTTTATGAAATAGAATTTTCAAATTTCCTTTTTCATTTATAAATTTAATTCATTATTGCGCTTAAAAATGTATTTTGCATTATATCACCATTCATTTCTCATATTCCGTAGGTGGTTACGAAGGAGCGCTGATTGAATGTAAGCCTATAATTTTCATTAAATTGCTCGATATGAGAATTCCTCTTTAGCTGTTGAAAATAATGCATTCTTTCATCAATGCAACAGAAATTTTATTTAATGATTCATCATATACCGGGTGTTTGAAAAAGAACTCCCTAGTTTTAGGTTATATTATATAATTCAATTAGTAGTTTTGTATATTAATTCAATTCCAATAAAAATACTTTCAATAAATAACTTACAATGGGTGATTCTTGTCATAAAACACACACAATATTTCTTTACTGCATCCAATATATGTATTAATGACTATGAATTCTTGTATTTAAAGGCTCTAAGTTTCAGAAAATGAGTTACTTCTAATAGCAACTGTCTCAATAATAAAATTAATTACCTATTATAAATGTCACTGGCAGCACCTACAGAAAATTGCTGCTAGGATAATTCTGAGATTAATTGTATATTGTATTTTTTGTTATGTAATTATTGTGAAGGCAGAATAATTTAATTTTCATTTTCAATAAGTAATTATCCATGTAATAATTTCAACCACATACCTTATGAAACCGATGATAATAGCGATGATGCTGAGGCCCATCAGAGTGCAATGAGAAACGTCAGCCAGATAGATGGCAAGCAGTCCAAGTTGTGGATGATGGATCAGAACAAAGAACAGAATCAGACAGATGAGTGATCCGACCAAAAGTAGCAGACCGAAAAAGAGACCTTTGCTGGCACCGACACAGTCCATTCTGCCGTTGTGCGCATGCGCCATAGCCACTGCGCGACGCGACAGGATCACCTCCAAACGTTGTTCCAAATCTTCCTCGCCGTGGTATCTGCAACACGCAATTATTATCCTTATATATGAAGAACAAATATTGATGTTGTGGAATCTTTCCATAATTGTTAAAGTTGTTTTTTTCTTGACAAATGTTGGAATTGATCATTTCAACAAGATTTAAGATTCATCAATTATCCTTATATATATCTTTACTTTTGCGAAAACTTATGACAGCCACTGTTACCGTTATATTGGGCCAATTTAGATGCGGTTTGCGCCAAAAAAGTTAATTATTATCTTGAGAATTTGTGTAAAATAATTTATGGAAAAATGAGCTATAGTGCGATTCACGTCAAGAAGTCAGCATTGCTTAGATGGGAGTTTGCTATCCTTGTTCAGCACAAGGCAGTTGCTGATGTCTCTATCCTATTCGCACTGTGCATAGTTGCCGCACTGTGCATTGTTGTCGCAAACAGTCCCAACAAACACGTTTGGTGCAGTTTTCTCTTTCTCTCTCAATGAAACTTGGCATCAATGCTCCTCATATAAACAATGCTGACTTCTTGACGTGAATCGGACTATAGTTTGTGCTATATTGATCCAAGTCACTTCTTTTCCAGCTAGGTATTGTAACTTGAAAATGAAAAGACAATAATGAATTGATAATATTATTGGACATTGACCGTTCTAGTCCTAATTTAGTTTTATACAAGCGGAACTTGAAATGCATATCAAGTAATTTATTCATTAACTCAATCCCTATGTCCACACTTGGTCGATTTTTGTGTGCTGCACAGCATACTACCAATGCTTATTAAGCATGGATCTTCCACTGGGTCTTGCCAGTCGCTGTGATCAGATTGGCTCGAGAGCATCGCTTCCTCAAATGTCTTCTTCGTCTCTCAAACGGTGAGCTATTTCGGAATTTCAAAGTCCGAAACCTGTAGTCCGAAAGTCTGTAGTTACGTTGTGAAGATTTTTTCGTTTAATTACAACCATATGACATGCTGTGCTGCACACAAAAATCGACCAAATGTGAACTCAGGTGAAACTGAACATTCTACTGTACCTTGGATTGCGTCCAATGTGCCTCCACATGACATAGATGACAGCCGCGCCTATCAGACTGTACTCGATGATGAATGGAAACAGGTAGGGAGCCGAGTCCTGAACGATGTTGCCCATGATGTTGACTCGGCCGCAGGTCTCGGGGTCTATGTTGGTGCCGTTGGAGCTGACCAGAGCGGCTGCCACGGGAGCCAGCGGCGAGTCACCGGTTATGTCGTCCCAGAATACTGGCGGCTTGCTTGTGGCAACTGCATGAGAGAAATAACCAAAATTAAGGTTGAATACTACTTAGCCTAGTCGTCTACTGGAACCGTTTTCGTCCAAAAACGTTCGAAATGCTAACATTGAATCAAATGGTTGGCTGATCGGACGTTTTCGTACGAAACCGGTTCCCGTTGACGACGAGGCTTATGGTGCGGACATACGTTGCTAGTCGACTACTTTTCAGGGTTATTACTAAAATTTCTGGTATGGATACACCAATTTTCTCTTAAAAATTGTACTTATTGTAATGTGAAATGATGAATGGAAATCATTTCCATCTTAAAAAAATACTCATATGATTCTTTAAAATGAGACGACTGGGAACTGACAACCAAATAGTCGAATTATTTATAAGAATTACATGAATCAGGCATCATTAATTACAGAATTACATCATAAGGTCATTCCATAACACTTCAATTTCAGCTGTAATTATGTTACAATTTTAAGAGACCTGAAATATTTTAGAAATAATCTAGAAACCAGTCGACTGACAACCAACACCAGTAGACGCAGTAAACTAAAGCGTTGTTTGATTGAAAGACAGTGCTGCTGGCAAAAGCAAAAAAGCGGTCATACTGCGACGCCTGTGACAAGCTTTTGTTGCTATCAACTATCCATCACCAAATTACCACACCAACCACTTCTGATAAGAAAATGCCATGGACAACAAGGAATTGACTTATATTTGTTTCGTACATGACGATCGGTCTATTAAACTGTAATTATTGTCCTAGAATTGAATTGTACAAATTCTCTGATATTGCATCTACCCAGTAGCGGATCCAGGGGGGGGGGATGTTCGTGCACGAGGGCACGTGCCCCCCTAGACGAGTGAAAAATGCACTAGAAATTATGGGTTTTGGAGACCTATGATTGAGACAAAACTCCATTCGTCAGGTATTGCATAAACTTTGACTAAATCCGTGATAAACTTCAATTAGGCTGTTTAAAACTTTCACAACAAGGACAGCCATCATTAGGACAACGCCACACTAGGCTTCCATGGAGGCTTCACAAGGTGGAGGGATAGAGTCACCACGTGGGACATCATAATCATATATCATATGGCAGCATGACACATGCGTTGTAAGCGTGACCTACACCACTCAGTCCACCAACGCCATTTCAGTTGTTCGTAGATTATTCTTATCTGAACTGGAGGAGTGTTTTAAATATTTTGTCACCAGAGAAGCGAGTCTGGTAGAGCCTCCATGAAGGCCTAGTGTGGCATTGACCTTAACGTTAGACTACGATCATATTGGATGCAAGCATGCGCAAGTACCAAGCGCCCACTGAGGTGGAGTGGAGATGGCGTGGCAACACGCTAAATAAAAACAAGAAACTAAATGGAACAGCACACATCAAGCTGATATGTGCTGTATCCAGTTTATTTCCAATAGAATGAAGTTTCAAGTCAAGCTTAGATTCTTCCTTACTTGTTTACCATCGTAAATATCGTTACATTGAAGATTTTTAAGGGCGCAATCTTTCATAAGTAATTTTGAAATATATTCAAATGTTTTGGAGTTTTCATACAAATTCTTAAAAATTGGTGTTAGGAAGATAAATGTATGATTCAAATAAACCTCTTTATAACACTTTGAAAAACATGTGTTCTTTATGCGCCACTCTGTATAATATGATTGTACCCTAACCTATTATACCTAACTAACATAGATTAACAAACTCACACTTGGACGAGTAGTCGACCAGCTGATCAATGAGATACTTGGGAGTGGTGGAGGTGGTTGTGGTTGTGGTTGTGGTGGTGGTGGTAGGCATGGTGGTCGGTAGAGAGGTGGTTGAGGGGGTGGCATGATGGAACTGGGTTGTGGTTGTGGTGGCAGCCGTGGTTGTGGCGTCCCTGATCAGCTGTTTGGTGGTGACGGCGGCAGAGTGCGCTGTGGATCGCACCAGCTGAGCGAGAGTTGTGATTGGCGCGTGAGTGCTGGTGGTTGGCGTTAGTTTGGGCATTGTCCGCGAGATGGCAGCGCCAGCGTCTGCTACGGCTCGATCGCGGATGCTCTCTGCGCCAGGGCACACACAACACAAAACACGAGTCACACACGCGCATTCTCACACACAAAAGCATGCCCAATAATAAGTTTATCACACATATATTTACATTTTGTACATTTTATTTGTGATTAATCCAAGGTTTTGAGTTAATTATTATCAGTCTTACAGCAGCCAAATTTTAGAGTATTATACATATTATATACGTATTGTACATAATTATAGTACAATTTGGTGGATGGCAAATGAATTTCATTTAACGTTTCTATAGGCTAGTAACGTGTGATGTTATGTTGATTTTTTTCAACATTTATGTTGAATAAATTCTGTGCATAATATGTAAAAAAGCATATTAAGTAAATAAATCAACAAAAATTAATGAAACGCAGGTTCTTTCATTGTTTTCTGTAAGTTTATGTCTTCCACCACAGTGCTATTGATAAGTCACAAAAAGCGTATGTTGATTTCAGTTAGCTTTTTACAGCTTCTAAAAGCAAACACTGACTCATACAAAAAATATTACATGTTCGAGAACGTCCCTCAATAGGGATTTACAGCAGCTCTTTAGTGCAAACATTATTAATTATTAAAATTTTGAAGATTAGGAGAGAAATATTCAGAAAATATAGTGATTGTGCATTACCTAGAATAGAGAATTCATGATTGAGATTCTGCACGACTGAACTGGTTGGGAAGATGCGTTGCAAAGTGCTGTTGTTCTTCTGAAGGTATCCGGTGATCTCTTTGAGACTTTCAAGAACCAGCGTTCGAATCCAAACGCATAGATTGGTCGCCACAATATGCATCAGTCCAAACCTCGCAATCACTTTGAACCGGTGTATGTTCAACTGTAACAAAGTATGTTACAACTTTAATTCACTTGTTTCATTTTGTTAAATTCTCAATTATAAAGGTGGAATGAAATGAGATATTGCAACTATACAGTTGCTGTTAAATCATAATAATTAATTGAACGAAATTCCTAATTATGCCATACAACATTCTGAAGACTTCTGCTACTGCAAATATTGACAACAGAATAATAGCTAGTAAGGAAATTCCTAATTTCGTTCAATTAATTATTATTCTCAATTATAATTATTCTGGCTTCTTATTGGCAATATTCTAATGCTTCGAAATGAATTTTAAATGACTCTTTTTTAAATTATTAATTCGTTCATCATTTTCTAATACGGTAACGCTTTCATTTTTCTTTTCATAACAGTCTTAAGCACTTCTACGACATAATTAAGCATATTAAATTTTTCCTTCCTTCAAAAACTTCACTCCATTCAACTCACAATGTTTGTGTGGACCTGTGGACCAGCGTTTGAATCGCTTCAGCACCACATGATTGTATTCTTCAACATGGAAAAAGGCCCGTGGAATTTTGAAGCTACCTATTTACAAAAAATTCTGAGCCCCTGAGCGTGTTTTTTTCCTAGTATATAATTGAGGAAAATGTCTTAAATGTTCCTACTAACAGTGTAGAATTTTGAACAGTTTCTTAATGATTTTGGAAAAATACTTTTTCACGTTGAATGTTAAAAAATACATAAAAATGACCATAATCTTACATTGATTACATCTGATACATACCCTGGAGTTCATGAAAATGAAGTACATCTGCATAAATGTGAAAACCATTTGCAGAACTGGATTGACGCCTCGCAGTACCTGGTAGCACGGAGATGAGAAGGGAATCTCGAAGAATGCACCAAATTCAAGACCATTGTAGATCATCGTGGCCAAACCGAAAGCTGAAATCAATGAATCATACAGTTACTTACATTATTCTCTAATAGTTATAATGTTACCTATATGAGTTACCCATAAATGATAATCCTCAGAAAAGACAGTAAGTTCAAATGTATGTTAGCTAAATAACGACAAGCTAAATAAAACGAATGAGTGACTACTAGTTTGCAAGAAAATCCAATAGCCTATTGAATTTAACCGCCGTAAAATATGTCATCCAACTGAGCCAATGAACGAGTCTGACGGTATAGCAATGACGTCATTTTAAGGTGGTTGAATTCAATTGGATTTTCGTGCAACTAGCCGCATCAGTTGCTTTATTGATGCATAAGGCCGTTCGCCCACGGAGCAACTGCTATCTGATTTCAGTCAGCAACCCAGCGTTGCCAGATGACATTTGGCTGTTTTTCGGGTAATCTAACCTATCAGCCAATGTCATCTGGCAACGCTGGGTTGCTGACTGAAATCAGATAGCAGTTGCTCCGTGGGCGAACGGCCTAAATCGATACCAATTTTATCATTCATCAGTTGACGATATATTTTTATATTGATAGATATAGAACAAGTTTCATTTCATTGATTCACATATCATTCCCAGAAAATACGAGAATATTACAGAATACAGATCTAATAATGTAGTTTCTAATCAATAACAGAATGAAACTCTCACAAGAGTTTCTGCAGGAAGCAGAAGCAGAGATAGAACGTAAAGCAGGATTCTTTTAAATTGTCACAAAACAGCTGATTGATGTACGCTCGTTTACTAACGTTAAATCAGCTGTTTTCTGACAAGTTAAAAGAGTCCTGCTATATTTGTAGAGGGTTTTTACTTTTGATTTCGAGCGTTACTGACAGTTTTCCTGCTGCACTATAGCTGCTTTCTTCATAATTCATTTTTCGTAGATAAATTGATATAAATATCTCATTAGACATACTTTACTGTAGGCTACCTATTCACAGCTGTATTTGGTGAATGCATATTATTATTGTTGGAATAATGTGATACCCACCAATAGCTCCAACACGTAGAAAGAAGCTGCCATGACTGTGACTGTTCTGAGATGTTTTGCGCTTTCTCGGGGTGGACGGAGTGGGGCCGGCTTCAATTTGATCGATCGATTCAGCCGCAGCTTGGGCTGACAACTTCTCCTGAGTAGGACTGTCGGCACCTTTGTTCTTCTTCAGAGTTCCCATGCCCTGCAACAATCCAAACAAATACATTAATAATATAAAAAATTTGATTCGTTGATAATATTTGTTCAGTAACATGTCGAATTTACGATGAGCGACGAATAATTAAAAAAATAATCAATAAAATAAGAATTGTTGGTAATATCTGACTGGTTACTATGAGCGACAAAATTGGTTAGTTCAATTAATTATTCAATGACAATAGACAATTATATTATATTAATATTCAATAGACAATTCAATGAATAGTCTTAAAAATGAAAAATGGTTAATAATATCAGATAGGTTAATTGTCGAAATAACGGTAAGTCTCAACTAAACCTGCCGTAATCTGGCTTAGTAGCCGATTGAAAAACTGAGAATAAATTTATAGGCTTTTTTAATCCTGATTGTATAAACCCCAAGAACGTTTTGTCTACTAGGAGATTTCAAGAATACTGATTGATTCAAAATGACGTTTCCCAGTTCGGAAGATGGTTATGTCCCATCTTGATTTATATCCGTTGTGACTTGTCAGGTATATTCTAATAAGTATAAATCTATTCCATTTGATGGGAAGGTGGAAACCATATGCATTGATCACACTATGCAATAGATGAATAATCAAAATTTAGTGAAAAATGTTCAGTTTCAGTGTTAATTAATGAAATGTAGAATGCTTGATAGAATTCCATCCTGCATTCAATGAACAAAACTCGTTTTAGTGAACTAAATAAGATGATATTATTCACAATCTTTGCTTGAGGGGTTTGGTGTTAGATATGATGATGTTCGTTATGTTTGAATGTTTGTTATGGAGAATTGAAGACGATTTTATTTAAAATAATATGTTTTACCCACTTGGATAAACATGCCATTAGCGAATGGTTGATTCAAAGCGATTGTACAGCCAGTTTGCATTGCCATTTTTTGCTCAGAGAGATGCATTAGAAGAGTTATTTTCCCAATCATGATTTATGAGTTATCATTACCATATAGTGTTTTAATTACAGGCAGTTGAAACAAGAAACCCTCGAGATTCTAAGCATGAAATTATGGAAATAAATAATTACTCAACAAGCAGCTCTTTCCAACTTCACTAATCTTCATAGTTGCAAATACTTTTGATAAAATTGCAATCTATTTTCGATTATTGTAAACCTTACAATATTCCAGAAGTTAACCTTACAAAATTTCAAAATATCCTTTGATCAATTATTATTTGAAATATTATCATAGCTTTGATACAACACAATTATTTATTGTGATCATAACAATATCTACTCTCAACACAGTAGTATTTATCACTCTCCAAATACAAAAATTCCAATCGTCACACGCTATGAAAATGCAATCCATCAACTCATATTCGAATCAAATTTGTACTTTCAAACTAAATTATCAAAAAAACAAACAGAGTAGATCTCTGGTTCAAATAATAAATAAGAGATCCTTTATTTTTGACGTGGTTTGTTCATCTATGGTTAATGTTCAATTATTCCAATTAGAAAATTATTGGTTTTAGTCTACACATATATTTTTATAGTAGATTTTTACATTCAAACAGTTAGTTAGAGGTTAGAACCAAATTTATGAGGAGGTTTAATAAATGTATATTCAATGTATATACATATAATAAATGTATATTCACTCTAAGTTTTCAAATAAGTAAGGATTCATCATCTGAAGCTCACTCCACAGATGTGTCTGGAATGTCATGTTATTCATTCAATTTGGTCAAAAAAGCCACTCCAAATATATAATGAAAATGAAATCATGGGAAGAGGTAAATACCATGTTTTTGTTCAATTCTCGAATGAATGTATAGAAGGAACAATATAAATTAATGAATAAATAAATAATAATTTACAAAATCGGCAAAAAATTCAATCACACCCCAAGAAATCCAACATGAAACACCATCAATGATGATTATACACAAACTAATAGTATTTGGAAGCAATTGTTTTTGGAAATGACAGAAAAGTTGAAGCACAGATAACACTGAAGAGTCCTAAAAACAAACATTTCAAAGATGAATGATTTTCATTTCAAAGAGAAATTCAGCATCAAAGCTCATCAACCGTCAAGTTAACGACCAATCAAAGTTTACATTCAAAAATAAATATTTAAAGTGAAGTTTGATATGAATAAAGCACCTAGGTTATTATCAAATAAATTATTCTATTTTATTTACGAACGATCTGGAATTGAATTGGATGCTTACTCAAACGAAAGTGAACTACAGATTACTCTTCGATACTTTTCTACATTGATTAATGAGTGAACCATGGCTTTCAACTTCTATGCTGAATCTCTCTCAAAACTGAGGGTGCACACAAAAAAACTGATTGTAAGCGCTTTATAATAGTAGTCAACTAGTGCTATAAAGTCCACATTGAATCAACTCCAGTATATGGTACACAGTATGTGGCATACAGTATACAGTACTTTGTTAACAAGCGTTTATAATCAGTTTTCTTTGTGAAAGCACTAATAACACGAGGTAGTATTTTGAGGAATAGGAAGCCAGCCAAAAACAAAGCAACGAGCCAAACACATGACATGACCAGCGCCGCCTAGGGAGGGGGCGCCTGGCCTAGGGGGCCACACCAAGACTCACCGCCGCCGGGGGACTCGAGTCATCCTCAGTCGATGACTGCATTCGCATCAAGTCCTTCATTTTACGTGGGTAGCCGTCGTTCTACCATCAGACACACACACACATCTCAGCAACATAATAGAGTAATTGAATAAAGCAACGTAATATACTGTAGCAATTTAATAAAGCAACATAATATAATGTAGTAAGCAACTTAATGTAGTGATATAATAGAGCAACATAATATCGCGATAAATTGAAGAAACAAAATATTGTAGTGTAGTGTAGAAAACCATAAATAATGTAGTAGTGACAAAAACAGTGATTAAGCAGTCTAACTCAACAACAATTACATGTTTCAGCCAAAATAATGATCAGGCGATAAGATAGCCTATACTAGCTAAAATAAAAACAATAATGAAGCAGTCTAGCTAATAAAATATAAAATACTTCAGCAAGAATGAAATGTAAGATACTAGCAAGGATATCATTTTCTCGTATCATTAATAGATGTGTAATAATATTTTTCGAATGTATTTTCATGACCCACGCACAAGCCAAAAGCATCATCACCCATGTGGTCATCCCCCTCAGTAATAGAATAAATATTGAGTTGTGTATCTATACTTTTCACTACTGGTAAATAACACTATTTCAAAAACACTTTCAAGTAGAAATAACTTGTTTTTCACTTACATTATAGTGACGATCGTTTCATCCTGGTGTATCATCGGACTCAAAGTCTGATGATGTCCTACACCAGGATAAAACGATCGTCACTATGTAAGTGAAAATCAAGTTATTTCTACTTAAAAAAGTTTTTAAAATAGAGGAAAAATATTCATAATGCTCGTATTACTCAATTGATTCAACACAATTTGGATTCAAAATTTCATTTAGGATTAATGATCTGAAATTTCTGGCGAATCAAAGTAGAGAAGCATCATAGTATTTATTCCCCTTCTTCTTATCAGGAATATTACAGTTCTCCAGACTCCCAGCAGTGCTTATCACCTTAGTGCAACTTATCCTCAAAACCAGTTAATATTAGTCATCCATAACCGTTGCATTGGGAAATTGAAATGTGCCTGATAGATGTAGTTATCCACAAAAATCATCATAAGTTTTTAAGCGTGACAGTATGATAATAAAGTTCTCAAATTAATATCAAGAATTTCTCCAACTTGAGACAAAACTATCTTTAAAAACAGACCAGGGCTGAATTATTGTCATTTAGAATATATTATTCTAAAGCCTTGGGAAATATTTTGGAAATCTAACAATGGAGGAAAATCATTTGTTTGATAAAGCAATCTAATACAATACTAATTGAAAAATAATTTCCATTCAATGCAATTTAATTGAACTACTGCAGGCCTACAAAGAATCCATTAACTGCAATAAAAATATAATTTGAGAATGTACAATATGTACATTCTGAATAATGATGCCAAGATAATAATATAAAGCGTTGATTGGAATAGAGCAAATACAAGCTTTTGATTAACAAAAAAATACGTGGTAACTATTCTAGTGCAATATTGATGAAAATGATATAAATTTACCACCAAAAATTTAAAAGTTTCTCACCTGGAAAATATTCTTATTTTTGTTTCCCTGAGTTGGAGGATTAGGCGGTGCTTCCCCAGCAGCCTCTGTCTTAGCAGCCTCCTTCTTTGTTTCCTTCTCCTTCTTCTTGTTCTTCTTATTCTCCTTCTCCTTCTCTTTGGCCTTCTCCTTTTCCTCCTTCTTCTTGTCTACTTTCTCTTTCTGTTTCTTTGGCTTTTTCGGTTTCGGTTCACCGCCCTGGCAGCATGTGCTCTCTTGCAGCAGGAAGCAGAATACGTAGAGCAGGAATAATATGCTAACTCCGTAAAGATATGTGAAAAATCCCTGAAAACGAGAAAAAACACAGTCATTATGAATCATTGTTGAAATACAAAAAAATGTTATTTCTTGATAACCAAAGCTCTTCATTTGATAATCAATCATTCATGATATTGTTATTTTTGTTATATTTTTATTATTGTTATATTGATATTGTCTTTGTTATTTATTGATTATTTCTCTGTTTGATTCAAATATTTTTCAATATTTTATGAGAAATTTGAATGCCAGCAATATTAGCTAATAAAATATACACCTCGTACAAGTATGTTGCAGAACTTGATAAATAATCACACTTATTATTATTCATAAATAGATTGATTTATTTGAATCATGATTGGAATATCAAAATCATCATTATTTGATGAATAATTAAATTGCTAATTTGGAATTAATCAATAATAAAATATAGGCTACTAAATCATTGTAAAATGGAAAGGAACATTTTATATATTGATTGATTAAATTATAAATGAAAACGAATAATATATTATATGGTATTGTATCAAATTATATATATTAGTTTTAATACTACAGTGTAGAATTAAATTGTGGAAATTTATAGAACTTTGTAGAACTTAAAGTGTAGAATTGACAAAATCAGTGTGTTTTTTCATTTCAATTATCATGAAACGGTTCTACAATCTCAATAGTGACTCTTTAGAATGTTTTTAATACTACAATATTATTATTAGATTTCTATGAATTATTTCTCTATTTTGACTTTTGTTGTTGTTAATAGTGTATTCGCAGTTGTGGAAGTCTCCAGAGTATTTTATAGTACAAATTTTGTGAAAGTTTCTTATAGTGACCATTTTAAGGTACTGTATTATCATTTAATGTTTTCTATTGATTTGACTTGAGAATATTTAAAACATTGCATTGTCTATAATATCCTAATGATTCATAGATTATTTTCTAAAGAAAAATCATACAATCCTATTACAAAATAGACCGGACTAATACATTTCTGTGGAATGAATCAAGTAGAAATAAATTTGAATGGAGACATCACTCTGCAATAAGAAAATCAAATGAAAATTTGTTGAACTCACCTCATAGTAAACAACGGGTAAATTGTGCGTTACAACCTCTGATACAACGTATGCAATACAGATTACAACCAAGAGTTTTGCATAGATGAAGCTCATTATGATGAATAGAGACGTCCTGTAACAGAAAACCGTATTGATGTTAAAGGAAGCCTTGAATAGTTGGAATGATAAAACCTAAGAATATTTGAACAATTATTAAAGAATGGCCAACACTAAAATAATTATCACCGGTTGTGAGTACAGAAATCAGGAAATCGGGATAGGAAAACGAGTGAAAAAATCTAGAATTAAAATGTCAAACTATAACTCATCACAACTGATTTAATATAACAAATTTCACAAGTAATTTTATCCGTTATCAATATTACCAATCATTAACCAGTATATTATTGTCAACAAATTGTTTCTTACCAACAGGAATAACTTTGTTCGAATTTAAATTTAGGAAATAAGTTTTTGTTGCTAGCTTCAAGTTTAAGCACTCAAATGAGTAATCAAAATTCATTAGATGCATCATTTTTATAAGTTGGTTGAATAGTTGTAGTTGCAACGTGTTCCCAAATTAGTGATGCTATTGATTTTCTCGTTATCCAAGCTACTTCTCATTTGTGGAAATGAAGACAAAGAGGTTTTGAACACCTCCTTAAATGCCCAATTATTATCCAATTGGATTGAAGAACATCAATAAACGTTCTCATGTTTCCTTTTATTAATATTATTGCATTGTGCAATATATTATTCATATATATTAAATATGATTAATAAAATATGCATTGAAACGCCATATTTAGGAAATCTTCTTTTAAAAAGTAAGCTACATTCAAATTGTGGGCAGCTTGATAAATTTCTATTTGTTTCATATACATCATTATTCAATATGTAATCGTGAATGACTCAATTTTTTTATCGTTGAAGTGTGTAAGTAAGTGAGTATGTGAAGCTGTGTTTAAGGTGGCTCTTACCCTGTCTTAGTTAAGTTCGCTCACCCTTGTCTTCTTATCGTTGCGTTGCATTGACTTTTCACCTAAGTTTTGTCACCTTCTGACCTAAATCTTGAAGCTATCGCAGTGTAAAAAAGTTAGTCATCATTCTATAATGTTCTCGTTAATATTCCAGCGTTGTTTAGGAGAAAGGAATAGGCTGCTGGCTATCTTACATCTTGAATCGTAAGTCTGAGCGACGCCCTAAGAGCCCTGAGGGGAAAAGAGACAGGCCCTTCACAGTGAAAGTGCTGTGATAGCACTTTTAAGCACCCTCGAATGTTCGTCGTTTTTGAATGAAAGTAGCTAACAATGGTTTCATTAATTTCTACACAGGGAGAGGGGAGAGGAAGGGAAGAGAGTTTCTCAAATGTGTTTCAATAACTTGAGAAAGGTCCAGGTTCTCAAAGTTTCTTGCTTCCAATCGCAATGATAGTCATATTATACAAAATAAAATAAATAAATATATTTTTTCAGCTGAAGGTGATGCTAAGCTCTTGGGTAGTACATGGTTATGAGAACGATGATAATGGATGACAATGAAAGGAACACCGCTTTGGGTGGATTCCTATAGAATAAATTTTATGTGAGGGTGATGACCACACTATAACAGCTCTTGTCTTGTGCGTGGATAATGGAAATGATGATGATTGTAAAAGAACCTTCTGCTTTGTGTGGGTTCTGATTTCCAAACCACCGGGAAACGATATTGACGCTCACTAAAATTGAAACTGAATCATACAAATTTGCAGAAATTGAAAAATATACCAAGTGCAGATGTTCAGATATATTCGATCCCAGACTCGCTGTATGTGATAAGAGGAGAGCTGGAATTCTTATAGAGAACGTATGAAATAACAAATTGCGAATGGTTAGGCCTACAGTAACAAAGCTTAGAATTTCTTTGGACCCCTAATTTTTATAGGACAGTTTTTTTTTGTTTAAAAAAGCTGTAACTATTCAGAACATTTATTAGAAGCTTTTGAAACAATAACAGGACAAAGAAACAATAACAATACAAAAACAGTAAATAGCCTTCGAGTTTCAGTAGCCTATAGTTACGAATTAGATCGGCCATTAAGCAGATAGTGTGGAGTGGGAGTTACCCGTTCCGTGATTGGTTATTGGTTGAGATACTAACTTGCTTCTGATTGGCTGGAATATTTTTTCAGTTGAATACACGAAATGGCGGATTCAATAATGTAGCAAATGGCGGATATTGCATATGTATGGAAATTGTGAAAGCAGTTCAATTAGTTTGGATTTCAGACTTGTAAACATGATTCTTCTCACAATATTAATATGATCAAATAGGAATAGAAATTATATGCAGTTATTATATTCGCAAGATTAGCCAATTACGTTCATTTGTTGTAAAGCTCACTTATAGAACCATCAGGACACTTATCAGAGCATCAATGCATGTGATGTGAGCAAGCCTGAGATGGAGAAATGCTGATTGATAAAAGCTGGGGAAAAGCTCACCACAATCTTGAAGAGAGATATTCTCATTGATTTGTGGTATACTTATTATAGGCTACTAATCAAAAATTAAACTCAATAAATGTTTTCAGTTTCTAGGCGGTTTTTCTCCAGTGAGTGTGTTCAGCTGCCAAATAGCCTACTTGTTACACAAAAAGCCAAACATTTCATGAATCATAAATCGTAAATACTAAATTTTTGTTCAAAAGTTATCCAAGAATTCAAAACTTATGTGTTATCTTCAAAATCTAATGAACTTGCCATGCTATACATCTCACAATCCTTTGATGTTTACGTAAACGAATAATCTTCTCACATCTGTGTTACTTCATAGACCTCCACAATCTATAAGTTACCAGTTGCCAGAGTTGATAACTGAACTAATCCAGAGTTCGTCTGGAGGCGATATTGTCAACAGCTTTCAAATTGGGAATGAATGGGACATGAAAGATTCCTTATCTTCAGCTTGGTAAAGATTAACCGAACAGTGAAAGCACAGCATACTGCCAGAGATAATTGAGTCTGTGATACTCCTCTCTTTTTCTGTGATACTGCATAGTAGATAATCTTTTTCCAATCACAAAGATTCCCGCTCGGTAAAGATTGTCAGAAGTGTGAGAGAGCATAGCATGTTGCATACTAGATAATTTTTCCCCAGTCGTGAAGATTGTTGATAAAATGAAATTGAAGACGTAAAAGATATTTTCCCAATCTTCAGCTTCATAAAGATAGGAGTGTGAGTGTATACAAAATAGTGTTGAATATTTCTTCTCCAATCTTCAGCTTGGCTAAGAAGTTTTGATGGAGACTTGTGAATGCATCTTGCATTCTGGAGGAGATAAATCTTTTCCAGTCTCCAGAGATTGTTGGAATGAACGGTAACATACAAAACAGATGTTGTTTGAATTCTGTTTCAACATTGACAGTTCTCTTAGGAGGCTAGATTCATTGATGCTCTACTCACACTTGTAAACTCAAATCGCGGAAACTGAGCGACTCGGCTAACAAACATGTGTTTTCAAATGATAACTCTCAGACGATCCTGCAACTGTACTGTCTGAACGTCATCATTTGAAAACACATGTTTCTTATCCGAGTAGCTCAGTTTCCAAAAGATTTGAGTTTTCAAATGTGAGTAGAGCCTTACCATTTTTTTTATTTATTTACAATTTTCCTTCTTCGATTACCTGGTTGGCGGCTCCCTGGACGGGCCCTGAGACAGCGGTCTACCTTTCTTCGCTTCCATCTCCTTATTGGCGAAATTGTTCTTTTCGGGTGTGACGTCACTGTGAACCGCACGTGACACGGGCAGTGTTGCCATATTGTCTACCGACTCCATTGCTTCAACTGTGGCCACTTTAACTTCACCCATTGTTGTTCATATTATAAGCATCAACACTTGCACTAATCAATCTGAAGAAATGTTCGATTCAACATTCGATGTAGACGTTAACCTGTGTTTTGTGGAAGTTATGTGTGTTTGAGGGAGACAATAATACCGATAGTATCTGATTAGGTTTGTCGGATTTGCCTTGTAGGGAAAGCTTGCTATTTGTAGGTGAATGTTAATGGATTCATCAAATGATTCCAGGTTGAGTGGTGAAAAGGACTATTCAAGGGCAATAGAAAGGACTAGAGATTTTTTTGAAAAATAAATGAACAACCTATAGCCAGAGACAGATCCTCAGCTACGGTACTAATTCTGTTAATACAAGTAAATCATCTTATTCTTATTCTTCATTTAACAAGGAGAATATTGAAATCATAGTAAATGTGTTTAAGTGAGTTGAAGGTTTCTTTGTGATTATGATGATGGTGATTTGTGTTTATTTTGGAGTGATGATTTATTGCTCCAGCTATTATTAGCAGAAAATCTCATTATTTCTTTTGATTGAACAATATTTATGTGATTGTAGTACAATTTGGCGAGATGGGAAAGGGTGATTGGAGGTTCTGTGAGGGCGATTTTGTTTTGAGGTAGGGTATTATGTATTATCATTGGTATTATCTATTAATTTTTGTATGAGAAACGTTGCTTTGTTGGGATAGTATTAGTAATCACTTAATTTCTCTATATTACATCTCAAAAAGGAAGCTTGAGTAACGCTTAATAATCTTCAAATAAGTTCTTTATCAATCAATACAGAATCAAATTATGATTTCAACATTATCATTCATTTTTCCTATCAATAGGCTCTTATTCTAGTCATTGTGTAAAATGCAAGAGTTCCAAACGACATTGAAGTGCGAATGAAGGCCTAATTCTCACATATCAAGAAGAAAATCTGTTGTATAAATTTCCAAATCAATTAAAGTTTAAATCGTTGTTGCCATTATTTTCCTTTATAATCTGAAACGGGAGTTTAAAAATAAGAAAAATGAGAAAGAAGTTGTTAAATTCAGATGAATCACGATTCAAATTCGAAGATTCACACGAACATTATTATCTGGTAGTTGAATACGATTGCACAAGAATGTTTTAATTGGAACAATAATTCATAGTTGTGAATTTTCTGGAAGTTAACTACGATATTTTCAAAAAAATGTTTTAATGAAAATGAATCAAACGGCTCACTAGTAGGTCAACGTTTGTGACAGAATTATCAAAAACTGAAATTTATGAACACTAGATCCTCTTTGTCGAATGGGGCGCACAGATTTCAATCTGATAACAGAGCGCTAGGTGGCTGGCTTCTAGCTTCTGGAGAGCTGCTCCATAGGAACGCATCAGCGCATGCGCAGATGAAGAGCTACCAGCAAGCCAGAGTTCAACAGGCCACTATCATCATCAACATCAACTAGCTTACAAGATCAAAGATCATTCACAGACTAGATGAAATCAGAATGCAACGGTATAGTTTTGATTATTTACAAACAAGCTAGTGAACGGAGAAGATCAAAGTGGATCAAATCGAAAATTTGTTTTGACAGTTCAATCTATTTCCGAACACCATTAAGATTGATTTGTGTTACTTGACTAGTGATAGACAAGGGATATATAGAGATCTACTTGTATTTTGATGCCTCGGAGGATAAAATACAAATAATAATCTTTTACAAAATTTAATATCTATTCAGGTCTATATTTTTTAACATGACACTGTCATGTTAAAACTAAATTTTCTATTAACAACTGAACTTTGAAAAATTTTTTGCATTGATTATTTCTGAGCAATCATGTCAGAGTATGAATTCAATCTGTTCAAGCAAAAATTCAGAAACGAGTAAACAAAAAATATATTATTCAATTTTGGAGCAATTTTACACAAACATTATAGGCCTATCAATTGGATTTTGGCATGGCTATTCCTAAATTTGTCATAATCAATTATTTTCCCTACAGAAAAACTAAAACAAACAAACAATTTTAAGTTTTCACATATCATGGAATGATGAACATTTAGATTAGCACAGTATTTTTAGCTAACTGTCATGGAGAACCGATATACAACAAAATACATTTCAAGTCCAACTCTACTTACAATGTATAGTGATTCAAGAATAACTATCACACATAAATACAAAATTCAATAGAAAAAGCTTGATAAATTTTGAAAAGGGTTGTGTTATGAATGTAACGTAGTGGGACGAAATTTGGTACTAAATGCTTGTGTGTAAGGCGCTGAGTGTTTGCCTCCCTCAAATCACATAGGTTTTCGTAGTGTCTGTGTGTAGTGTTTTGTTGTTGATGTTTACGTTTCTGAGTACCATAAATTGAAGAAAAGATCTAAACACAGCACAATGATTCGCGTTGGTTCGGAGCGCACTTTTACACGAGCAAAAGATGAAACTCAGACAACGAGCGAGTCGTTTTTCGGTGGAGAGCTGGCCGCGGAACTGAGCAAAGGGAGCGGTCACGTGATCGAAATGCGGCAACGCCATTGGCTGAAATCGGTCCAGGGATGCTGCCTGCCCCAGATATCGACTGGCTCCCGCCAACCTGCCCCTGTCATCCGACGGCTAGGCAACCCGCCCGTCTTCTTACACGCCCATGCAAACCTCTATTAGCTGCGCTCTAAACGCTGTAAACCTCTCAAGTACATTGCCTTCCACTGCTGTTAACCGTCCAAAATAAATAATAAATCAGGCGAAATTGAGCTTCCATCTAGCTGAGGGCTCACTCACCGCTGTCAGATTGAGGAAGTGTGTGTAACCATCCCAGATGTGAGACCAACATCTCATCATCAGTATCAGAAATCATGACATTATCTATTAAAATAATCCAGTCGATATAACCATGAAAAGAGGTCTATTTTCCCACCAATTTAATAAGTTAATCCCTTCCAGGAGTGAAATTAAGATAAGAAGATTAACATATCAAAACTGAAATAAGAGTGAGGATTTCATCTAATCATTAGTATCAGATATCATAAACATTATCAATTTGTATACTCCAGCCAATATAGATATGGAAAGGAGAGTAGGAAAATTGATATAAGAGGTAATAAACATGATCAATAATTAGTATACTCCAGTTAATATAGACATAGAAAGAGGCCTCCAAGCAATGAAAAATGTGTGTATTCCTCCCATGAATGAGATAAAAACAACTCATTATAGACACTATCAAATATAGACTTATCCAGTTTGGATATGAAAAAGGGTTCTTGCAAGATCTTATTGTATTATTGTTATGGTGAGAAATGAGTACATTTATGTGGAATAGGATAAGATTATTAAAAGATAAGACTACATAAGAAATCGTATACATTATCTAGCGATATGCTCTAGCCAATACAGACATGAAAAGAGAGGTTTCCTTAAAAATGTGTGAATCCTTCCAGAAGTGAGATAAGAACAATTCATCATGAACTATATCAATATTGATATAGACATAGACTAATCCAACTAGCTCGGACAAATCCACCAAATTTTTGCACATTCTCATAAGATTTGCATTGAAATGATACGCAAATCTTATGTTATGTTGACTTACTTCTTACTCATTAGAAGTCACAATAATTTTCCTTTGCCAGTGTTAGTTTTATCATTTTAAGTTTTTAAAGCAATATCGAAAGTGGAGAGACCATTTTTGATGTTAGAAGATTTATTTCCGATGTCCTTTCTCTTAAAATAAGTTTGACAAATGAGTGGATGGGTTCATGTTTGCCTGTTGTAATCATATATCAGAATTTAAAAAAATTGACAAAAGTATGGCAGTGGCGGGAATAAAAAATGTTCCAACACACTGTTATGGACCTTTTCACACCAATGACCACACTGTGATTATACAGTCTCTGTTGAACTATTGACGCCGATTCGAATAGTTCGAGGATAGGGCTGATGAAATTATTGAAGAGGGATAAAGAAACACGTGAGAAGACATAAGATCATTTTGATGGAAATGCAAAAATGCAAAAGGAAAGACTCGGTGATACCATAGAGAAGCCTGCAATACTCTCTAGTTACTAATCTGTTCTCTGTGGTGATACTGATTGAGAGTGGTACGATCAAGCTGTACGTGAGATCACTGCATCGCGTGAGAATTGAGGTTTACCAAATCACAAGGCAGGTCGAGAGAAAATGTATGCGTGTGTGAAGCATTTTGAGCGAGTGATAACAAAAATGAGAAGAGGCTAGAGCTGGTAGAATTCATGAAGAAAGAAAAAGATAGACGAGGAGAGTCAACAGAAAATTCGCATAAGCTGATAAAATTCATGAATAGAGATAAAGAAAGAATATGAGAGAAAACAGAAAATTCGCATATCAGTGCTCGGCAGTCATTTCTCATCAATTTCATCTGACTTTCGACTTACGCAGTCGTATTTTATTTCACTCACGCATCATCATTCAGAACTCTTCCTCTCTCACTTTATCTCAAACTCACGTAGCCTCTCACCATTTCTACTTCTCTCTCGTCATCATTCAGAGATATTCCTCTCTCATTTTACCTCAAACTCACGCAGCCCCTCACCCAATACGTCTCTCTCTTCCTCAGTCTCACTCACAATAGGTGAGTGTTCTATTCATAAGGGGTGGTATGCGTGAGTGTATGCGTAGGTTTGTGTGGGCATTGCGTGAAAGCATTTCTGCATGTGTGTGCAAGTGTGAGTGAGTGCGTGTCTATTGATCGGCTTACTCTCTCTCTCCCTCCCTTTGAACTGCGCCATCCCCTAACGGGCTGCCAGCAGGCATTTATATTGTCAAGAGCAATAATAAATAGGATTGCGAGCTTGCACACAACTTGATCGCGATCATCAGGTGAAGTTATTGGGGAGGTTCGGTCACGAGGTTATGGAATCGAGTTGATTTTTTATCTGATTATCAGGTAGCAATGAACAAATTATAAGAAAATTTTACATAACTTTAGTTATCACACTTGGAAATAATGAGTTGGAAGAGCGTTCAATTTTTCTCTTTCTCATTACATTATTATTGTTTGTTTTTTATTGTGCTATCTAAATATTGTATTTTTTTGAAAAATAAAGAATTATGAGAAAATTCAAAATACAAGAATAGGAATAAAGATTGATTTTATACAAATTGATTCGAGATACTGAATTTGAATAGAACCTGGATTTGAACCAGGATTTTGGAAACCTGGATTTTGAGTTTAAATAGAACTTGAAAATAATTTGAACAGTTACAAAATTGAATAGGCGGATAACTAGAAAAATTGAACGAATTTGATGAGGTGTTTTTCCAATTGAATAAAAAGTAATAATTATTCAAGGATTCACAATGAATAATCTATTTGCTGCTTTTTTGACTTTGTAAGATTAAAAATTATCATTCGATAAGATAAAAAAGTTGGAATGAGTGATTATGTTTCAGTTCGACGATTCCGTGTAGATTGAATTCGATCGTATATAGACTGAATATCAATCCCTATCAGACCCATTATTATAGTAAATTAACAATGAGTAAGGTGAAAGGTGTGAGTGGAAAATGTGCGTTTCAGTAATGAAAAGTGTTTTTCAGTAATTTTCGATGATATGAATAAGGGATTCAAAAATCAACTCTTGTAACCCCTCAATATCTCAGGTTCCATTATTGTAAGCCTCTAATTATACTGCAACTGAAAGTTATTCAATATTTATGAATCTGATGACGGAAATGGAAAATCAATATAACTGGAGTTGGTAGTAAAAGTGTGAATGCGTAACGAGTTTACTCGTGATATCAATGATGCAAAATATGATTACTTCGTGGAAAACATCCGAACTTTATGAAATGAAGTTTATTCCATCCTCATGTTTTTTATTTAATTTTTATTCATGATGTTTATGAATGGAAGTCAATTCTACACGAAACCGAATTAAAAAATATAGAAGTATAGCAGGATTCTTTTAACTTGTCAGAAAACAGCTGATTTAACGTTAGTAAACGAGCGTACATCAATCAGCTGTTCAACAATCTCTCTCATGTCTTATCTCATTTATATTGTCATTAAAATAATCACCATAATTGCCTCAATATTATTGCTGAACAGACCGTTCAAATCGTTATTATTTATTCCAGTTCAATATCATTTAATCCTATTTATCTATTTGAGAGATCATTTCATTTCAATTGGATTAAGTTTTAAAATCTTTTTGCTACAATTATTTATTGCAGTTCAAATTAATTTGAGTTTTTCTTTATTCGAGCTAAGATTATTCCATTCACCACTAGATCTCAGAAAATTGCCTCTCATATTACTTACAAATCTTACAATCATTGAATAGAACTTTCAATTTCAGCTCTACTGCCGTGGCGAAGCGTGGTATACTTATTTGGTCATCGCGGCGATGACCAAATAAGTATACCACGCTTCGCCACTACTCTACTGATACCTCATTCATGATTCATCAACACTCTTCTCTTCAATAAATTTATCTGTCACAATATCATCATTATCAGAATCTTATTTTCCCAATATAGATTTCTTAAATCCTTTACAATAATCCCATTCATTCGACTTCAACTTACTTCACCTCGTCCATGAATAAGATGTTTTTCGATTACTTTGATATTCTATACAGCCAAAAATTGTACAGAGCTACATCAAAACTATCTGTCCATTATAATAAATTGAAAAGTGTATTGCAATATTTCAAAGGTGAATCATCCATTAAAAGGTAGCAAGTCACCATTACAATATTTTAAATGCTAACCATTCATTAAGAGGTAGCAAGTCATTTTTAAACTGAATCTATATTCAACACCACCCCAACATTTTCCTTTCAGAAAAAAAACCCGCCAGCAAGTGAGATCTGCGTAAAGAGGCAGCTCAGTCGACGGATAAGCGTCTGAGGTTAAGTAATTGCGTATTGTCTTGGCAAAGAGTGAAAGAACTGGAGCTGGTGCTCTGTTTATTTCCATTGTGAAGGAGGAGCTGAGCAGCGCTCTTGGATGCTTTGATGGCCTGCTATTACGGGATAAGCCAGTGTCGGAGCTGCATTCACGAGTTGCCCATCGATTTTTTAATGAAGGTGCAATGACTCCCTCGGTACTGGCTGATGTTCTTGTGAACCAACTTCCATCACCTACTACGCTACTAACTGCTATAAGGGGGAATTCCGTTTATAGAAAATGTTGTGTTCGACTCCTTGTTTAGTTACAGTAGGCCTACCCGTGATACAATGAATTTTCCAATAAGCCTGAGTCAACAGATAATGTTCAATAGATCAATAATTCATTTTCTAATGTTTTTTTTCAATAATTTATTGAAAAAATACGAGAAGAAAGAGTGTAGAAAAGTATTTGGCAAAGATCATAATGGAATGAGAAGATAAGGGGAAGAGCTGAGGGATTGGAATAGATGTGTCCATCCCAATGAAATAGAATTCATTGTAACGTTATTCTCCCTAAATGGGGATGATAGATGCAAGCACAGGTACAAATATGTAATTGGGAGGAATTTCGTACATTTTTTTACTAAACATCTATCATACATCTATCTTTACTAACATCTATCATGTTAGGCCTGATAATAATCAAGGATGAATAATATTGAGTAATTTAAGACCCTAATTCAAAGGTAAATATATATTTTTTATGATATTACCATGTCTCGTTGCCTAGAATAGAAAAATAAGGAGAAATTTTATTTTCTATAAGATTATTTTTGTGCTCTCTGCCAATAATGAACCGATAGAGAACTAGCAGGAATGTACAGAACGAAACGTCAATTTTACTACTTTGACATTACGTTTGTTAATACGTTGACTGCGATCTACCGGGCAAAGATGATACTACGTCCAACCAGCCAACTACTCAAACTCTTCGACCAATCACAAGCCGGGTAGCCGCAGTAGTACACGCCCCTTTCATCCCATTGGTCGATGATAAGGTGTCACAGACACCATTTTGTGTGATGCTTTCAACAATACTTCCAACAAAATGGCGGCAGTGTTATATGATTTGAAAATGGCATTCACAGTCACAGATGGCATTTAAAAGTGTGTTCTAAGTTTATTTCATGTTCACAAATCACATCCCTTTGCTATACTGTATTAAATTATTAGTTTTGTTGAATTATCAAAATTTATTATTATTATTTTGTTAAATTAGATACTTCAAAATTGCCACATTGCAAAATTATTAATTTCTTAAATAAAAATATTGTATGATAACTGGAAGTAAGTGTTTTATTGTGATCATTGGATTACAAGTCTTTGAATATTCCATCCATTTTTATACAACGACAGCGACAAAATGAGATTGCTGTCTTGAATATCAAAGAAAATTTTCTGTCAGCAGTTGAAATTTGGCATGAATTTGACCCATTAAGGTCATTCTAGAATATTTTGTAATAATATTCCGATCATTTTTCTGTATTAATTCAATGTGCTTCAAAAGACCATCTTTTTAAAATTTCTAATGTTTGAGATGAGAATAGTATTATTGAAGGCTACTATCTTGATTAAATAATAGAATAGGTTCGAAAAGTATTGCAAATATTATTTGAAGACAGTTTAGTTCGGATTCATGTAATTTTATAACACAGTATAGTATCTTGTTAATAATAGTGAATATCACAATATTGCATAGAAGTTGAGAATTTGTCAGTTTTCAACAATTCTACGAAAAAACTTAGAAAACCAATTTGATAAAAAAGACGGAAGCATAACAGGTGTTGAAATCTGAATGTCAATCTTACATGCTCACATTTTCGAAGCTCCCGTATTTTTCTATCATATTGGTTTTCCAAGTTTATTTTTGTAGAATTGTTGAAGCCTGCTAAATTCTCAACGTCTATGCAATTGTGATATTCACTATTATTAAAAACAATCATAAATATTTGCTCTAGAAATACGTTTAAAAATACGAGGTTTTCTCTTTGATAGAACCACATTGAAAACCCTTCACGTGACGATCATTGCGTGACTAAGTCCCACCTGTTACAGCCCTAATGACAAACTTCAAAGCAGAAGAACTACTACCCTTAATTCCTTCATAGTGTTATTTATGACTTTAGAGACAGGGAACTTTGGATTTCCAGTATTAACTTAGTTTTATATTTTCACTATGACAACAATAATAATATTTTAGAGCTCATAAAATGAGAAGAATAAATGTTTTTTTAGATTGAAATTTTCTAAGAATGGGGACAGAGGATCAGAGTAATAAAAAGGTCATAAAGAAGACAGACAGGACGGAACTCAAATCACTATTTCTCGAGGTTGGAGTTTTTTCTCATGAAAATAAATTTTTTGAAACAGTAGAAACTCCATTATTGTGAATCATAACAATGATAGATTATTATACAATCTATTAATCAGTTTTTCATACTACTCTTATGTTTATTCTGTTCAGTTATCTTCTATTAGTTATTCTATGCTTTCTCGCCTCCATTATTATAACTCCATTATTGTGAATCATAACAATAATAGATTATTTTACAAGCTATTAATTAGTTTTTCATACTACTCGTATGTTTATTCTGTTCAGTTATCCTCTATTAGTTATTCTATGCTTTCTCGCCTCATGCGCATTGCTCTTCTGTCCTTATTCTTTCCATGAATCTTATGATCTTTTCTTCTTTTGGCCAACATTTCAAAACAGGATGGTGAATAATGAGTGCATTGAATGGATAACATTTATATACCAACCTTTTTTTGAATACAGTTTGAGTTTCCCAATTCGCTCTACGTATATTTTTTGTACTTTGCTTTCCGTTCTACTTGGTTTAAACTACTGTACAGTATTGATTAAGTTTTAAATCACTAAGGGCCGGTTCATGAGCTCGGGATGTAGCAAAGTCCTAGACTAAATCGGGTGGCTACCGTAGCATCTACAAACGTTTGTCTCGACAGGTTAGTGGGTTAGCAGCAGAGAGTCCTTAGTACATAGAGTCGAGGCTAACGTTTGTCGATGCTACGGTGGCCACCCGTTTTAGTCTAGGACTTGGCTAAATCCCGAGCTCATGAACCGGCCCTAAATCCATCACATGAGGCTGATCCTTTATTTCTAAAAGCATAAATCTTTAGTGCTTGATAACAACTGATGAGTATCCTTATATTCCTAATCATAGGTTTTCATCAATTTAAATAATAACTCTGATAAACATATTCTGATAAATATTTTGATAAACATTATTTTTTGTTATTCAAGTTTAATAATAAGAGATATAATTGATTAAAAATGGTACTCACTTGGCGTTTTTTGGTCTATAATGGAGGTCATCATGACTTGTAGGTAGGCAACTGTGGTGATGAGCTGGGGATGTATGCGACCCATATCCATCAGAGTTCAACTGCAAAAATAAAAATCAATTCAATTAAAATGGGTGAATAAATGAATATGAGTTTTACTGGCAATAAGCCTTAATGCATTACAGCAATACAGCCTGAAGGATTACATAATTAGATGGAGTTGATACTCAATGCAACATGCGTTTAGCTACTAATATTCTATGATACAGTAATCATTAAATATATCATATAGTATGGTATATTGAATATATTAATATACCACATGTGATAATATTCATATATGAATATATTAGATGATACCTTGAATGTAGTTCAATCAAATCTGGATTTTTATTGATAGAGACGACATCTATTATCAAATGTGTTATTTTTTGTGTTTTGCCACCATTTTATCCTAATTTAAGAGCATTGATTGAGTTTCACAGTCAAGAGACTAAATTTCTCCAGAATATTTAATTGTCTACAATTTCTATTATTAAAAGAATACCAGGCTCGCGGCTTCAGAGAATTTTAGACTTGAAAGGACTACTGAAAACGATTTTGAAACTCAACATTTCTCGGCTCAAGGGGGGAGTTTAACCTCCAAACCCCTCCCAGGTGCGCAACTGGTGCAGGTTCAGTCAACGCTACCGGTACCTAATGTATTATCTGTGATCAGTGGTGTAGTGGTAAAATTAGCTGTGCCGGAGCTATACCTCTACCGGAAAATTTTTGAAGATTAGCCTACTACCCAAATCGTGAGTTTTAAGGCCCTTTGGCAAATGTTTTGAAAAGTTTAATAATTAAACTAATTAATGATCTTTTAGAGTGATAGTAGTTACAGTAGGGCCTCCTACACATTCTCCTCCAAAGAATAATTTTAACTTTAAAATATGGTAAGACTTTCTTAAGGTAGATTATTACAGTTTGATACCTTAAAAACTGTTTTTAAGGTATCAAACCATAATAATCTACCTTAAAAACTCTATAATTTAAGTTGGAAGCCTTGCTGACAAAAATTAAAAAAACACTGGTGTAAGTTAGGCAAATATTGTAAATGACTAAGTTTTCATTTTCAGTAGTATTAATTTATTATTGTGAAAAAATACACCCACAAGTTACATTAGTATATATATTTTTATTATTTAACACACACAAACATTATAATCTGTGCCAAAAAAATTAAGAATTATTTGAAAAACTACATACAGAACAAAATACATATAATAAATACATCAGATTAATTATAACATACATACTCAAAGTAAGTGCCAAAATGCATCCTTCCTTGCGCTCTTTCTTGGGTTTTCTCCAACCCTTGTCCTGAATCGTCTGCAGACCGGTGGCTCCTCAGCCATTTAGTGACTGAGGTGTCTATCATGTCTATCCATCAACTATCCCGTCTGCCAGTCGCTCGCTCAACTTTTGCGCTTACAATTACGAACTACCTAATCGTAGCTGCGTATGCCTTAACTGATTAACCACGATAACTAACGTGTAAAAATTACTTAGTAAAGGACAAAACAATATTTTCTAAATAAAACAATTTCAGATCTATTTTTGTCCTATATAAAAAATTCGATTGAAAAAATCGTAGCCGGAGCGCCGCTCCCCCTTCAAAAGCTGTGCCGGAGCGACGCTCCGGACCGCTCCGGCTCCACTACACCACTGTCTGTGATCAAAGTCTATCAATTCAAAAAAGTATTACATCTAGCGTAATGACGTATTTGAAGAATTCAATGAGATTAATTAATCTCCTCACTTCTTGACATGGGCTGACTTATTGAGCCTGTAGTCATTTGATCGCCTACTATACTTAGCTTTTTGAATAGTGAATTGACGTGATAGAAATTTCAACTTTTGTTACGATGGTGTGTTTGCTGTGTGTGAGACCATACTGCTCATAGTTATACAGTGAAATGAGATTGAGTTTCGATCAACATACGTGTTTCATCCCAATAAAGAATAATCTTCAAGTAATAATCAAATAATTCAAGAATGAAAATGACGAATAAAGAATGAGAAAAGCATCTACTGGATTTTCTATAATATAATTTAATTATTCATAAATAAGAATAGGAAGGTATGGAAATAACACCAGTTCAAGGAATAGATATAGTATTGCAATTATTAGATTAGATTAGAACTTGATATCAATATTGTAATATTTTATTATATCAATATTAGTAATATCAGTGGTCACTCGGTGAGAGCGGTTGCTAAATAATCATGTGGTTAAGTAACAAATATTCACATTATCTCTCGGATGGTTGACCGACACAAGTAATTGTGCAGTGGGCGAGGTGGAACCTACCCGATAAAAAGCCATACGATAAAAAAAAGAACTTTATATTAGATTAAACTAAAATTGGATTATTGGAATTGAACACAGCAATAATTCAATCGATTGATTTTAAAATCAAATTCCCCACATCTTTCAATTCGGATTTTGGATTGATTACTATATTTTTATTTATTTTCAGACGATACCTATTTCTAAGCAATAATAGATAGCAGATACAAGAAAGCAATAGCATAGACTAACTATACTATGTTGTCTGTGGCAATAGTTACCTACTGCTCTAGAAACAATAAGAACACTAGCTGTTTCTTGAATTAGAATTCATTTCATCATTTCTTCATTTTCTTCATTTCCTGTCATAAAACTATCTCTTCAAAGAGAACTGCATTTCATCTTTTTCATCCTGTTTCCAGACATTTTCAAAGAAGAAAAGCTACAAATCCTTCAGCAGAGATGTACCATTGTAGAAATGAAGAGAATCGCTAATTGAATTAGCTTATAGGAAAGCAAGGAAATAGACGCTTTAGCAACTCGGTAACAAGCAGCAATTTAGCAAGTACATGTCTCCATTCAAAACAGCATCACATCTGTGAAATAGTAGTTGGAAGCAGACACATGCAGCTCTGAGTGAATTGTTATTTCACTGCGCACGCTAATGATGTACTGCAAGACTGCAATTCAGAACAAGGTAAACATCGTTGGCTTTAGTATTCTCTTCACACGTTAACAAGAAAATTCAATTAATTATAATGTCGTCAAGAAGTATGTGAACTTATTTACTGGATAGTGCATATAGGAGTTATAGTGCATACAGGATAGTGCATAATAGGAGTTATCTTTAGATACAGCCAAAGTGGAAGAAGAAGGGTGATGAAAAGGGCTTCAAAATTATTATAAAGAAACTATGTATTTTATCAATAAATAAATAAAAATAAGATCAGAATCAATACGATGAAGTTTAAAATTAATGAATACAAACATTATTCGATTATTCTTAATTTTTTCTTCTATTTGTAAACAAGATTGGATATGAACAAAGACTACAGGAAACTATTAGTATTCTAATTGTCTTTGATATGAATAAGGATACTGAATAAAAACGAAATTGTTTCAAGTGATTGGCTGCTTATAACATACAGTAGGCTACATAATGTAAGTTACTGTTGCACGAAAATCCAATTGAATTTTATCGACGAAAAAGTTTTTTAACTAATGGAACCAATTAAACGAGAACCAATAAATGATTCTGACGTCCATGCAACGGCGTCATTTTACGGTGGTTAAATACTACAACAGGCCGACATGGAAAAGCGATACTCTTTAGTTATCTCTCTCTAATCTCTAATCAGTAATCTCTCTCTCTCTAGTAATACTCTCTCTCTCTCTAATCTGTTCTCTATGCCGATAGTCTTCAACTATCTAGCAACCAAAAGTATGGAGGAAACATGGTAATTTTGTTAATGATTGATTTTTTAGGAGATGAGATGTTGAAGATGGATTCCACCGTGGAATGGGTGGCATCCCAAATATAATTATTACCGGAAAATTACAGGGTATTTATCTCGGGAACAGGATTCCTTCTAAGATCTTTTTAACGATTTCACACCTAATAAAGCGCCTGCGGTAGAGCAAGCTTATTAATTTTTGAGACGTTCTTTTCAACCAGTTATCTCATCCGTGATTCGGGGAATTTGTAGTCGTTTCCAAGAATATTATTATATAAAACATTATTATATATGTTGTAAGTTATCTCGGTTATCATACAATCAATATAAACCATGCGAACTTCATCATTTATCATTTTGAACTTGTGCGTTCAATGAGTCACTGAAATAAGCGCTTATAATAATAACACTGATCCGTCTGAGATGAGCTGACGAGAGTGCAAGAATTATATTTAGCTAGCTCATTGACATCCCGCCAGATTGCGTCACTGAAAACAATATACACACACAACTTGGTTGAGAAATCCCGTGACAGCGGCGTTCATAATCCTCCTCCAATCTCATTCAGAGCCTTATTATCACAAAAATCGTGATAAATGCCGAAATTTGATTACAGAATCACGGTTTTTATTTAGACAGGTCCACGTTAAATACTGCTAACAGAAAAGCACTACAGGTACCTAATTTCTAATTTAACATCGTACATCGTCGTGAGGTTTCATGTGGTCAAGTGTTAATTATACAACTGTTGTTAATCTTATTACAGTATTAAATTTCATGTCTTACTTTTTAGACTGTAGGCTAAAAATCCTCCATTTTAGCTCAGCATAACTTATCAATAATATTGTAGTGATACATTGCCAATATTGATACTATATATTGGTCTGTGTTGATACACCGTTGATTTCCGTCAAGCTTTTATTTCTTTACTTTTATTTAGAGGTTTCTGTCTTAAAAGTTGATGAAACAAAGAATATGTTTAATTTTATGTATGCAAAATAGATGGACTATCAATCATTATTTTTATTTTTTGCTGCGGATAATGATTACCTAAGATTGGTAAAACGAATTTGGATTATCGGAATGTTAAACAACAGAGCATTCTCAGATTGAATAAATGGGTTTTGAACAAGTCATAACACTGTGGAAGATTAATAAAATGAGATATCATTCACCTTGACGATTGTACCGACGCCGGTCGGATCGTTTCCCTGATGAATTTCTAGTATTTCTCTGTCCATGGCTTCGAGTAGCATGGGGTCTGCACCATTACCTCCTTGACTATTTATCTCTATATGTGTTGTAGTGAAAGTTAAAATAATAATTTTTGAAAAGTGTCCTTGAATTCCAAGCACTATTCAGCAAACAATTATCCACGTCAATCTCAGTTAATTAACGTCAAACTTCTTAACTCACAAGTTTGAAAGTACTAATTGCTTTGCAATGACAAGTAGTAATACTTGAGTTACATTTTTGAAGCCAACTTAACCAGTGGCGATCTAGAAATGGATTTTGGGGGCTTAAACCGATGACCGGGGTTAGATATCGATTAATAATATAACCATTTTATAACAAAAATTAACATTTTGGAAGTTATCTTCATGTACAAAATATTACATCATGTTCATTAGTTTTTTCTGAACCAAGAACCATTTTTTCTATCACCCATCTCAAGCGATTCCTCTACCTCACTTGATTTTGCTATTCCACATGATTTCCGCGAGAATTAGCAAGAAATAGCTCATGATGTATTATTGCATAGTATTTAATCCTTGAAGAGTTATAACTCACAAACTGTTGGGTCATTTTAACAGTAATCCTGGTATGAAATTCATTTATTTAAACTGATTTTAAAATGATATTAGGTAAAGGTCATAGGTTATTATGGGATAGAAGGTTGCTGGATCGAATGGATCAATGTTCCACGATTATACAACATAAAAGAACCGCTACCCTATTTCATGCAAAGTAATCCTACTTTTGATGACACTAATTGGCTTATATCACATTTGAAGACGTAGAAGTAATGGTGGAATTCGGTCATTCTTGCTAATGAATATTTAGCCTATATTAAGAGCTTAAAAACTAATTTATAAATAATATATTATAATATTTATAATTTATAAATATTATAATTATATTATATAATATTTGTATGAATTTTACATTCTCAAATTTTTGAACGTAATAAAACTTATCGCATAATATCAATGATATATAATAAAGCACTTAAGAAGATTAAAATAATAATATCATTCACCTTGACGATTGTAAGTTGTTTTACGTCTGTGCACTTGATGAATCAATGGGCTTTTCACATGAATTTGATTCTGCGGGGAAGCAGAGACGTATAGACGTATTTGTAAATGGTTTTACTTTTTGATTTCAAGCTTTACTGACTGATTTCCAGCTGGCAAAGCTGTAATGCAGACAAAAGATTGTAGAATTGTACTAGTTAGGCTATATCCATTTAATAAATTAATCACTGATAACTGCCACTAGTTCACTCTACTGATCTCATTTCAAACAGAACTATTGGAAAATATTTCCGAAATCAATGAATGGAAGACACACTAACCGGACGAAGTTTAGCATTTAATGCAAGACTTCAGAGCCGAGTCAACATGAACTATCAAGACTGTCGATCGACTCCAACTTTCCCGGTCGATCGACACCATCTCCTAACATCAACCTTCGACATTGGGCTACTATTATCAGTACGTCTGTAAAATATGTCATTTATTAATCAGTGTATCATGTGAATGATAACTTCATTAGAGTTCCATCGATTTACAACAGGCGAGTCAAACGTAAGTCAGACGTATGATGGAAGTCTGTTGACTTCTAAGAATTCATTTGGACGGGCGTTTTGCCTATGTGGTAAAATGGAACCACTGTAAACTAAAGTTTTTGGTGTACTACTTGACCTGACAACTTATCTTGGAAAATCATCATATACCCTCAAAAAAGTCTCTCCACTCTTTACCTCAGAATAATGTTCTAAATTGAAGGCTGTGTGTAACCAAAGTATCCTTAAAGAGATCAAACTATCATGCATTTGCCCACCCAAGAATTATTGTAGTTATGGTACATTTTGTTGGGGAAGTTCTTATTATTCTACATATCACCCACCCATTATCAAGTTACAAAAATCATTAGAATAGTTGCTGGAACTAGAGACCATACTTTCCACTGTTTTGCCGTTTCGCGAGGTACATAGAGTCACATGTACCACATGTATGTCCTCAAGGTGCTATTCCATTTTCTACCTGATGAAATGATTAATGACGGTCGTGGACAGTGACTGTGTGTCTGGTGGATGGCCCTCACTTTACACGAAGAGTATAGCGAATAAGATATTACAATAGCTATCTAAAGGAATCTAAGCCATTGTCGATCTTTTAAAAGTCTTTTGGTTTTCTAATACAAGGGCTTTTGAACAACATATCTTTAGTTGTAGTATCCCCTATTTACTTAAATATCAAAAATTATTACAAGCATTCAGGTCTATTAGCAAAAAATCATTTACAATGAAATTGAATAGCAGAGATGAAACTTTATCTAGGAAAATGTGTACAACTGGAAACATTTTACAACCCTGAGCTAGTTTAATTTAATTTCAAAAAATAAACAATTAAAAATACAGAATGATTGGGTATTATAATTTTAAAATTTTTGTTGAAGGACCTTAATTTTTATTTATGTATATATATAAATATATTTTTTAGGTGGTATTCTTCTGAATTATTGTTTGAAAAACTCAATTTTTATCTTTCATTTGGCTATTCAATGAATAATGTCTCCCCGTGAACTCTTTTTGGTAATTTAGACAATAATCTTTTAGTTAAATCCCATGAAGTTTTGTTTATGCCTTCTTTAGGAAACTGATATTAGATACAATATTAGTCATGTCTCATCCTTTCTCTATAGAATTGTACGTAGATGGATATGTGGCTAATTTTTCATCCTGTGTTATATCTTTCTGATTTATTACTTATTTTTCTCTGTCTACGCTGTTCTTTTTATTTTTTATTTATTTTTAGTTTGTCTCTCTGATTGCTCCATCGCTGCGGATGTGATTTAATCACTTGCATGAATGTATGTTTCTGTGCATAGAACCCACTCACAGTGGTGTGTAATCGAGGCAGACTGACTTCTATCTTACATTTCCTCTTTTATTATAGTTTCTAATTATTGTTTTCTCCATAAGCATGTTTGTGCTCGTTTACTTGCACAAGTTTTATGTATTATGTATTTTTGCAGAAATACATAAAAAAAAATTAATTTGAGTAGAGTAGGTATCGATAATATACATATAACTGTTTATAAGTATTAGAGAGAATACATTCTATTTGGTTAGCCTATGGTAAAATTTAAATTAGCCTATAGTATTTAACTTTCCATATTAAGGATAGTGCAAATATCATCATGCCATCATGCTGTTGGCAAACTTTGATTTAAGTTGAACATGATTTGGGCACAAGAATTGAAGAATTTTCGATAAATTTCTGTTGATCATAATTTTACTACAATAAATTTCACCTTAAGTAGCAATAATAATCTAGTTTGTAAAAAACTCCAACTATTCAAGTGTATGTTGGCTACTAAAAGTTTTCTGTATAAGTTACGTAAGGATAAAAGGTCATAAATATATGTTTTCTTAAACGTTTCTGTAAACGAAAGTTCTCGTAAAGTTATACGTAAAGAAGCAAGACATACTTTCTAATCAATGAAATTGAAATTTATTGAAAAAACAGAGTACATTACATTACATATCAAAGAAACACAAATTTTTTAACATAATAAAACCATCGCATAATATCAATGATATGAAAAAATATATGATAGATAAGTTAATAATAAACAAATAATAAATAAAAATACACTTGTCCCCCTAAGAAGACTTACGTCTGTGTACAGGTAAATAAAATAAAGTTCTCACATGAATTTGATTCTGCGGGGAAGCAGAGACGTATAGACGTATTTGTAAATGGTTTTTACTTTTGATTTCAAGCTTTACTGACTGATTTCCAGCTTCGCTAGCTGTTTCTTTTCATAATTGATTTAGAGAGAATGAAATAATATTCCATTTAATCACTGCTATCACTGTTAATCACTGGTGATAACTGATAACCAATGCTGATAATCACTGCTATCTCATTAAACGAACCCTTTTTAACATACGTGCATTGAAAATATCTTGACAAGAAAATGGTGGAACAACAACCGGAATCAAGATCAAGACTGTCAGGAGTATCAGGATTATCAAGACTATCAGGTGCAGGTAAGCTATCGGCAACTTTCAGGTAGCACTCTTTATAGCGGCCATCATTTGAATAGTATAAGGATAACGTGGAAGAGTCGGGGATTATCAATTAAGCCATCTATGATGATTCATTAGGGATTCTAGAGTTCGATTCAGACGTTGAGGAAGTCTGTTGACTGCATGCTAATGTCTAGTTGCAGCGGGATTGGCTTCCTTGTATGAAAGATGACTTAGCTGTCCTTAGCTTACACTTGAATGGGACCTGACTGTCGTATCATACAAATTGACTCCATACTTGGCAGACACTGACAGCTGACTTGATGCTCAAACAGCTGATTCTAATCAATTGAAAAGAACAGCAAATCGGTTGATATCAACGTCAATCACAGAAGACAAACAACCAGAAGCAGTTTGGATTGTTGTAGTGTCTAATAAGAATATTTTTGAAATAGAATTATTAAAGACGGTTCAATTTCAACAAATTCATCACAAACTCATTGAACCTTATTAATCTTATGTTAATCGAATTAGTATTAGCTCTCTGTATTATTATTATGACTTATGCCCGGTTTCAGTCGCTCAATAGACAGTTTATGGATCCAATAGCACTATCAGATCAATAACCATATGTTTCAAATGCAAAAAAGTTATTGATTCAATAAGTTTATTGAACGACTGAAAAACCGGGCATTATTATTATTATTTCTGTCACTCACCCATGATCTGATAAAAAACATGATTGAGTCTTGGGCATAAAACTGTCTAATTTAATTGTTTCTACATCAGTAATAAAATTTAGAAATTGTTTGGCTTGTGAATATGAATATGAGATAACTCCAACTCCCTTCCTAACTCCAATGATACACAGCTTCCAGCTCCGTGAGGTGGAGTATAAAAAATTTCTGAATTTATTGCTGTCATTGAAAATTTAACAGTAGAAATTATTATCTCGACAGAAAAAGGAACAACGGAATTATTCGGATTTCGATACTTACAACATAATCTATAATGATCATTTCTAGGTTAAAGTACTTTTATGTAGTGTAATGTGCTATTTGTATACGGTATCTATTAGCCTACTACATGTTTTTACTGCATTAAACTACATGTTTTGGCATTAAGCAGAATGAGAACGAACCGTCAACAAAAGGATTAACGATTGCGAACATGCTTCCATCTTCTAGTTTCAAGACTCTCTCCACAGCTTCCATCCCCAAATTCTTAAATTTTGTTCTCTGTAGACAAATAAAAATTTTCAATGGTCGGAAAAGACATCAAAAAGATCCATCCTAGGCTTTTCAAAGTTTAACTAAATCCTTACAGATGAAAATAAAAAATGGGCATGAATCTTTTCACAGACAACAAAAGGAATATAAATCACCAAAGAACGTTTTACATAAGATCGAAGTTTAAGCAGGCATGCTTGTGGCTAATTCATACAGTGCATCGGGTTTCAAGAGGAATCATAATGATGGAAAAATTGACGGATTATCAAACTATAATCCTCACCATTCATTACGACTTGGAAGAATTTCATTTAGCAACTAATAATATAATTACGATGAATTTATAAATTTTTAAAACCCTATTCTGTAAAATTTATGTAGAATATGAATGAAATTTAAAAACTACTGTACCGGTATGTGGGAAATGCTAATGCTGTTATTGATAAAGAAATTGTCAGTTCCGGCTCCAATTCCATACAAATACAAATTACAAAGACCCTGTTTTTAATAGTCTATAATGGTCTATGATTATACAGTATAATATTATTTATGACCTGAATTTTAAAATCTTAAATTCATTAGATTTTTCAATTCAAAAATAACGCTTAGAGCGAATTATATAGGATCACATACCATTCTTTTTTGAAAAACAAAATGGTAGTTTAATAATAATTAATGATATCAGACATTTTATGACAAGTTATGAAATCAACCAAAATCTTGAACTTATGACAATAGACAAAGTTTATGATAATTTTGCTTTATTATTATCGACATTTCACAAAACCGTCATTTTTGTGGAACTTTCCTCATTCCAACTTATCATTTTTATGTATTCCTAGAAAGTGAGTCGGGGTTGATAAAGGATGTGACGAAGTAACCTACCAACAGTGCCCATTAGCTCAGTTGGTTAGAGCGTCGTGCTAATAACGCGAAGGTCGTGGGTTCGATCCCCCCATGGGCCAGAATTTTTTTGCAGGTCTCTTGCCTACTGTTTGTAGCAGAATATCACTTTTATACTCATATCGGCGTTAACAATATCAACAAGAAATGGTTTTGCTTGTCTATCATTCAATGATTCGTTCAAAAATTAATGTTATAGCCTACTCTGATATTCTTTGTTTGAGAAGTGCGACAACCAACATCAACAAATCGACATTTTTCCTTCAAAATTAATTCTTCGAACAAACTCGAAGAAAAGTCCAGGAACTATGTGAATATGTCCTGGTGATATCATATTATCATGATAATATTTTAAAATCCCCAGCTACAATGAAGGTGAGCCTTTATATGGTATACGTATATATTTATAAATATAAGGTATACGTCTGTATAAAAAATACCATAGAAAACAGAAAGAATTACCATTTGCCAAGAACAGCCGTTGTCATTGGCTAAAAAACGACCAATCAATTGTCTGAGAAGTATTCAATGATAAGAAAGCACTTTTATTAGCTTAGAAGTAGCCAATGGAAGGCAAGCACTGTTACTGGCTAAAAAACGGCAACCAATCCGGTAGAAGCACTATCATTAGTCAACTTCAACAACTTCAACAACATCTGATAGAAAATAGGTTGATGGGGTGTAACTATTTCATATTACAAACATATTACTTCGGAAACGGTGATTCATTTATTATGTTTTCCAAGACAAATATTTATTTATTCAGCTATGAAAATACTTGAAGAATGCTTGACTGTGTCTAAAATTCTTCCAAGAATCGTAGCCTAATTTGTAAATCATGTAGCCTCCAAACTCCGCTCACTATCTCTTGATAAGCGAGAAATGAATGACTCAGCTAGTTCTGAATTCGACCGGTAGATGGCTGCAATTACTGGGTGATATAGGCTACAGCTTCAATTTTTACAGACACGCCTCCAAGCTCCGCCTTTCTCCCCTGATTGGTCGGCAATGCATAGCTTTATGGCAATACAGCTAGTTCTGAATTCTGTCGTAAGATGGCAGCAGTTACTGGGTCATTCAAGTTACAACTTCATTATTCAGCCGTCTAGATGTCAGAGGTGTTCTACACTCATTCTTATCCAATGAGAAAGAACAGATTCTTTCTATTGAAAATGGACATTCGATATTCATAATAAATAAAATAGTGTATTTGTATCACATTGTGAAATATTCAATTTTGATAAAAGCGATTAGTTTGACAACTATCAATATGTATGACACACGTAGATTATTCATTCAATCATGGGAAATTCTACTACAGATTTTTCGAGAACGACTTGTCTAAAAAGACTGAATTTGGTATACAAAAATAGTTGATGACTTTAAAGGATGTGATTGTGGGGTTTCAGATTCCCCCACAAAATTATTTACAATTACAAGACAAGTATTATCAGCAGTTTTGAGTCAAAGGGAAGATAAAGGGAAGGATGTGAACAGGAAGCCTATTTTTGCATCACTATAATATGAACTAAGTGATTGTAAATTTGATTCGTGCATGTGAAGAAACTTTGAGGTGAGGAGGTGAGTCCAAAAATACTTTTATGGAAAATGTCTTATTTTTTGATTGGCCTATTTTGTTTTTGAATCACATAAATCGTTGGAAAGGAAGATGAGACAGAGAATGGGTGTACGACTTGAGTGAGAGATCGATTCATGGCCAGCACGATGTGATGTAACACAAAACCGGCACGCAGTTCCCTATGCCTTGAACAATCCACTCCTAATCTCTTATCTATGATACTACTTGCAGACTGAAAAAGTCTTCAGCTGTTTGCATAAATTCAAAGCAAGCATCCCACCTTCAACGACAGAGGAAGCAGCAGCAGCAGCAGCCTGAGGCTATGAGTTTCATCAGCTTGTAAAAAGAAATGAACGAGAAAAGAAGTGGCAAGAATAAATTTGGAGTGGGAAATTACCCGAAACACAGTGATAACAACTAGTGTACGAATACACAAACAACTGGATGAAATGCTAACTGCTCAGTTGTCAGTGTGTTGTCAGAGGAAAAGAAGAGAACTCTGAAGCCTAGCACTGTTATTTTCGCCTGCTGTCTGAGAAAAGAATCATTCACTGTACAGAATATAAAATAACTATGGAGGAATTATAGAGATAACTATGAAAATAGATCGATGGAAGATTTGAATGGTTATATAACTATTGTGATTATAATAATTAATTGAACATGGCATTAAATAGGAATTTCGTTCAATTAATTATTATGATTTAAAAAGCAATTGAATAGTTGCAATATCTCATTTCCTACCATCTTCATAATTGATTTAGAAAAATTAAAAATTTAATTAGTGAATGTCATGTTGCTTTTGAAGACAGAGAATACATTTTTCAAGTGAGAGAGGAAAAAGTTTGATGGAGACACAGACAATTTTATTAATATCAAGTTTAATTATTGTCTCTGATGGAAATTTCTAGACTGCCTAATATGATATATCGATAATGATGAACAACCAATATCAACTACCAATAATGAAATAGATAAATTTTCGTCTGAATCCAAAGTTTTAAGACTTATTTTAAAATAATGTCTCAATAATGAATTTCAATGATGTAATCTTGTTCGAGTTTCCATTTTTTATGTAGGCTCTCCTATTTCTTGTTCGAGAATTTAACCGTCCAGATCCGTTAGAAACCCCTTAAATTATTTCATATTGTTTGACATGTTTATCTAAAATTCATTTAAAAATGTCTAACATTTAATAGAAGCTCACAGTGTCATGTCCTAAACTGAAAAAAGGAAATGATATATCACGAGCAAACAAACTTAATAATTCTTTTCCACGGAAAGGAAAAAAGCGAAAATCCAAGAACAAGTCATTCCATGGTGATAGGCCTAAGCAAATCGGGTGTGGTGGGACAAATTCAATTATCCGCCGTTGTCTTTCTGACAGCGAATACGTTAATGCGGGCTCCAGTTCCGTTTTGAGAGTACCAATGCGTACACGTACGAGACTGTAAAAAACTTCCATCATAGTTTAAACGTCAACAAACAGATGTTTTATTTGATTCTATCTTTGGAACAAATACTGAAGAAAAATAATCCTCAACGCCCGATTGGACACGTGCTCTTCCCCAATCCTAGTCTCTTTTTTCATGAGTGCAAAGTTAGGCTGAGCGTACACCGGTTAGTCAAGGCAAGACAAGATGACATTAGTCACGTTTAGTCACAGTAATTCACATAGTTGCTTATGAAGCAGCATACACTGATGCAATGACTAATCAGTGTGTGTTGCTTCATAAGCACCTATGTGAAGTACTGTGACTAAACGTGACTAATATCGTCTTGTCTTGACTAACCGGTGTACGCCTAGCCTAATGTATTTTGATTGAATATAGAAAGTTCTTTGTCACTTCTTTGAGACAATATTATGTGTATTTCATCTTCTAGAATCTAGATTGTTCAAACTATTATCTTCTTATTGAATAAATAAATCATTGATAATTCATGAAATGAATTAAATTAATGAATTTATTGATGAAAATAGAATTAATTATCTGTATAATATGTGATAAAACTAAATAAGTGCGAAGTGAGTAGGCTAAAATGTAAATTTGTGAGAGTTAGGCTAGGCGTACACCGGTTAGTCAAGACAAGACAAGACAAGATTAGTCACGTTTAAGCCTGATTCACACATATAGTGCCGTGCTGCGATGGTGCTGCGATGGGGTTGCGATGGTGCTGTCGCCGCCAGGAGCCGCTATCATTCACACATGTAGTGCCGTGCTCGGTTGGTGCCGTCGCCTTGTGCGACAAAGAAACATGATGAAGAAAGAAAAGAGGTGTACACGAAGGATTACGAAGCTGAACGGAAACAGCCGAAGCTAAAACGGCCCCAGGCGGCATGATGCCGTGGCCTTGGAAATTCGCTTCGAAACTGCTCTTGAGGGCACCAACGCAACCTCATCGCGGCACGGCACTACATGTGTGAATCACTTGCGGCCGTTTCCATGCATTTCAAATGGAGGAGCCGTTTTAGCGAATCCATCTGAAATCGAACGGCACCAAACGCAACGCAACCCCATCGCGGCACGGCACTATATGTGTGAATCGAGCTTTAGTCACAGTTATTCACATAGCTGCTTAAGCCAACACACATCGATTAGTCATTGCAACGGTGTGTGCTGCTTCATAAGCAACTATGTGAATTACTGTGACTAATCTCATCTTGTCTTGTCTTGACTAACCGGTGTACGCCTAGCCGTAGAGATGCTTGTGATAGAGTTGTAGTTTTGTGTTAGTTTTATAATATTAAAGGGTGAAGTTAGTTGTCAGGGAATTAAGTTGAATATCTTCAATGTATTATATTCTATATTCTAGTGACTAGTCTGTATATGACTAGAATATATTCTAGTCAGAATTGGGTTTTGATTAAATGATTAGAACAGCGGTCAAGCTTACGTCAAGAAGCAAAATTTCTTTCAAGTTCAAGCCAGTCCGTCCCAGCCGTTCTATTATCTTCAACGGCATACTCAAATAATTACCCAGCAAAACCAGTTCCTAATTGAGAACAATCTTCATTCAACAGTTATAGAGTATACGTAATTAGATCCAGGATAATCAGAACAGCTGACATCTTTCTTCCTTGATTTCCTTATTAAAAAAATTTCTTTTCTATTTTTATTTTCTACTTTCCTTCATGAATGCGGAGTCAGAGTCAGAGCAGAGTATAATATAGTACAGTATCAATGTACACTTTTGTTCTAGATAATAAGAATATTGTTGTTCATATTTTATTCAAGTTCATTCACACAAAATTTTAAGACTAAATTAATATAATTGGATGAAATTCTAGAAACACTGTGACATCCAAACTAATATTCTTATGTCACTGACATGAAGCTGATGAATTTCTTGAAATCATTTTCCTTTTCAGATCCAGTTTCAACCAAAATGATTTCCCATGAATGTATTATGCCAGAGCAAAGTTCTGTTCTGCGGTTGAATGAAAAAAACTTGTTTAAATTCAATTCTGACTCAACACTGTATCACCAATACATACGAACTCAGATTACAAACCCATATCACATAACAATAGTTATGATCTGGTTTGAATGTGTTTTTATCATTTTATGTAATCCAATTCTTTCATAACAAAGGATGAGTGCAATAGTCAGAATTTATGTAATCATGGACAAATCGATCAGAATGAATTCGATTTTGAAACACTCCGGTCATATCCCTATGGTTAACCTTGTTTTCTCTATGTTGATTTTCTATTATTTTGTTCATTTCGTCATTATACTCAGTTCATAATAACATGTTTATTCATGATATATTCTTTATATCAAAGATATATTAGCTTCTAACCTGTGATTAATGGAATAACTAAGATTATGTATTTTTGTAATATTATAAGCTTCAGGAAAGACAGGATTCAATAGATGCTTAATTTTTGGAAGAAGAATTGGAAGATTGACTGAAGAAGTTGGAAATTGAGGTAGAGAAGAGTTTTCTTGAGAGAGAACTCTATTCGAAGATAGGTTGTCATTTGAAATACACAAGTACCTACACAAGAGGGATAGAATTAGTGGCGACGCGTGGTATTTCCTATAGGAAATATACCCGGCGATGACCAAATAAGTATACCACGCTTCGCCACGGGATAGAATAGGTACTCTCTTTGCATCGATACTATAAAAAATATATGCTTGAAAAGCCCTAGCAGAGTACTAGAGAAAGCGAACCCTTCATCAGGCTGTAAAGCTGAAGATAAATAGTAACATAGAAAAGCAATAGTCTCCAGTCTTACTAACTCTGTTCTCTGTGATAGTATAGGCTACAATTGGAAAACAATTATAATAGATTGAATTAACTTTCATCAATCATCACAACTAAAGGATAAACTAAACATTATAAGTTTGATGACGAAATAAATAATTCTCATTAGCTGTCAGCACATCCAAGAAAATAAGAAAAGATTGAGAATTCAATTAAGTATTTTAACATGAAGAATGGATGACTTTGTACAACAACCCATTCTCATCAACTAACAGCTATGTTCACATTGGAAAAGGAGTCATGATTATGTTTATTTCGCGTTTCAAACAGAAGAAGAGTCTTTCCAGTGGGAGTCTGGTCTGCAACTGAAGATTGGCAAAGTAAACAAACATAAGAAACTGCTGAAGCAGGGTACTATGTTTGGCTCGCCTATAATTGGCGAGCACTGATCACAGTTGCTAAGTTAAGTTCTTGTAATAGACACCCGTCGCCTAATCTATGGGTTGGCCGGATCTTCAAATTTTATTCTAAATTTTGAATAAAATAATTTGAGAAAAAACACTGAAGATTGTTTTATATTCTAAATAGCTTGTCAACATTTTGGAATTTTAATTGTATTCACTGAAAGAGGACCTTCAATACAGTGTAAAGTATTGAAATGATCACACAGGAATAATAGCCCAACAATTTAATGAATTGGTAGAAAATGTGATGTAAATATGAGTTTAGAAGTTCATTCAATTTGAAAAATCGAATCATGAAAGTGGTGATTTTAGTGAATTGCAATAAGTTGATACTATGTTAATTTTGATGTTAATGTTGATAAGTTAATTTATAAGTTAGTAATGAGATATCAAATATCAATTCAATATTAATTATATTTTTGGTTTCTTGTTATACATCTTCGAAGTTTGTGTAGATAGTAAATTAGCATTATAACGGGTCATTGTTATTTCAATCGAGTATTGTCAATACTAGTTATAAGATTTTTAATATTCAATGATAGCTAGTAATATTGACCGTGAATTGTTGACAATGAACATTGTAGTAATTATTATATTATATTTAAATACTGATATCATTGTTTATTAAATCAATTGATTTTGTGATTATACAGGGATGGAACATATTGTCAAGGGAAGGAAAATTTCTTTTTTGATGGATGGAACATAAAATATCTGTCTCTACGTCTATCATATACTGTATAAAAATGTAGAGATGTGGCGATCATAATGTAGAAGCAGTTCCTAAAATAACTTCTACACCAGTATTGGGTCAGTGTACTTTAAAAGTTAGCAACTATGAAAATAAAAGCTTGAATTTACTGGGTCTGGAATGAAAATAATACGCATAGCAAGCTTGGGATAACGTGGAATTGACTAAATGACTTGCAATATTTCCGTAGGCCTATCTAATCAGAATTTATCAATATTCTTTGGTGTTAGGCTACTATCTGATTTTTATCTTAATTAAAAAATTAGTTTTCTCCAATGCTTCTTCATTTGAAAAGTTGCGTTTGTCCTTGATTAAATTGTAATCATTATTTCTAATTAAGCCACCAAAATAATTAAGTAGAGTGGGGTCTCTAAGATAATCTCATTAATTAACTTTTGTTTTTAATAGAGCTAGTAGAATTATTTCTTTATAATTCAGTGGATTTTGAAAGAAAAGGTTTTCGATTATGGTTAGGTAATCAAGGAGTTCGATTATTTTCTTAATGAGATCATTATGAACGTATTCTTTATTAATAGGATATCCCAGAGAAGAAATTGAAATGATTTCAATATGCAGCATTGATCATGTATCATGAAAATTTAGATGCCCTATAATACAGTGAAAAGGAGTACATACACTAGACATGAATAATAAGACGTTTTAGATGTTGAGTGTAATAATCTCCTATGTCTAGTGTGTACCTGTCTTTCTCCTGTTACGAAATTTTTCAATTTTTATAAAACAGGCACCCGAGCAATGATTGTAATTAATAGTTACTATCCCTTTCAATTTTCTGTAGAATGATACATGTTCCTAAATATCAATAAAGTGTAATTTCTTTTTGTTTTGAGTCTGCTACACATGGATCTGTAATTCACATAAAAATGAAGAGTTAAAAATTTTCATTTGCTTACTTTTACCAGGACTAAAAGTTATGTACCACTAGTTACAAAATTAGAGTGGATTAAAACAAATAGATAGACAAAAAATAGGCTGGATAATCATACAGTATCAACCAACAACAACCAATACAGTATAATATGGTACTGTGCATACACTGAGCCTGAATCATCATCATATCATTCCTTTTGTCAAAAACGTCATGTAATTCCTTGTATGATCAAACTTGTTCATTCATCAATATTCTTTTCCCCATCTTTTTAATTAGTTTTATTAACTTAATTGAATTATATCGAATAGAGTAATTTTTATTTCCTTCGAAACTATTCTATTCTTAGCCAAGCTCTATTAATTGGCATTATCAATTATTAGTTTGAAGTTTAAAGAATGGCCTACGATAATTTTTGAAATTCTGATACTTTTGCCAACACTGATAACATAGAGCGGATGTACCATCGACAAAAAATAAATAAATGACGTAGTTGGAGTATCTCAGAGGGAATTTACCGATTTCTAAAGATTAAACATTTAACAACTTGAAGAATTTATCCATATTTATTTCCTTCTTCTTTTTATTCAACAATGATTATAGATGAGATTGTATTCTATTGCAAAAACATTGCTATTTTTAACGTAATGAGATGAGCTGCTACTTGAACTGTCATGTTGTAAACTGTTTCTGTTACCATGGCAACTATGAATGATTCAACCTAAGATATTTTATATTTATGCATAAATATTATAGAAATTTATTTACATGGTTCAGTACTCACTTGCTGGATGATTTCACTAGTTTCTTGGCACGTTTTGGCTTGACCAGTCCGTAGACTGTTTCGAAAAAATTTCACTAAAATTGGCAAACACTAATTTCTACTAGATTTTCATTAAAATGCACTGCTAAAGCTGGCAACCGTTGAGCACTGGTCGTTATTGTCGGTTGATGAAGATGATAATTTTAAGACACAAGTGCACGCTGACATTTTCAGAGCGATTGCGATCCGCTCGAAGGCTAATTTCGAACTAGCGATTGTTTGTAAACAGTCCTACTATAATCAGACCAGCTAACCTGTAGATTGAACAACGTCTGTTTCCAGACTGCGCTGCCCAGCTGGACCAATGGCAGACGCCCGTCTTGTGACGTCACGGCCCAGGCACAGCTCTGGCGGAGACAGCCGAACGTGCTCGGAAACACCCGAACGCTGCCGATTCTGTTATCACTAGTGTTATGAATGGCGATGAGGTTATATTTAAAAAAAAATTATTTTCTGTCATCACATATTAATAATATTGTTTAGATACATTATATATTATTTTCATAATTTTAAACACGATTTTTCAAAATTTATACTATTCAAAATTTAAATTTGTTCAGAATAAATTTAATTTTGTTCAAAATTTAAACACGATTATTCAAAATTTATACTATGTGATTTGTGAGAACTATTGACTTATAAAAATACAAAAATTAAGTCAATTCATCAGTGATAAGAAAAATTAAAGTTAATTGTGAACAAAAAACATTCTATCAAAAGGCTTCACATCCCTGTCTAATAATCAGAGAGTGATAACATAGAAAACTTTTAATAATGCTTGGTTGAGTGATATCTAATAATAAACAACTGGAGAAAGGATAGCAGAACATTGTAAGAGCAATCAGCAAATGATAATCATCAGTACAATAATTACTACCAATCGAAAAAAACGTGGAAAAGAGGTAGAGGCATTGTTTTGTGAGTTGAGGAAAACAATTTTTGCTACATGCGAGAGGTAATTATTGGGAAGAGGGTTTAATAATTCATCAATTTAGTGTTTGAAGTGGAAGCTAGTTATTGATTGAATTTTTCCAACTGTTGATATCATTGTTTTCTTATATTCACGTATTTCAATGTACACAAAAATTGAATTGGGCGTTTACTATATTGGTATTATGTAATGACATTTTGAGTGGACAATTCAATATTAATTGAAAATTATTACTATTAAATGAATATATAATTAATAAATCAAATTCATTGTAGCAGACTCATTTTTATTTGAATGTTTGGTATTCAGTTCGATTTTCTAAAAAATTATAGCACTCTATTATTAATTCAATCAAAATTTGTTCTTTGAAATTTCCTCATTAATTAATTGATTTTTTGAACTCCATCATATTACCTCCTAGAAATCAGGGGACTTTCTGCTTTATAAACACTCTCAGGAGTCCTGTAATCACAGAGAAGAAAAGACTGTGCAGAGATACAGTCAGTCGACATATCAATGTATTTTAGGCTAACAGAGTTATTCAATAAATAATTGATTGGTCTATGCGTCTATGGTATCTCATAGAACGCCGTCCTTTCCATGTATAGTGTGTGTCCGCCTTTTTCCTGTATTAAAGGACTTAAATTTTTTATAAAATAGTCCCTATTCAAAATGCACCCTATCAACAACTCTCCCTTTCCTGCATCCCCAACCTACCCCTTATTCCTTAATCGAGCAATTCATTGCGATTTTGTGATGGATACTTTCCACTACTATTACTAGTCCCATTTACAGCTATCGAGACCAAATGACAACACATCAGCTTCAAAATGATCCTAGATCACGACTTACAACTTACTTGAAATGCTTGGCGTGGTGGTCCTCACTCTTCGCCCAAATACCCCGCAAGACGGGGTTTTTTGCAGTTCTCGGTCGGCTGACGTTCCAGGCACGTTTGTGACCCACTTTGTCCCTTCCGGCAACAAACTGCCATTCCAAAACCCCCCACCCACCCCCAAACATGGGTCTTTTTTAGTTTTTATTCAGGCGAAACGTTCCCCTGCTTCTCAACCAACATCTGTATTGGCGTTCCTCCAATTTGGAAATTTCTCAAGTTGACAAGAGGGAATCATCGTTATTATAATAATTATTTTTATAAACTGTTGATGATTCATGCTCTATGAATCTTATTGGTTCTGGTTGATGTTATTTTTTTCTCCTGCCATTTTGGAGGTTTTCACTTTGTAATTGTCGAACTTCACTATTGTGGATCTAGCGAATCGATTACATTTTACATAAGAGCTCATTATAACTCTTTCTTGAAGTTTGTAATAATTTAATTCAGCAGTACAGGAAGGTATCAAACGAAATAAAAAATCTAAATAAGCTGATCCATAGCCTAATCAAAGAATTGATACTTTTCATGAGTAGGCTACTCCATAAATATGAGAGGAGAAGTAACTTCTTAGTAGACTCAATGTGTGGTGTATTTTAATTTATTGATCAATCATGAAGTGATCAATAAGATTTTTACTTAGATCGTAGCACATAATTATGATTGAGTACAGTATTAATTGATCCTTCATCTGATTATTCGAAAGAATCCAAGAGAAAAATGTGTTTTCGCACCTCTAAATTCATAAATTCATTTTTGTACTACATCATTCATTAAAGTAATTAACTTTATTAGATAAATTCATCGAAATTATCAAATAAATGCATTAATTTTATACGTGAAGCAGTTTTTAGCCTTTCTACTCACGTCCTGAGGTAACTTGAAAAAATCCATAACTCTACCAACTTCAAACCCTATCTCACAAAAGAAGAGTGATACCAAATTCCCGATAACACTAATTAGCAAGTGTCTCACGCTCATCCTAACATAAAAACCTGAAGAGCCTATATCAGTTTCTGCTTGTACAGTCTCGAAGTTCGAGAAGTGGAACATGTCAGGCCTTATCAGTCGAAGTACGCTAGTAATGACATCATATAGGGGAAGTAAATAGGGTCTCAGATGTACAAAGCCTCACTATATACCTATATACCTTCACGGTAGGTGTAGCATAGTACATGTATTCTGCAACGCCTCACTAAAACATACTCCTATATATACACTCTATATAAAACATACAACAAGGCTTCACTAGACTATACATACTATATACGTTGTTTATATTGAGGCCTCACCCTTCATTTTATATCATTGGTGTAATATATATTTTATATATTTATAACAAGAAGGTTTCACTATACTATAAATATATGTACACGCTCTATATCAGCACACAACAGGGTCTAACTATACATGGTTTATATTATGGCCTCACCCTCTATATAAATTGGAGTATACATAGCACACATCAAGGCTCAACTACATATCCAAGCCTACATACATGGTTTTATTGAGGCCTTGCACTCCCCTCCATATCAAAACATTGGCAACGCAATGCACAGTAGAGGCTTTCTGCCTCTCGCATGCAGCAATGTTATTTTCACACCCTCTACTGAAACAAAGATAAAGGGTGCAAATGGAGCGGAGGGTAGGAAGGCATGTCATCATCATGGAGTCAACCGCAGGTACCCGAATCAATTTTCACCTGTCAAAAGTCCAATGCTCACGCATTGTTCTCTACCATTGCAGTGAATTAATCTTGTTATCGGAATTTAGCAAGCGTAGACACGGGGAGAGTCGGCGCGAAACTTGATGTATGAATAAAAGCCAGAATTAAAAATGGAATATTTATAAAAATTAGGTTGGAGAGACATTTTGGATACTGTGTCTATGTTTTCATTCATGTAAGTTCTTGCTTGAATAGATAAGTGGATAAATAGAAAATGTAGTACAGTATCTGAATGTAAAATGTATAATGTTCGAAGCCAATCAAACTCTGTAGGTCCATTTACAGTCAACTTGCCCATTTCAGCACAAGCCAAGAGCTTATGTGGGCATCACCACAGCAAAAATATCTATATAAATATAGCAAGAGCAAAAATATTTCTATATAAATTTAGCTAGAGCAGCATAGATGAATGTTTTAGTAATGAATAGTACAGTGACAGTCACTGAAATGATAGAGCAGTAGATAAATAGGCTATTGTATTCATAGTACAGTATATATACTCGTATTTATGATGAAATCCAAGCTTTTTTACCCAGTTTGTGTTCCACAGTCAATAGCAGTAAACTGAAGAATTTTGCAATTGCTTTGTCTTGTTACCTGGAGTTCTCTCCTAATGTTTCAATAGCTTGAGGTGAAGTCGAGAATATTGTTTGAAAGTTAATAATATTATGATAATAATATTATTCTTGAATAGTAGGTGTAATTTGACACTACAGAAGGTGAATTGGAACCTTTTTAGTATAATCCGGCCAGCGTATTCATCTATGTTACATTGTTTCACAAAAAAATGATTTTTTGATCAAAATGCTTTTGAGGGGATATCTGGAAATCAATGTTTTATTGATCACTCGAAATACAAAAATGTGAATTTACCAATATTACAGTTATATTGAAAAAAATAAACTATAGAAGAATAATATTCAATAATCCTATCAAATAATATTTTTAGCTATTAATCTGGCAATGGTAATCCAGTCTTCAAAAATCGACCAATGAAAATCCACCCATAGTAACTAAATTGTCCATTGTAACCCCGATCATGTTCAACCGGCTCGATATTCAGAATTCATTGGGATTGTTATGTCAATTATTACGTTCTGAGCTTCAACTAATTGATGAAATTGAAGGGCAATAATTTTGCAGACCATTGAGCGAAAAATGAAGTTTATTGTAGCCGCCAGTGGGAATAATCTTCGCGTGGAACGTAAATAACTGTGACATTTTGAGATCGAAAGGAGACCTCAGAGAAATTCGCTTTCAGTTTCCCCTGATAATTCACGCCTCAATAAATACATCGGCAGCGATAAAGATGGTTTACCGATTTAAAATGATCGATTGTGGTTGTGAATTGGTTTTTTCGTTAATCATTGGATCAATGTTTGGTTTCTCACATCCGTTCTACAGAATTTGAAATTTATATCGACTATGACCAATAAAAAATTATGTTTGTTGGACATTGGAACTGGATACGTTAGCTGAATACAAAATTACAGAGAATAGCTCAATAAATTCTTCAGATGTTGACAGATGTCTTGATTAACAGCAAGCAATTAATTCATTTCACCCAGAGAGTATCAAATTCATCATTTCGATATGACTGTACTCTATTTTTGTTTTGAGTGAGTCAATTGAACTTGGTCAACATCTTTATAAATAGAATGAAACTGTGGTTGTCTGTGAAGCAAGACTTAAATGCAGATAACTGTACAAGGATCTAATTGCATTGGACATACAAGTGATATTCAATTATTGTCACATGCAAATAAAAGTTTGATTATAAGTAGCAGCAAAAATTTGGAATTTTCAAATGAAAGTTTGACTATAAGTAGCACTGTAGAAGCAACTATTCAGGAGTGAATTACCAAAGACAATAGAAATATCATCTCTATACATGAAGTGCTTGATGTACCATAGAGTAAAACTTATACCATGAACTATATTCGATAGTGTGTTTTGTCTTAATGCAGTATTATTTACGATCAAGATAAATCTTATATAGCAGGATTATTTTAAATTGTCAGAAAACAGCTGATTGATGTGCGCTAGTTTACTGACGTTAAATCAGCTGTTTTCTGACAAGTTGAAACTGTAACTGTTTGTACTTATTCATTCATATTTCAAGGGTGCACACCAATATTATACAAAAATATTTGGAGAAAAAATGAGCACTTAGCCGACATTTTTGGTTTTCATACTGTAGGCACTCCTTGTTATTCCCAAAAGATGAAGTGGGAAAGAATTGATTATTATCTTTCATTACAATTATTTGAAAATTGGAAATTTATAATTCACCAAGAAGAAATATTCAGAACATTCTTCAACTTGCAATAAGAGACCATTCTTGAACTTCTTTATTTTCATGAGAAAGCAATGTCATTCGAATACTGTTAAACTCTCAATAACCTCATAATATTTTCGATAAAACTTCAAATAAAAATAAAATTCAAAATATAAAACATTTGTACCAGAAGTACAAGCAAACGATTCGATCTGATTGAATTTCGAGACATAAATTGTGCAGACTGTCCTCCATTTTCAATCTGCCATTAGTGACAGCCATTTGCCGAATACGTGTAACATCGCCATTTTGAATCAATGAACACTGATAATTGTAGCCAATCACATCTTCAGTGCAAAAACCATAGATAAATAAATAATAAACTTCTGACCAATCACGGAATGACTGTTGTTTCTTCCCCCATTGATTGTAATGCGTATTGTCAATAAACGAAGGAGATAATACTTGGATCCATGATATTCCCTTGGAAAACTGACTGCTAACATTAAAACTTATATCACCGACAATTTTGTATTGTATTTATATGTTGTATTATTGTATTGCTTTCGGAAATTGTGTGTAAATAAATGAAATGAATGAATTTTAATGCAGAAATGCATATTACCAATGATAATGAATACTCTAGAATGATTACGTAGATTACTCTCTTACTTCCATGTAAACCGGTTTGAATCTGTAATTTGCTAACGATAAAAAGACAACCAACCTGAGGGAATAATAACAATAATCAACAACCATGAAAATGACCAATACAGTAACTTAATCGCCTGCAATGCAGGAAATGGAGGGTGTTTAAGGGTTCACATCCAATTAGGACATTTTCCCTCTGTTTTCTTCGCACAAGATTCTTGCCACCTCCCCCTCTGAGAACTTTACTGCTGTGTAAATCAGAGAATTGCCGGCTTTTCCTACTCCATTTTCAACAACACACCCACAAGACTCAAGTGTATAACTCTCGTCCCGAGTGATACTTCACGTTTGGTCAAATTAGGAAAGAGAATTTGTCTCAAGCACGGAAGGCTTTCTTTTTCAGAAGATGTAGTCCAACAGCTATCTTATGTCCATATGTCCATGTGTGCTACACTGCATGCTAGCTCAATGCTTGATCATATCATACTCTTTGAAATACTATTCAAATATAATAGTTTCATATATGCAGCATGATGCAAACAAAAATCGACCAAGTGTGGACATATGGAATAGGTGATTGGGAAAAAGATGTGAACGACTGGATGTATTATGAATCGAGTTGCAGGTTAAGTGGGGTTCCGGACCACCAAGAAGAAAGTGCTCATTTGAAAATGCTCGTACTAAACTTCTGATTTATTTACCTGACCTAAATAACAATGCGCTATGTTGAATAGGCCTCCGATTTAGTATCATATGAGCCCTGAGCCATCTTAAAGTACGATCATTTTGAAGAACTAAACATTGGAATTATGAAACTTATAGGAGTCATTCACTCTTCCAAATGAAGTCTTACCACTTCAGTAATCAGTTATTTTCAAATTGATTAAAAAAAACACACAAATACAAATTTTGGATTGGGCTAAGAAATGACCAGTAACTGAATGACCATCAAAAGCATGCTAAGTATAGCACGATCCTTTTAACTTGTCAGAAATCAGCTGTTTCGATAATAATTAAACAGGGATTTCGACACAATAATCAAAAAGCTTAAAAGTCTTAAAGACCTTTAACTTAAAGTCTTTAAAAGACCTTTTTAAAGAAGACCTTTCAAAGAATAACTTTTTAAAAGACCTTTTTAATAATCTGCGAGATTCAGCATTTGTAGGATTGTGATATTGCAGAAATGACCAGTAACTGAATGACCATCAAAAGCATGTTCCTTTACCCACTACAGTATAACTGCAGCTGTAATCACCTCAACGACTACATCTTCTTTATCTCTTTTGCTTCTCCACTTGTCTACTCCTTCTCTTCTTCTCTTCCCAAAGATATTTCACCTGTACATATACATGTATTTTGTTAAGAGTAATCTCTATTTTTGGGAGTAATCTCAACAGAAAAGGAAAACAGTGAGGTCCATCTATGAATACTAGTTCAGTATTTCAATTTTCACATCAAATCCTACGAATACTAGTGTTCCTATTTTAAAATAAAGTATATATGAATGGATTATTTCTAATTTCACCTTAAAGTATTTAGTACCATTCAAGTATTACAAAGTAGGATATTATTCTCCATAGGCCTCATCTCGCCTAATCATATTTGATCAAATTAAGAGTAATAATAGTAATTTCGAAAGTCATTCTCATTTTACTGACTTTCAATTTAGCGTTATTTACAAAACTACATTCCATGTTCATCTAGTGAAAATGGCTTAATATTATGTATCGCTGAAGATTTTCGAAAAATATTTCTGTAGGCCTGCTCAGTGCATGTTTTCCCAATTATATCTAACCAAAACATGAGACCCCAACAACCTGGCTGAGGAATCGTGTCGTGTGTGTTTGGGCTCTTTGTGTATACGGCGAGTGCTATAATTTCACCCTCGCAGCGTCCTCAAGAATGAAAGGGGAGCGCCGCTGTATTGGGGGTTGCAGGCTAGTGTGAGGGTTGCTCAGCTCAGGACTCAGGCGTGTGCTCCTCTAGCTATGACTCACGTCACTTCGTATCTCCGGATTGGTTTCACAGATCTTTTGTTCTAAGTTTTTGAAAGCAATAGTGGAAAAAATCCAGAATGGCTCATACTTGCTGATTGTGTAATTTCTTATTCTACAAAAAATCTATGATTGGTAGGCTTTCTATTTTGAAATAAAATTCAACGACTGTAAGTTGAGTAATCATTTTAGAATTTCTCGTATTTCAACATCGGTAAAAGAAATACTAAAATTCCTTTATTTACATTAAATTCTGTCATCACTGCTATTCTTATTTTTAAAAACACTGCTATAATATTTGATTCCTATTTTCACACTAAGGCTCTACTCACACTTGGATACTCAAATCGCGAATTTACTCAGTTACTGAAATAATAAACATGTATTTTCAAATGATGACGTTCAGACAATACGGTTGTAGGATCGTCTGAGCGTCATCATTTTAGAATAAATGTTTATTATCCGAGTCGGTGAGTAGCCGCGATTTAAGTATCCAAGTGTGAGTAAAGCCTAACTGCTATGTTCAATGATATTCTGTCAATGATATTTCACTATCATTTATCTGGGTTGATTACAGTATCTAGAGTCTATTGATATCCATGATACTGACGATAGTGATAAAATCGATTGAAGAATTACTGGTAATTTTATGATTTTGAGATGCATATTTTTGGTATATTGGAGAAAATTTCATTTATTATTTTTTATATGTTTTTATATATTTTTCAGGCTGGGACCACTGAAACCTGTTCAGAAATTGGGTCTCAATGGAAGGAAATCGTCCAATTGGTTGAAATGTACTGAATATAGTTTTCACTTTTTATTTAATTATTATTCAATTCACAATCGTTGTTAATTATTTCTTCATTTTTTATTATCTATCAACCACTTTATATCTCAATTTGAGAGGCGTTTCTTGCCTCAGTTTCGATCAACTGTCAATGGTGAGCAAGTTTCAATAGCATCTAGGCGAGTGCCTGAACTCAGTAAGTTGTTCTACTTTTTGAATTCGCACGCTGGAATCGAAATCTAAAAATATCAAGCAATAAAATGTCTAGAGTCTAGACCTAGACGATAGAGATAGAATCGATCGAATCGTTGAATTTTTCAAGCAACATAAAAGGCAAACAAGTGAAGTCAAATCAATCATATTGATTAAATCCGTGATCGAAACGTTTTTCACCCAATGTGCAAAAAATAGCAATGTTGAAGAAATAGATTCGTGTAATTATCTTCCTCTTTGTAGAAGATCAGTAACTTTAATCATGGACTCTATTTCATGAATATCGTAGAACCTATTGCCTTTTCAACGAAACTACTCTGTATAAGATAATCTTTGTCAGTATTAATTCTTAATTCAGTCTTCATAGACTAAATAAAAATTTTCAACTGGTAATCTTCCTTCAACCGTTTTCAAGTGCTGATAGATGAATTACAGAGCAGCATAGGGTGACTTCTGAAAAACTTGACTTATAGCTGGACTAGGAATCAATCATTTATTTTTATCGCTATCAAAGAGAATTGAAAGTTTCTTTTTTCCAAGCTACAAGAAGTTTGTGAGATGATATTCACCAGAGACACTTTCAACTTTACCGACAGATTGAAATATCAACAATATTGAAAGGAATACTTGAGAAAGACTGATCAACTGAGAAAAATGGCCCAATTTTTCAAGTAACAGCTCCTCTTTACGTCCAAGCTTATCCTAATTAAAGTCAAACTGGGCCTAGTGAGATTAATTGTCTGATGAATAATAATTGTTTTTGTAGCCGCTAAATAGTCAATGACCCTATTAATAGAGACATAACTTTCGAGCATTCTGCGAGAGTATTTTCATATGAGTGTTATTGAACAAATACAAGCCCTTCTCAGACTATATTTATCTATAGATATCTTTAGATGATGATAGATAGCAATGGGGGTGCGCCTGGACTGATTGTGTATTATAGAATAAGTATATTTGGGGTAAAAGTATAACATTATTCTCATCTTCATCACTGTCTTCTTCTCACTATCTTATACACAATTTTAATACAGTGTTATACACTGCTTTACTATAGTGTTTAATTGAACGTACATTGTATATATTGCAGTATGTAAAAAGAGTGAGAATTTAGGATAAAAGTAAATAAATATTACTGTTAGGTCTTATGAAGACTTAATCGTCTCCTATGAAGAAATAAAAGTAAGTAAGTAGATTGATACAATATTGATTGATTGGTTTTTTACATTATCTTGTTTTAAAATCGTTAAAAGTTTGGCTTCTACTCTACACACAAAAATGACCCATCACAATGGGTTGAGATTCTTGATTATTTTGATTTTTTTTTCAATCAGAAGACGGTTTAGATTCATCAACTGGCATATATGCTTACATTACAGCCATCTACTTCCTAGTCAGTTCTAGTCACTTCCTAGTCTTCCTAGTCACTTCCTAGTCAGTACTTCCATCAGTTCCAATCGACGGCGCTCTTATTCACTGTTGGACTTATGGACACTTATCCACTCTATCATACGCACTTATCTATGACAGGAGATCTTGAAAGCTATTAGAATCCAATAATTACTGTAATATTTCTATTGAACTTGATGTTTCTAACCTTCCATATCATTCAATCAACTTATGCACTCTACTATTAACATGCACATGAGGTATAAATGGGACGAATGTTCAGTTCACCTAAATTACAAAATCATTGAGAAATGGTGCACAAAGAAAAACATTTCCCCTTCTCCTGTGACTCTGAAATAGGTTTCGTCACGCAACGAAAACAACATGTGAACAGAACAGCAACAGACTTCACTGTGCTCGAGATGCCGTGACAAGTATAGTAAACGACTGGTGCGTTTTGAGCATAGAACTATATACATGGATATAGGATATATGGATATTTCTATGGTTTCGAGTCTGCATTGACAGGCCAACCAGGAACACCCTACCCTGGCTTGCTCCGCTCCGTAATTTCTGGCTAAATTTGAACGCACTAAAACATTGCAACCTGCTATTACCGTGCATCATAATTCGACCAAGTTCTAATACACTAATGCAGTTTGGCATTCATTAATTTTGAAATGGTGGTGGTTTCCTTGTTTCCCAGAACCCTATCTTGACATTCTTCCATTACTTGATGGCACATCTACTAATGAAAAATTCTATTGTCTTTTAATTACTTGATAAATATTCCCGAATGAGTGTGGTTTCTCATTCCAGAGCTTTCTTCACTGAGCTGTGCTCCAATACAAATAAATAGTTATAGACATTTATTGATAAATATTAGAGAATTATCAATTAATTGGAAGGCCAGTGACATTTTATTCAAACAGTTCGTTTTCTTATTCAAAAGTATGGGATTTTTAAATCATTTATGAACACACCTTTTCCAAAAAATACAAAATAGATACAACACAATGGGAAACATTGATTAGGGAGCCTCGTTAAAAATCGTGTTAATCCACCATAAAATACTTTGAATAAAATCTCTGTGATTTAAATTGTCTGATATACTAGGAGCTTTGAACAAAAGTTCAAACTGCAAAGTTTTTATTGATCAGTGAGATGCAGAAAATATGCATGCAATGCGCGCGTGAAAAAGTTCAATTTCCCTCAAGAAATCTCGTATTCTCATGTAAGTGAGGTTTCATTTTTTATGATCTTAATACATGAATATTCCGTGATCTACAATTATTATACAGCGTATTAATCATTATACAATATTATGTAGATAAATAATCTATAAAACAGTTTACTTGAAGAGATAGGGTAAAAAGTTTACAAGAGGTAGAAAGGAAGAAAAAAGAAAGAGGGAATGGAGAAGAAAGGAGGGGAAAGAGTGGAGTAAGTCGAAAAACGAAAGAAAAACAAGGTAGTAGAATGAATAGGGGCGAAAAGAAGAAAAAGAGAAGAGAGAGAATTAACAAGGAAGGAAAAATAGAGGAAAAGGAACACGGAAGCAAAAATAGAGGAAAAGGAACGAGGAAGAAGAATGGGAAAAGATGAAGAATGAGAGAAGAATGGAGAGGAAGGAGGAGAGAGAGAAGGAACAAGAATTGAGATAGAAGAAACAGGCTCGAAGAAAAAATGAGAGAAAAGAGGAGAAACAAGAAAAAATATTGAAGGAAAACAAGAATGGAGGAACACGAAAGGAGAAAGAAAAGGTGAGAAGAAAGAAGAAAGAAATACATAAGAAAAGAGGATGAAAAAAGAGCAGAGAAAAGAGAAAGGAAAAGAAGAAACTAAGTGGGTACGTCATGTGGTGTGAATCCGGGAATAAAAAAAATACTAGTAAATAATAAATCAAATACATGTACTCTATTGAGTTGCACCCTCTACTTGATAAGACTTCATCGCGCTATCAGAATGTTTTGAAGAAAGCCAGAAATCAGACGAGGGGCGTTGGACCACCCATCAACCCGATCCGACGATTGAAGAAAACCTTCTGCTTATGAAAGTTATTTAAGCCGCATCCCAAATACATCCGCGTCTATTCATATCTCCAGTCACAGCATGCGACGGTCTCATCAAACGAGTCACATGCCAGATTTGAAGATGGAAGAAGATAAACAGTTCAATTCAGATTTTGAACCAATTGATTATTGAATCTTTGAAGAAAAAAGAGTATTTAGAAGTTTAATTATTCCCTCTACGTCGGATAGTAACTTATTCTAAACTTCAATCACAGTTTTGAATGGCATTCCAAGAGAAACGTCGAATAAATGAAAAGACAAGATGTTGTCAAACCACTGATTTATTAGAAAATCGAGATAACGGTTTCGGTTGTTACACCATTATCAATCTCTGGTAAACTGAAAATTTAACGTACAGAGCAGCAGTATTTATACTAACGGTAAAGTACCGCTATTGGTAGACGCTCTAGCCAATGACCGTGAACGGCTGCCATTGGCCTAGACAAGCTCCTCCCCGATTAGCGGTTCATTCAAACATTACAAAATGGCGATTTAAACAGAAAACATAATTGAAGAACAATAAATAGCTACAATAACCTAAGAAATAAATGAAACAGTATTACGGAAGAATAAGAAAAACAAAGGAATAAACTAATACCGTAATATCTGCCTAACAAATTATGATAAAATGAGATTTGTGGTGTTGTATTGATTGAAATGAATTTGGTCATTCAAACTCAACTGTTGATCATCTTTTGTTACCCTAGTTATTTCTAGAGCTTCCAGTATGTTGAGAATTCTGCCCTTGTTAGAAACGTCGAAGATTTTTTATTGCAATGCAATGCACAATGATTGTTGCATTTCGTATTTTAAAACTCAGATCAACAACTACATCTTCGAGCAGTAAGCACATCAGAGTCTGTTTCATAAAAAATCAGAATAATGCTTATCAAGTTTGTCCTTTCTCAGATATTGTAGGACTTTGAATTAGATTGAATGAGAAATGTCAGTCTACAGTCTACACGATGTACAGTATGCATGCATACTATGCAACGTGTATCCGTGACTTCAAGGCATTTTTATCCTCCTGAAAATGTTTAACAAAGCATCTATTCACTTTCTATTTTGCATATCGACTATAAACGAGAGCTGAATGAATTTCGCAATTTCAATCTCTGCATTCCAATCGCTTTACCAAGTCTTTTATAGTTTCTTCTTGACCCAAATCCTTATTCTTCTGGAAAATTAATGCCAGAGCATGAATTCTATCATAATTTTGCTAGCACATATACGATTGAACAAACCATATCATTACTGTTATATTTAATTTATGGGAAAATTTCTAGTTCAGTAGAATATTGCATTGATAGCAAGATAAGTTTTTCTAATGATTACATTTACTAGCACTATACTGTCCTGTGTAATGCGTAATGAATAAATTATTATTGAATCAAAAGGTTCCTTGAATAGTCTTTGCATTAGTGCATTATTGAATAATTTTACTGCAAGTTGCGCAAAAGTTCAATTGAATTTAACCACCGTCAAATGATGTCATTGCATTGAGGATGCAATTTGTTCATTGCAGATTCGTTCATTGATTCTTGTGACATTATTTTATTGACTGTTCAATTCAATTGGATTTTGTGCTAGTGTCTGTTAGTATATGTCTATAATATAATAAAATATAATGATTATATTATTGTTTATATTGAACTGGATTTTCCATGAACCATCTTTGGCTACAGAATCTTTCCCTTTCATGTTTTTCACTCTATTTCCTACTTCTATGTTGTGCTATTCCGTTGAACCTAATAAAATTGAAAGTATATTGATGCCAACAATATTGATATTGTCTACTAAATATAGTTTTCATGGCGTATCAAAACAGGTGAAGGAATACAAGTAAAGTCCTCAATCCGTGCTGTTAGATGCAGATACAGATTATAAGACATTTTAATTATCTGGTAACCTATAATATTTATACAGCCTTTTTCAGAAAGCAGACGTTTGGCACACACATATCATTCCGCAATAGAATCTGTACGATGAAAAGATACTTTGTAACTGTAACCTAATCCTTATGCATGTTTATTATGATGCTCACCAGGCATTGGAAGCCATTAATTAAATATTTATTGACAATTCGTTCACCAGCCAACTGAACTTGTGTCTGGAGAAGATTAAAAGGCCTTCTTTATAATGCAAGTGAGTCATCGCTGGTAGAGAGGAGAGAAAGTGAATGAGAGAGAAAGGGAGAGGAAGAGAGAGAGAGAGAGAGAACTGATTAGGTCTTTGGTTGGAATAGTGAGGGTTGAATAGTTCAATCGAAGAGGGGAATGAAGCCCTGAATGGGAATGGACGAAGACGTCCGCATCAGAAGCAAGAATAGAACACAGGAATTTGTGTTTGTTGATGAAAACATTGCCTTTAAAAGTCTTCAATACGGTACATAATCTGTTTACAGTCTGTAAATTTGTAAGTATCTTGAGATGTCTATCATCAATTTTTTGAAGGGATTAGCTGATGAGATGAATAATAATGATAGTAAATAGGCTACAATTTCAACAACTAAATTCAGAAGATTTTAATCTGTTTCTCGTGATAGAGATAGATAGATCTCGTGATAGAGATCAGGTATCTCGTGATTACCTGATTAGATGAATAATAATGATAATAAATAGGCTACAATTTCAACAACTAAATCAAGAAAGATTTCAATCAGTATCTCGTAGTTTGACAAACTTTAAAAATTGAAAGATAAGCTTCAATCTCTGTTAATATGAGGAATTGCTACTGAGACTGATAACAATAATTTATAAGTGAATGTCGTGAATGGTATAGCAATCATTACTGTGATAAAATTGAAGCACAAGATTAATTATATTACCATTAATTAATTATTATAAATATTACCATTATTAATTATATTACCATTGAATTCATCTAGTTAAAAAATATTTATATTTTTTATAAAGTCTCCTTTTTATCATTATCTTCTATTATTACTTTTGTTGAATTTATGAATGCTACTACAGTATTCATTTATTTGAACAATAACATATTGATCCATGAACTTATTATTGCTTATAATTTAATTAATGTATCAGCTCTTTGTTTCATAAAATGGTTTCAACCAAATAAGGATCTTAAAAAGGGTAGGGGTGAGGGGGCACCTTTGAACAGAGGCAGCTTTGAACACATTCAAATTTCTCTACTGTTAGTAATGACTGATTGCCATCGACATCTTATTTATCTAGTCCACTCCTAATGTAAGCTTCGTCGTTCACTGGAACCGTTTCATCCGAAAAAGTCTGAAGTCCGATTAGCTGGCCATTTGATTCCAAGTTAGAATTGTAATAATGCATAATAATTATAATAATGCCTAATTACAGTTCGGACGTAAACCGTTCCAGTGGAAGACGAGGCTAATCTACCAGCAGATCGAATGTATTATTTCGCATATCCTTAGTCCATGCTAATGAGCTTTTCGACAACATTCAAAACTTTTTTCATTCTTATCATAATTATTACTCTTATCAGTATCACCAATATATTGCCATGAGTAGAGTATGTTATCTACCGAACCGGAAGTAGATTTCCATGGAATATGAGCTCTAACATAATAATGTTTCCTATCAGTCTACCCGAGGCTTTTAAATTGTTTTTGGAGAACTCAAGCTCACTGGTGAAAGCTAGAGTCTTGTGTAGATGATAACATCCAAAGAAATTTTTTGTACAGTATTTTCGAGTTTATCTAGGCTAATACGAATGAAATCAATTAACGATAAGCCTATAGTTTGAACTCATCCACGATTAAAATAAACTAAACTAATACAAATTAAATATATTTTTAAATTGAAGTTGATAGACACTGTAACGCGTACATGAGGATTACAAAGTATCGGTTGTAACAGCTGTCAACTGATGGAGGTCCTCGCTTAGAACGTCATAGAAATCCTGAGTCAGAAACTGATCAATTCTTTTATTCACAAAAAGTGTAAGCTCCAATACCTTTCAGCTGGAATTCATCGAATCTAAATCTATTACAGTATCACCAAGAAAATGAGATGCAAGGATGATTATAAGGATCAAATTCCCATCGATCTTCATTCAAGAAGCCGGATTATTTTGTTCGAAATGTAATGAAGTGCATAGTTTATTACATAAATGATTGCTTATCTTATCAGAGATCAAATACTCATTCACCGGCTCATCTTTCAATAAAAATGTCACAATACAGTAAAGTAAATCAGATAGCATTATTGTTAATGATAAGCCCAAGAAAAAGGAACTACATCGATTTAGCACCAAACCAGGTAACTTTCAAAATGTTTGAAATTCATTTGCTGATGGTGTCCACATAATTCTTTATGACTTGGGTTATAAGATGGTTGTGAAAAATTATGTTATAATAATTTAATGGATTGAACTGGACGATAGTCGATAGAAGACTAGAGTTGAAACGTACCAGACTGCTTACTACTTCACGAGTCATATCAAACAATGAAATAAGTTTTGACAATTAAACTAAGTTTTCAAAAAATTAATCGACTTACCGTGCCAAACACTATAGTAGGAACCACATCTCTGCGTGTCCTATTATAGTTCCGTATGTCTGTGCTGCTGACGATGTATGAATGTCTCCACAATCTGAACACTGAAGACAAACTTTTCTGCTCAAGGAGAGATCTAAACACGAGAGACTCTATCTCTTATCAACTCTGGAAGGTTTTATTTTATACTCAACGAGAGAACCTGACACACGGTAGCGTCTGTTAACACACTCATGGAAAACGACAATAACGACACCAGATCTTTACAAATATCCAATTATGAAAGATCTTAGAAATCTGTATAAAGATTCTTTTTAAAAAGATCTTTCTAAACACAGGGAAGCACGACAGCCACTTGTTTGTCACACACACGCACCACCACCACTAAGCTCGATTAAAAGATACTCGACCAACAAGCAACCAGGCGATGGCCTGACGATGTCCACGATTCAACAAAAACAACAAACCAGCGAGGAGGCAACAGAGCAGAGCAAGAAGAAGTTTCCCCTCATCCCCTCCACAGTCATTCACCCTCATCGGAAGCGCACCCTCACACGGCAACCCCTCTCACTTACGCACCCGCGTGGCGTGTGCGAGTGCGCGCCCGTGTGCGTGAGGCAACCGGCGCTTGTCAGTGCAAGCTGCCGGAACTACGCAGTTCCCCCTGCTCAACTCCTGTTCTACACTGTTATTTGTTTCTTCTTCTTCTTCTTCTTCTTCTTCTTCTTCTTCTTCTTCTTCTTCTTCTTCTTCTTTTTCTTTTTTCTTCTTCTTCTTCTTCTTGTTTCACTTTTTTACGTTTCTCATTCATGTTCTCTCTTCTTTCATCCTTTCAGCCTACTTCCTTTCCATGTTCTTTTCGTCTTGTTTTCGTCTTTCTTCAGCTCTTTTGTTTTGACATTTTTCTTAAACACTTCTTCTTCTCTTGACATCTCTCTTCTTCTAATAGTTCCACCTACTTTTCTTGTATTCTTCTTCTTGTGTAGATCATTATGCAGTTCTCGTTTCTTCTCTTTTCTTCTTCAACTTTTCTCATTCACCATTCGTTTTAATTTTTCTCGACTATTTTTCTTCTCCTTTCTGCTTGAATTTCTTTGCTACCCCTCCTCATCATCTTTGCCCTCCTCCTCCTTGTCCTTCCCGTCCTCTTCCTCTTCCACCACCTCATCCTCTCCTCCCTCAACCCCTTCCACCTACTTTTTCTACTCCTCTTCCTCCTCATCCTCCAACTACTACACCATCACTTCCTCTTTCTTTTCCTATTTTTCTCTCCTCTTTCTCATTCCCAATACATTCTTTTCTTCATCCTTCCTTTCTCATTATTTTGATTTTAATCCTCATACCACACTCCTACTTTTACACACATTGTCAAGCTCCGCTCCAATGTAGGGGAACGATTATTAAAATATTATGGTTAAATGGTTTCAATACGAAAAAAAATGCACTATGGAGGACGGTGGGAACCAATCTTGTTATACAGAGCATTTTTATTTTTTTGAAAAAGATAAGTTATTATCGGGATTGTTTCATCAAACAATTACCATCAATATCGCCTATCAAGATTGTTGAGAGTAGATAATCATTATTGTCAATATTATTTTAAAGCTTATTTGATGTTATAATGTTTTTCATGATAATCCTTTATATTGATAAATTAGTTCATTATTAGTGAGGGGAGTTTATCGTGTCTTTCAATGCTGATTTTTTTGCTGTGGTGATGCCCACATAAGCTCTTAGCTTGTGCGTGGGTAATGGGATGGATGATGAGATATGATTCACTTCTTGTATTTATTACAGTTCACTATAATTATTATTTTCAAAATAATATTAGTGCAGGTGAACAGTGTATCGAACATATTATGTTATCAAAAACCAACCAATTATGAATGGGCTATCTCTGATTATCATAAACTGACTGGATAATCAACCTTATTGCTCATGAAAAATACAGTATAGGTTTTATTGTGTTTTGCATATCCTTCCAAAGTAGAAATTTTTTTGTTCTCAACTAATCCAGCTCTATCATCAGCATTCAAGTTGAAGGAAACTAATCAACCGTAAAACTAAGGACCAGAATATTATCCTGAGGGAGCTCAAAAGTTTTCGAAAGTGAAAATAATAATATGCTTTTTATTGTTGAGGGGAAGACCCTTGAAGGTTGTTTCAGAAGTAACATGATCCTTATTATTCAGGCTTCACCTGAAATATGATATGGATTTTTAGGAAGGATGCTACCATGGCCATTGTTGGGGTGGGTGACTTCAAGTCAACTTGAAAGTATACAAGAAGAAAAGAAGTCACAGAGCCTAGAAATTAGTAAGGAAGTGAGGTCTTATGATTTTGTCATGAATTTTAATAGAATAATTTTTCATCACACTTGAGGAAACTCCTCAGTTTTCAAGAAATTTGTTCACCCGGAATATGATAAGCTTATAAGTATAGGCTACTTATTGAATTTCATTGTTTTTGAGTACTGTACAAATCAAACAATTTCCCGATACAAATCCAAAACTTTTAAATACAAAATCTTTTAATAATAATTAAAATTTAAAATTATTTTGAATCTGTGTATACAGAGTGTGCCACCAATGCCGTTATCCGTGTACCACATCCGTTATCTATAGATTCTACTCTTACACGACATTTCCTACAAAAAATTGGTAAAAAACGGTAAATAAACCTAATGTCGACTTTCATTCACGATATACATGGATTTCTTCGATACTTTGGAAGAATGTCTAATTACTGTCATCAAATACTCAATAAGTCGAAAACCACTCATCGAATTTCAATTTATATAGTCAATTTATTAACTAATAGGCCTTTTACCGCTAGATGTAATTCATTCATGAGAATCAAAAATCGCTTCCCGGTAGTTCGAAACCCATCTAAAGCTGTAGGTCCACTCATCTCTCATCATTATCCTCGCCATTAATTAACCACGCACAAGCTAAGAGCTTATGTAGGCATCACCTCTTTCCTTCCTCTTCTTGTTCTTCCTTCTTCTTCTTCTTCTTCTTCTTCTTCTTCTTCTTCTTCTTCTTCTTCTTCTTCTTCTTCTTCTTCTTCTTCTTCTTCTTCTTCTTCTTCTTCTTCTTCTTCTTCTTCTTCTTCTTCTTCTTCTTCTTCTTCTTCTTCTTCTTCTTCTTCTTCTTTCTTCTTCTTCTTCTTCTTCTTCTTCTTCTTCTTCTTCTTCTTCTTCTTCTTCTTCTTCTTCTTCTTCTTCTTCTTCTCTTCTTCTTCTTCTTCTTCTTCTTCTTCTTCTTCCTTCTTCTTCTTCTTCTTCTTCTTCTTCTTCTTCTTCTTCTTCTTCTTCTTCTTCTTCTTCTTCTTCTTCTTCTTCTTCTTCTTCTTCTTCTTCTTCTTCTTCTTCTTCTTCTTCTTCTTCTTCTTCCTGAACGTTTTCTCACTCTCTTTTTCGTTTATTCATCTCCTATTATACGTACACGTTTCTTCTCGTTTTTTTTTTATTCATGTCGGTTTTATTATGCGTGGACCGGCGCGCCCTCTACATGCGCGCATGCATCTGGGACATCAATCAGTTTAGACGAGCAGCTTTTGTCAGCTAGCCTGAATCAGACGTATTGTGGACACACGCACAGATCAGTGATACGAGACAGGAAACGAATTCAAAGAGAAAACACTCAACGCGCAACGCAACACAGTGACCTCTGACCTCAGCAGCTAGCACCGTCACAGCATCAGCGACTACACAGAAGTGAGAACGGCTAGAGATTTTGAGCTGCTATTGAAAGATTCATGAATACAGAACACTGAGTACAGTAGCTGACTATGAGATTATTAGGTACAAACCTATGTAGTAGTCTGGGTCAGGAAGTGGTCTGAATCATACTCCCTCATGCTCAGTTGCTCACACACCTGTGATTGTGTTCACATAATCAGTTATCAAGTTATCAATTTTGCTTCTTTTGTATGACACTCCATTGAATATTATTGTATTCAATTTACGTACACACACTGTACTTTCATGTAGGTTGTGCATCATGAATGAATAAATGTTGTATTATAATAATAATTCCGTGTAACCTGGCTGGCTCAGGTCTGATGTCAGTGTTTTCAGGTCACTCCTTATCAGTTCAGGGTCTCTGACGTGACTTGACGACTGTTTTTTAGGTAGTGTGTCCTCCGAAACACGAGGAGTGGCTCGAGCTAAAATCTCACGGTCTTACCTAGGTTCGAACCTGGGACCTCTAGGTTACAAAGCTATGGTTACTCGGCTATGGCCACTCCCAATGTTGTATTGAAACGGTAGGATAATAACGAAAGGATAAAACGGAGAAGGATAATAATACATGGATGTAGGGCAGAAAATTGAATTTATGGGATATATGAAAGAAGAAGAGAGAGGAAAGAAGAAGAAGAAGAAGAAGAAGAAGAAGAAGAAGAAGAAGAAGAAGAAGAAGAAGAAGAAGAAGAAGAAGAAGGTGAGAAGAAGAAGAAGAAGAAGAAGAAGAAAAGAAGAAGAAAAAGTAGAAGAAGAAGAGAAAGAAGACATTGTAAATCGTTTGTGAAACGGTTATCCTTGGATCTGAATTCTAGATAGGATGAGTAACGAGCATTAACACTTGGGTGAAAGGGTGACTTACCCCCTCCCCTCCTCAAAGATTGGAGCCGCAAAAAATCAGGAGTTAAATATGTCTTCTGATATTGTAATAGCCTGTTATATCGAAAAAAAACAACTATCCTTCAACACAATTTAGGCAGCCTGGCAAAGCTTCAAGACGTCTTGAAATTCCCTAAAACTTGAAAATGTTTGATTGATTCACAGAATTTGCATAATAATTTGTAAGTAAAATCGCACCCCTCAAAACACTTATTTGCTGTTCAACACTCAAGTTTTAAACAATAAATGATTGATTTATTGGCGACTATGTCACTCTGTACACTCTCCCTACATGCTATTCAATGAACTTAATCGAGTTATATCAGTTAATAGGCTAACAGTTCACCGTAAACTATGAAGTTCGCTAGTAGTTTACATAACATAGTCTACATTGCATCATTATGGGTCTACTATCTATGTACTACTCCGTGTTCCTGGGAGGGATGAAATACGTCATCGAAAACCGGTTTTTGTAGTGTAAGTTTATTATAGCACTCTCCTTTTCTCCTCTTCAGCTGTTAGGGACACGGAGCTTAGACTTGGGCAGTAAATTGTATGTTCAAATCAGAAGAACCACAAAGTAGAAAGGAATGAATCTTTCTTCTCTGTGGAAGAACACAGTTTTGCTATTTAGACTAGGAAAACTCATTCTACAACCCTAGCATTCTCGAACGAAGACAGCTCCCATCGAGTAGTGGTCTTGATGAAGACAAAGATACTTAATCAGTATCTGTCAATCATTTGGTGAGAAATTTTCCGTGAAACGAGCTGTTTCGAAATTCATTCCAGCTGTTTCATTTCCTCTCACTTGTCAATAATACAGTTATCATCTCTTTTCGAAGTCGAGGCCCAAGTCCCCACTGTGGTGGAGGTTGCCATGACAACTATCCCCCTCCACTGACAACCAACAGTCACAGATACGCCCTTCACTCCCCTTGTTCAAGCACAAAGCCCCGAGCGCTTCATCTCAATATCTACCCTGTTATCAAACTTTCATCTGAAATATTATGAAAGCAAATCGTGAACTATTTGTTATCAAAGTTTCATATGGAAACGAATTTATTTAACAAGTTTTCAAATAAATACTGTTGATTAAGAACATCAATATGTTAATTACTATTAGTGATTGAGTTCCAAAAACAGTCATTATTATTGTCTGTCTAGTCCGTATTCAAATATTAAATGGACGATAGACGATTACACTATGATACTATTTTATCTGAGATAATTAGTATGTATGTCTATCATGTTCCAAATGTACAACAAACCGATACAACGGATACGGTAATCCAAGGACCCGACATGGAAGGGTTAAAAAACAGGACAGTAAATTTTAAGAATTAAGTTGAATACTATCAAAATTAGATGTAAAAATATTTCTTAAATTCAACTCCCAAATGTTCAAAACCAATAGGCTTCTTACTTGACCTCTAAAAATATTATATTAAAAATTTTAAAAGTGTACGATCTTCCTCTCGTTAGATGAGACACGGAGAGACGGACACAAGTACAATCGCAATAAGGCACTGTAATAACAGACTGTGATGGAACTCTTCAGAGACTAGCAGAATAAACTAATTAATTCTCTAACAGAGAATTCTGTTAGAATAGATCTCTAACAGAGAACTATTGAATTAGCTTGCCATGGAAAAAAACAATAAAAAAGGCACTTGCAAAAATTCCTATAGCTAAAGGCGAGTTGCAAGTCAATTCAATTCAACTAAATGGTGTCTTGTTATAAGAACAGAGTAGGAAGGATTTCAAATAAGGTTTTTGAAAAACTGAAGAATCATACTTTCAGAATGATGAAAGTTTATTTTAATAGTCAAGCAAATCAAATTAACAAATAGAAATATTTGAAACATGAATGAATTAGTTACATGATCACAATTCACAAACAAATAGCGTACGTTGAACATGAATATGGATACAACCTTAATATAAGTGTACATGAGCTTATAACTAATAGAATTTCAAAATTTATGCACACTTGGCTATTCACGAAGATTCAAAATGACATTCAGTCTTAAGATAACATCTATATTGAGGATTCATGACATTATTATTACATATATTTGATTTATCAATGGTTCTCATAAAGAATGAGAAGCCTTTAATCCTTAGGAACTTGAAATAAAAGCTAATAGAATGGATGAGATGAATGGGAAATTTATTGAAAAATATTTTCATTTTATATCAGGCATATTAGAATTTAATGAGAATGCTAGATTTGAGGTTAGAAAAAGAAAATTGCCGAATCTTTCAAATAGATTTTAGCGTCAAACACTGCACAATGCCTCGATTATATTATACAGACTTAGATTACATACAATATACATCTTAATAAAAAATTTACATAACAAATAATCTCAAATATATTTTTCTCAAAAAAATCAACAATGTTGAGCACTTAAAATGATCTGAAAAATATTTTTAATTTTATGCAAAGTAATGCATTATATCAAACACCCAGGCGTAATTAATTTCAAAGCATGAATACATTTTTCAAAATATTAGTACATTATATTCAGTTGGATTCACACTGGGAGTTCAAATTCACAGTTATAATAGTAAAAACGATTGGATATAGCTAAGTGGATAATTCTCACTCACTAAGCAAAAAAAGGATAACTTATGGTTTTTAAATTGGCAAATTCATAAGCCAGGCCAGATACATTAATTTCTTACTAATACCAAGTAGCGTTTAAAAGTTTTGAGCTAAATTATTACATTTGGAGAGAAAATTCAAGGTTATAAAGGGAAATTTGGTAAAAGAGGGAAAAGTCTATTCCCAACATGCATTATTGTTAGAAATACCTGATATTATATTATACAATGCTATTATACTTAAAACTCTAACTGAATCTGAATGAGTTTTTGTTATAATTCATATTCAATATTTTGGAAATTGATGTTATCATACTGTTTTATACAATTAATGTCTAATCTAAATTTTATGGCACGCGCTACAGTTTTCAAATAAAAATTTCATCTGGAATTGAGAGGGACTGATGGGGCTAGTCTCCTAGCCATTAACAATTTATTTATCTCATTAGCTATTTCAAATGAATCAATATTTCATAAGTTTATTACACTGATAACAATACTGTAGGAACATATTATAGGAATGTAATTAACTGTTTAGTCTAGGGATGAAGCAGTCTTAAAACTCTAACTGAATCTGAATGAATTTTTGTTACATTCGTATTCATTATTTTGGAGATTGATGTTATCATAGTAGATTTTATGACTATGAAAATATCTTAAAACAGAGTACAGTAGCATTATAGTAGGATTTTTTTAATTTGGCGGATGTATGAGCTGGGGAAAGAAACATATTGAATCTCTCATAACAATCGATCGCCATCCGCCAAATTAAAAACATTCTATGATAATTTGATGATTATTAATAATGCAAGCTACAGAACACTTTTGTTTGTACAATCAACAACCTGAAGAAAATAGGTGTGTATTATAAATTGTATAATCTGATGCACATTTTAATAATGTTCAGGTACAATAATATTATTACTTCATGAGAACGATTTCATGTTTGTATGTAACGAATATTATGTTGTTGAAACATGGAGAATTGATGGATTGATTAGTTGCGTTTATTAAGGGCGGAGTTAGGACTCCTGGTCCTCTCTACCACACAACCCTAATATAATAGAGAATATGATAGAGAAATATGAATATATAGAGAATATGATAGAGAAATGTGCTGAAAATTCTTACAAACTTCTTTAATTCATAATTTTCTTGCGATGAGTTGAATACGGTACGTACGGTACAATAATTAAACAGCAATTGAAATAAAAGCTATTCATTTCTCACTTTTCAGCAATCCAATTCTCAGCTTTCATTTCAATTATTAAACAATGATTGTTTAAATTGACGAGTTTGACTCGGCGGGAAATTGTAATTTAAATTATACTTCATGCTTGAATCATGTCTTAAGATTAATTTTCCATCATTTCCGATTAAGAGCTTTCAAACATTAATGTAGTGATATAATTCTATAAAATGAATAACGTAAATTTGAATATCCTTCAAGTTGAATATTTCAATTCTCCAATAAGAAAGTATGAACACTGAGAATTATTATTTGAGATCTTTTTACAATAATATTCCAATATGAGCTTGAAGATGTTAGATATTACTTAAATAAGGATCTCAAACATAGAATAACAATTTACATGTTTTACAAATATATTTTACAACTATATAATTATGATTCATCAATGTTGGCAGTGTTGTAAACAACTATACATTCATTTTAAATTATTGGAATTACTATAATTATGAACATGGAATTTTTAAATGCAGACATCAATAGAAATATTATTGGTAATTTTCTTGACAAAGGTTTAAACACTCATAGTTCATCTTTGATTATACAACAGATTGCTCATATATGTAATGTTTACACAATCTCAACACCCTTGAGTTTATAAAAATTAATTGTACTGTATATTCTATGAACAAACACATCAACATTATAATCCTTCTTATGGTAATAAACATCATAAGAAAAAATTCAGTTGGCTTTTAAACACTAAAGTACAAATATAGAGTTGATAAATCATCTAGGGAGCTACAGTATATTCACATCAAAATAATTTTCTAATTTTCATAGCTAAAGTTCTCTACTGTTACTGTACTTAGTCATATCTAGCCTTGAATATACTTCACAATACTTCATACCGAATTATAAAGGTTTACATAGTTTCTATAGTTCATTGCATGAAAAAGAGCTTAAAAATGGCTTACTCAACATCAAGTAACTTCAAAACGAGCTACATTACATGGAATACCACAGAAAAATCCATACCATAAAGAGGGCATCTTAGAGACGATTTTATGATCTAATACTCTATAATTTACTCATTAACCGAAAAGGATTAGAAAATAATTACATTCAAGTTGCTATTTATATGAGTTTTGTTGGGGAAAAAAGATTGACTGCGCCTTAATAAGTGATTCATCGTATAATTTATTGTTTCTTCTACAATATGAGTAACTTACAATATTTATTGATTGGACTGCACGTGGGTTTTGGAAAAAATATATAGGAATGTATAGGATTGTATAGGATAGTATAGGATGTATAGGATTGTATAGAATGTATAGGATAGGAATGTATATAAGGATTGAGTGAGAGTATTTCATATTTATATTTTGGTTCTTTATTGAAGTTTATCATCAAATACTTCGAAGCTTTTAATCTACTATCTAGATTTCTAGTTTGGAGTAGACTACTGAGGAAATATCTACTGAAGAAATGAATTCTTAACAATTTAATTGGTGTGTAAAATCCAGTATACCGTACCAATAAAATTCAACAGCAATATTATTAGCAGCACCTTTTTTATTTGTGAATCGATTGTTGAGTAGGTATTGTAAACATGATTGAGAAAATGTTTTTGGATGAAATTTATCCAAAATAAATGCTGTTTTCACTACTAATGTGTGATAAAAATACTGATGATGTAGGCTATTAAATTTATTGAGATATTACAGTTGTGATTCATTTCAGACTTGGGTTTGGAAGACATGATGACATGGATGAGAATGATCAAATTTCTAATTAGGCTACCCACAAAATTGTATACGGTATAGTAAGTCGAATGACTGTTGATTCTATGGGAATAATTCCGTTGGATACCGGTACTGGTCTTATATTTCTAATTGAAAATTTTCTCAGAGCACAAGCATAATATCATAAGCAATAGCAAAGTACACCTATGTTTAATTACATTGTTACTTATCATCTTCATATTATGAGAATGTATCCTAGTGAAATTGATCGGTTGTGAAGAGTGAATAGAAGTCAAATTTTGTTAAATATATTAGAAACTATAACTGTTGGACTTCATTTGGAGGGAGACGTTTATAATGTATTTGACTAAACTTTATACATGGTAATTTCCATTCATTTGTAAATATTGTACTGTATGAATCAAACCAACCAATATATCTCTCTTATCATTCAAACTCTATTCCATACCTGGTTTAAAGCTACACCAATAATAAATGCATCATGTAATACTATTTTTAACAATACGGTTATTTTGAATTACATCATGAAAATCACAATACAGTATTAAAATATCAATATCAGGTCTACAGGTCACACAAATAATGATATAGTTTGTACAATTAGTTACCAATCACAACCATGAAATTATTTTTGATAATATATTATCAATCAATAAAATAATATTTTTGAAAATTCATTAGCAATTGAACGCTACACTGAATAATTAGAACACTATATTCATCTATCGCAACGAGCAGTACGGTAGTATGGAGAGTGTACTGTACAAAAATCAATGAAATTACAAAATCATTCATCCGAAAATGACAATAATTTTTTTTCCAGCCTCACCATGATAGATTCGAAATTACAAGAGTGCTTCAAGGTTTATACATAATTATACTAGTAGAAATACATGATTACAAAAAACAGCAATCATGAAAAGCCTGAGTAACATACCTTTGATAGCAGAAGAAGAAAGCCTACATTTATAATAATCTGGCTTGAATCGAATTAAAATCAAGCTTGATTCAAGTATTGATATCAAGATTGTAGCCTACGGAGCTTTCTTAATACTATCTACAAGAATAACTATTCTTAATTTCAAAGTGAAAAGATCTTCAATTATTCCAAACATTTTATCATAAAATTGATCAAATAACTGACGTAGCCTACTGTATTCAATTCAAAGTTTTGGTCAAAAGGTACTAACGCTGATGTGCTGATAAATATTCTAAACTTTTAGTGTAGGAAAAATAGTTTCAAATGAAAATAATGCATTTGTATAAAATATTTTAAAGTAGGATATAAAAATGTACAGTTCTCGGCTAACTCAGACTCAATTTTCTCATCTAGAATATTGTCACTATTGCAAGAAATATATCCTCAGGAAATAGTTTTTAGAAATATCTTCAAACAATTCGAATTAAGTTTTGAATTCTCAATAATAAATATAAGTAGATGATTTAGAATTGAGTATTAAAGTTATTAATTTTTTTCATTCTAATCAAGAACGCCTAGTCGGCTTCCCAAAATAAATGTATAGTGCGTTGAAGGACAAAAATAGAAGAGGAATTTTAATATATTGAATTTGTCATCAATAAATTGAACCTTCTAGGAGTAATAAATATATTAGAGCTTGTATAATTTAAAAATGTCTAGTACCAGTTTAAATAAATCAATTTTCCTGAACATTAAAGGAATGAACTGTTACAGTGACTTTAATCTGCTGTGGATAATGCACACTAAAGAACCCTGAGACTGAGACTAAGAGAAAAATATTGATATTGGTCAAAATGCTTGAATAAATAAATTTCAAGTTTCTAAAAAGTTTTTAAGAATGTTCAATCTTATAGAATAATATTTTTATACTTGGATAGATGTGTCTAAATTTCATTTTAAAATGTAATAGAACTATCCCCAAGGATATACTCTGCAATCAAACTTCTAACTAGTCGGAATCCAGTCTAAAAATTGGTTCAGTCATCAAATCTAAACAGCTACTCCAACTAAGACTTCAAAAATATGCTGGAACAACCTAGTAGTTACATGTTATAAAAAGTATGGTCCGCTAAAATTTCTCTAGACTATATTTCTATATAATATGGAATAATTCTTAATACAGAACTCTCCCCCGTAACCGCTCCAAGAAACGATAAGAGGAATCCGTCAATATCAATTATTATGAAATATGCAGCTCAAATCCAGTTTAACAATCCCTCTACGTATAGAGGACTAGGGTCTATGGTTCCAATAGGAGAATATAGATTTTTATAATGTACCATATATGCGAAATATTAGAATACTTTTTCAAACTTATTACGGTACCTTTTTACAGCATAATGTTATACAATGTTTTTCAAGCTTAGACAATATCTTTCACATTCCAATCAGCTTACCAAATTTATAGAATAAGTAAAATACATGTAATACTGTACAGAGTGACAGTACCGTACAGTACATTTTATTCAAGCATAAAATACTAAGAAAGCGTTCTCTAAAGATATACTTTCTTCTTTATATTGAATGAATACTGTAATAGCTTTTCTATCCTTATATGTAACATCCTTATATGAACTAAGTTCAGGAGTTACGTGTTTGTGAATACAGTCATGTGCTCCAATCAGATCATGTGTTATAACACCATTGGTATCAATGTAGTTTACATAAATAAAAATTAAATAAGTGTTTCAAAGTGAAATGAAAACACAAATTGAATTACAAATGCATCAATGTAAAAACATAACAATTTTGAGTGTTGAGGTGATTTTGATATCATCCAGTATTTTCAATAGTTTCATTCTATCACAAAGTAATCAGAGCTGACTAGATCAGGAGAATCTATTAAGAAAATCCGAAGAATCACAACCTATTTTGTTCAAGAATTCAACTTGTATGTAATTTCCATATAGATGAAATTCCACCTACAAAACTTATGATTTTGAAACAAACAATTTCATTCAAAAACAGTCAATCTACAGAGTGGGGAAGAGGAATTTGATTATTTCAGTTGGTCGTCCTGAAGCAATTATTGTACTGCAATTCAGGAGCAACAGTCCTGAGCCTACCGTTGTGAGAGTGTTTAATGGCTATCTGGGATTGTTGAGGCTAAAATCATGTACTACTGTCAATTTGAAGGAGGAATCTTATTTGAGAAGGATTCCTCCTTATTTTAAGGAAGAATAGACTTTAAACTACGCTCGAGAAGATTGCATCAACCCCCCCCCCTCATAAGGACAGTCGTTGCTTCAGTACTACCAACTGAAAGAAGCAAGTTCCTCTGCCCCCCTCTGTACTACAACCGTTTGTGGATTTCGATCATCATATTCAATAGGAATAGGTATTGAAATACGTTACTGTAATTGGATAATTTTTACAGATCATTGATAATCCTGTATTACTCTAATAATTGATGGCATATACTAATAATTGATACTTCTCAAGTACCAAAAAATAATATTATTTTTACAATATATTTTACAACAACAAAATGTTACAAATTGACAATATTCAGTAGAGAAAAATTATTTACATAAATAAGAATACAGTGATGAGAAGAACGGCTATTGCAGCTGCTTACCAAGAATAAAAATCAAACAAACTTCACCAAATGTAACAATAACAGATAATTATTTGATTCTTAGGCCACTGATGAGAGAAATAAATATTTATAAAATACTCATTAAATGAGATTTGACACATCATATTCACCATTGCAGGTAACATTTTATAATGGCCACTCGAAAAACCTTCGATACCAAAAACAAAACATAAACATTGATAAATACCATTAATTGATCTTTGGCGTTATGATACTTCTGTTCTGTGAGAAGTTTCCATTTTTCTTCTGTTCTGTGAGAAGATTTCAATCTTGTTTTGCATCATCTATCACCTGACCCAGGTTCACTAGAATAGAAAAATACGAATTAAAAAAAGGTTTTGGTAAAATAATTCAACTAACTTTGAATAAAAAACAGGAATTTATCGTAAGAAAGTAACTATTTTTGATCTATAAGGACAAGAAGAAAAGTGAATGCAGCGGCAGATTAAAATGAATAATTTTTTCATTACGGTACCAAGAATAAAGTATTACCTATATTATATTGCTTGAAGTGCGATAGAGATAAGAATGACAAGATATATTATAATAATACGCAGCATCAATGATGCCGTTAAGAATATGGCCGTGAGATGGAATTAATACAATGGGAACGATAAGCTAAAATGTGAGTTGAAAATTCATCAATTGTAACAATTGAATCCACCAATCCACAGATCAAAAATATTTCATCAGGCCTGAAACACAGATTTATAATGACGTATGATATCAAGCTAGAAACCCTACAATTATTCAATAATATTCTCACAAGGAGATTAGACGAATTAACTCGAATACTCAACTACGGCAATGAAAAAATTTGCAATAGCCAAGAATGTAAAGTAAAAATATTCAGTGAATACAATTAATGTTAACCACTTTGCCAAGATTTGACTGTGATACAAATTACAAATCCTAGAAGCTCTGTAATGAGAGACATAAACTACACTTTGAATTTTAAATTTTAAATATTATATAAATTTTTATTCCTTTGAAAATAATTTCAATTTTAGTTATTTTAAGGTATAGAGGCTGGGTCTTTCTTTTCCGAGTTCATTTGGGTCTTCTAGTTTGCACTGATTTCAACGGGATTTGTGAGTTTTTTGGATTTAAATAATAGAGAAATTACCTGTAATTAATTTATTATTGAATAAAAAATTCAAATCAAATTTTAATAACAATTATCAAAATTGAATAAATTTTTAATTTTACAGTATGTAAATAATAAAATGGCAACAATTCTAGTTCTTCTTTCATTTCCAATTTTGCATATGAAAATGAGAAAATTACCTGTGAAATGAAACCTGGGGTCAGTGGCCGAATCCTACATGTAGACCGGCTTCATTTTGTAGGCCCGTTTCCAGATCTCGCACAGGCAGACGGTGGAGTGGAAACGGTAGAATATGGCCAGGGGCATGGAGACATGGGTGATGATGGTCCATGCCCACAGGCCGTAGAAGTGCAGCTGGATGGGGTGGCTCTCGGCTCGCGACTTCTCCAGGGTGTTGATTGCCCACATGGCCAGGTTGGTCACCAATAGGAAGGTGACAATCTCTCTGCCCGGCTTTCTGTGTATTTGCTCCGGTGTGACACACGACCTTGAAGAGTGAAAACAAATTCAATCGATTTTTATTCTTCCAAAAATTACACACATACAATAAATGAAACAAAGAGATGAGAATAAACAATACAGAGAATCAATCAATCAATTTTTATTCTCCCAAAAATTATACACATACAATAAATAAAACAAAGAGATGAATAGCAATAGAAAAATTTTTAGTTTGTGAGATATGATCGCCTTAAGTTGAAATTTATGGGACAGATCATCATCTCACAATAGGTTGCAAATAAAATCATGAAATTTGGAGCATACATGTTTGAAGGTATTTTCTTTCAACTAAAATAGCCTACTTTAATTCCTCAAAATATCAACTTTTGAAAAAATAACTCCATTTGAATTGAAAATTGAGTTATTGAAAATATACTTTTTTATTTTTTGTTATTTTTTCATTTTTTTTTAAACGAGCTTGAAGGACGAATGTTATAAAATCAGTTCCATACAATAGAAGTATGAGAAACCGTTTGGTGACAAAATCATCAATCGCCACGATTTATCGATATTTTTTACTAATCGATATTCGATTCATCAACAATCTTATCAATCGAGCTCAATAAATTTTCCAATACAGAGCGTGCCATCCAAATTGGCGTCTCACTGGAGCATGCGCGTTGATCGCTTTCTCCCACTACAGTGCCTGCTGACTCGCGGTACAGTAAATTTCAAAAGTTCATTCAGCTGGCAAACTCAGCTTTATAAAAAAATTCATATTCGCTTCGGTTACCTAGCAGTACTATGATGTTATTTGCTTCACTGACTGTACTAGACTTAGCAGCTGGAGGGGAAGCGTGGTGGGAGAGATTATCCATCTCTCTCGCACAGCCTCCCCTAGACGCCAATTTGGATGGCACGCTCTGTACAATATCTAATCATAAAAAAATTGTATACTTCAAGAAATACATATTGAGTTCTATGTTCTTTATATGAATTTGAAAAAAATATTTATTAAAGATGATGAATTTATATCAAAATCGAATTAATTTAAAAACAGATCACTCTGTTTTTAGTCACCTTCTTGACGCATCGAGAACAAACATGGTCTGACACAATGTTTGCAGCAGAGAAGCGCAGGCGGTCACCAGTACCAGCAGAGTGTTCTCTTCAATGGTGAAATGTCCGCCGATAATAGTGAACGTGCTGTAGATGAACATGCCAGTCTGAGCGCCAATCAGAAGGATGTTGTCCAGCTCCAAATTACGGGCACCGTCGTACTTCAATTGTCGCACCTGTAATCATAATTAAGCAATTACATCACAGCACACTTTCTTAAGCTTAAACATCAGGCACCAAGGGAAATTATCATTATTTCTGAAAACATTGGTACTTTATAGGTACCACTCGCACCATCCAACACTCACGTATGTAGCATGAATATTAATCTAGAATCGTCATCGGTTGTCTAGAATACTAATCAAGCAGCACAATCCTTATAGTTTCCTCTTAGTTTTAAGACGAAATCTAATGTGGTAATACCACAACGAAGGTAAATTTGAGCATGACACCATATTTTTATGTTTCTCAGAAAGAAATACTGGTGGAGAAATCACTGCGAATTAATAATACTGTATTGATAATTGAATAAGATTAATGTGAAAATAGATCAAGTAATTAATTCATTTATCAATAGTGTCAAAAAATAGTAGTCTACCTACTCCAGTCTAGGCTACACTTTTAGACAAATTACTTTATTCAGTTTATTCATATTTCTCCTAATTTTTTCTTTTTTCCAATTACAAAATATATGTTCTATTATATTCCACTCTTTAATCATGATGTGAGTATAACATTGAGTATGAGTAACTTAGTATTAGGCTAGGCGAACACCGGTTAGTCAAGACAAGACAAGACGAGATTAGTCACGTTTAGTCACAGTACTTCACATAGTTGCTTATGAAGCAACACACACCGATTAGTCATTGCATCGGTGTGTGCTGCTTCATAAGCAGCTATGTGAATTACTGTGACTAAACGTGACTAATCTCGTCTTGTCTTGTCTTGACTAACCGGTGTACGCCTAGCCTTACTTGCGATGAGAAGCTTCAATACTATGAGAATAGGAATTCGTCATTTTTCTAGAGTAATACTCGTAAGCCTTGGCGTGAGCTTTGGGAATAATGAGGTATAAATTGATTACAATTTTAGAAGGAACCATCGGGTAGTGATTTTGTAGATCATAAATGCTTTTGGATATTGGAACAGGCCTCAAGCGGTCACCCATCCAACGGATGTATCGAGCGCTCGTCACTTTGCTGAATTGAGTTATCAGATAGAACAGTAACCTCTAGACTAGGATCCTCTATTATAATAGTAACATAAAATAAAGTAACTTAAAAGTAAATCCAACTGTTATATCTATTTATTTCTTAATTCATTCCTCGTATCATTACAAATTCAATCAATTCGAAAGAATATACTGTACACAGTGAAAATGAATCACAATATAGTACTGTATGATATTTATCACAAAATGTTATATTGTTGATTTGCAAATTCATTGATTGAAATCATGAAGAGGTGCTGACCTAGTTGAAATAGGTGAAGCCTGATTTGAACTCATAGACCCTATAATTTGAAGATCACCACGAAGATCACTAAAGATCACCAAAGATTTAGATCACTGAATCTGAAACTTCATAGACTTGATCATCCATTCATTAATCCTATAATAAATTTATTCATTTACTAATAAGCTACACAAATCATGATAAAACCGCCATGACAATAATTATGTGGACTTTGGAGTGGACATCATGAGGAACATCCTTGAAATGCAATACCTATATTCTAAAATATTTTCAATGCAATTTAGCAAACCGCTATGCAACACTATTGAATAGCATTGAATAAAAATAAATTGGATCCACTTTAAAAACTTGAGCATCATTTCCGAACTATCAGTACTAAAATAGAAGCCTATAATTTTCCTTGGAGGGCGAATTTGATTCGCAGCTGGCCCCCTCTTACAATCAACCCTCCTATTACTAATAATAGATTACTAATAATTACTCCTATTACTTTACTAATAGCATCCTATACTGTTAGAAAATCCTGTATACATTTACAAAGTAATTACCGGTATATATTAGTTACAAACTTATTGTGAAATTACAAAAAAAGTAAAATTACAAACAAGAATGAGTATAATCTCATTTTTATCGATATTAATCTCATTAATACATATCGATAAAATGAGATTAATTGATAAAATTACTACTGATGTAATAACACAGACCTGCAGCATGCCGAACAGTGTCGCTATGGTGGTCATAGCGTAGAGAGACAACTCGCAAATAGTCAGCTCCATAACGGCAAAGCTGACCAGTTCCGGCCTTGAGATCAGCACAAAGAACAGAATGAGAGAGATGATGGTCAGCACCAGGGTCAGGATGCCCACAAACAGTCCTTTGTGCGCCTGCGCACAGTCCACCGAGTAGTGGTGGGGGGATCGCTTGTAGTGCGATAGTGCTGCGATCTGGCGAGAAAAACAAGAAGAAAATATTAATTTCCTTATGAAATAGAATAAGATGTTGATGAATTTTTAGTTTTATTAATTCTGCAACAGTTAAATGATAAGGACTGAATAGAAGAGAGAAAAACATAAAGGAAATTTCAAGTAGTAGCCTACATTCATTGTTATTCAAATTAAGGAGGACAGAAGACATCGCAGTAAATGGTTTGATTTGAAAAAAAATTTACATTTAAAAGGAATTTATTACTGTAACAAATGAAAGAGCAACACAGTACCCTGCTCAATGAAAGAGCAACACAGTACTCAATGAGCTACTCAGAACTCAATGAAAGAGTAACTCAGAACTCAATGAAAGAGCAACACAGTACTCAATGAAAGATCAACACAGTACTGTCAGTATACTCAATGATAGAGCAACACAGTACTGTCAGTACTCAATGATAGAGCAACACAGTAAAAATTTACTGTTTAAAAAAGTCTGTATTGTAGGCCTACTCATGATTTGATTGAGAAGTGGTTCCAGATTTATTATTCATACATGTATTACTTGTATCACATATTAACAATTCAGTCACAGTCTCAAGGCTAAGCTCGTTCTGCGCATGCGTCACTCCGCCCAGTTCTCTTTGATTGATGAATTTGCAGAATGAGCTGACTGAAACGTACCGGTGACTGGACTGATATCTGGGAATGTTCCTTCAAAAGGGTGAATATTGTAAGCTTTATTTTCCCCTTCAAATAGAAATAGTTCTCACATAATAATTATATCAATAAGTCAAATGCCCGGTTTTTCAGTCGTTCAATAAACTTATTGAATCAATAACTTTTTTTGCATTTGAAAACACATGGTTATTGATTCAATAGTGCTATTGGATCCATAAACTGTCTATTGAGCGACTGAAAAACCGGGCAAAAGTGTTCCTACAAACACTACCGTACTCACTTTGTCATAGCGCTCATTCACTGGATGGACCGGCAACGAAACTCTGGTAATGTTTTTCCACATGACGTAGAGGATGGCAGCACATATCAAGCTGTACTCAATGGTGCAGGGAAACAGGAACGGACTGGCATCCTGCACCAGAGATCCGATTATATTGGTTCGGCGACATTCGTAGATGTGGTGTGGCCCCTTCAGGCCCCTGGCCACTCTGTGCAGAACGGGCGCCAGAGTGGTGGTCGTGGTGGTGGAGGTCGCCATTTTGGTGAAAACTGAAAACAAAAGAAAAATGTTTTATGAATTTGAAAAACCTAGAAGAAATATTGTGAATGAATTTAAAAATAGAATGAAAATTTGATAACAATGTAAGAAAAATTGTTGATCAATTAAAAAATGAGGATGGAAAATATGAATTTTACATTCTTGTAGTAAAAAACGTTATAAGTCACTTTGGGCGGGTGACCGATTGTTGACTATTTTCACATTCAACAACACGACGCGGACATGACACCAACACGATGAAACATATGATCTTCTTCCCTATATAAACAAATAGAACAATGCAAACAGATTGGTGTGCATTGGTATATTTGTTTCTATAGAGTAGGCGATCATATCCTTCGTGTTGATAATATGTTCCATCGTGTCGATGTAAATTTTATTGAATTCAATTTTTATTCTCAATACGAAAATACACATACATGTCAGAAAAGCAACAAAATAGTAACCATACACAATTATTATACAAATTAATTAAGAAACAATAAAAAATGTCGTGTCTTCAAGTTTGAAAAAGACCATTGGCATGAGCCACCGCCATTCTACTAAAATGTTTTTGAAATAACTTTGAAAATTACAACTCTCTATCCATTCATCATTCAACTTTCAACATCATGCCTCCCTTCACCCTCTCGTAAGTCTAGAAGCTTTATGGGCATCATTCTGTGTGGAAAAGTATATTTCTCACAAAACACAATACGTGTAGGCCTTCCTGGTAATATTTGCTGAGAAATTGAAAGCAATCAACTCCCGAGAAAACGAACATTAATTGGTATGAATATTGAGTAGCATACTCTTTAGGGAACTATATTTTATGTAAGTTGAATCGAAAATCAACTTCATTTAGCCTATTTTTCTCTGCAATTTATTTATCACTTCAGAATACAATTTTGCCCAGCAAGCATCCACATTTAAGCCAATTTTGAGCAGAGAAAGTGTCTACAATTTAGTTAACTATTTACTAGACAACTAAACAAAACACATTGGACAATAGCTTACACTTGAGTTCTCCACCAAAACAACATTAACAGAGAAGTAAAACTATTAAAAAAATATTCTTACTTGTGTGGGGATTCCTATGGGCAACTTCGATAGTATTATTTGCAGGATTGTAGAATGTTAGTATTTCGTGTTTTGTTTCTTGTACTAGCACATTGAGCCATACACTCAAATTTGTTCCAATCATGTGCATCAATCCAAACCTCGCTAGAATCCTGTGACGGGTTACACGCATTTGTTGCTGAAAGAATAAAATGAAAATATTATTCATTTATCCACTTCATTCATTACATGCATTGATTTATTTAATGAAACGCTGAGGTTTGTGATAATTTCAAACTTGATCAATGATAAACTGAAGACGGTATATTGATAGTTTAGAAGTGTTCATTGATGAGGGAGAGTTATTTTTCTGTAAGTTATTTCGAAAAGTTTAAATTTATGTTCAGTTGGAAAATAATGCTCTAAAGCATTATTATTTTGTATTCTACAACTGACTATATAAAATATTTTAAAACAATAACGTTCATTAATTTACGTCGTGGAACAGAAAGATAGACTGCATGCCTCTGAAATTTTAGAAAGTTCTGGTCTAGCCTACTCTTTAACGTAGGCTATTACTGTGAAACTTTCTCATAATTTTCTTATACCAAGAATACATGTTGAATGTAATAAGAGTTACCTCGTCATTGAGAAATATGAAATACATTTGAATGAAGATGAAAGCCATTCTTGTGGCAGGTGTCAAAGCCAGTAGCATATTATGACACTTTGTGTCTTTTTCCAGCTCAAAATACTGGCCAAATTCCAGTCCTGAGTAGATCATACTCCCGATTCCAAAAGCTGTAATAAATAATAAAATATCAGAAATATATCACTGACAAAAACTACATCAAAAACCAAATTTCAATCAGAGATAAAATATTGTAAGTCCTTGGCATTGTTACAATGGTGATATGTTAAGAGTTATCCAGTAAAAATTTCAAGTTTTGTTCTTTCTCCTCCTTCCAAGTTTGTGTTCCTATGTTGAGAATTGATTACCGGTACCGCTGAAATAAAACAAGTCAGCAGCTTGCAGAATACAAATTTCTACTGTTAAAGCTGTTTAACAGCTCGTCATCTCTCATCATCACCCCTCTCATTACCCACGCACAAGCCTAGAGCTCATGTGGGCATCACCCTCAGAAAGAAGAGAAAAAAAGCTGCTGGTTTAATTTGAAAAATATTATTCACATGCTAGGAAACAAATACGTTTTATGGAGAAAAAATAATTCTAACATATAAGAACTTTCTCAAAATACAAATAAATTCAAATTTAGCACAATAAAAGAAATGAATTACAAAAAAAAAGTCAAATTCTTTTCGAATGTATTTTTTTATACTAAAGGAACATATAACCTGAGTGGGAACACTTCAATAAATTATAAATACTATAAAGCTTATTGATATCTTCATTCATGAACACTTTCACACCCTTTTTAAATTAAAATAATAATTTCATAATTCTAAAATTACTACTTGTAATAATAAGCCTAATGAATAAGCCTACTTTCAAAATACACAGGAATAATTAATTTAGTTTTTTTTTTGGTTTAGAATGAGTCTGAGCGCACTGACATATAATTTTTTTGTGAAATTCTGTCTTACCAACAGCTCCCATACGTAGATAGAAGCTTCCATAATGCTGGAATGGCACGGTGGAGGAGGTTCGTCGAACATGTCCATTGTAGCCTCTGTACATATTGCTCTCTGTGGCCGTGGTGCTCATTTCTGTGTCAGTCACATAGTTTTGTCGAGTGTCGCGTCCACTCTCGCATTCATCACTCGAGCTCACTGAAGACGTCTCATGCGGTCGTTCTAAAAATTCACAAAGAATGCTAAAATTGAAATAAAACTTCACAAAGAATGCTAAAATGAAAAGAAAAATTCACAAAGAACGCTAAAATTAAAAAAAAAAAAAAGGTAAATGAACTTGGAAATCTATACGATGAATGTTCAGGACATCAGAGACTATAAACAGTTCAGCCGTGGATGTAGCCACGCCGTGGGTGTAAGGCTATGAGCCCACGGAGCAACTGCTATCTTACTTTAGTCAGCCATTCAGTGTTGCCAGATAAGGGAATAAGTGTTGCCACGCCGTGGGAAGTTTTGTAAAAGCATGGTTGGCAATGCTGCACCGCAACGTACCACCCAATCAGCGCAATCCATAAAGTAAACATCCACACGTGGGTCGTTTTGTGATTCTTTCACAGTTTTTGTGGGTCGTGGGTCATTCTGCTTTGAAGATGGATACGGAAAGGCTGATTTGTATCGTGCAAGGATATCCTGTGTTGTTCAATACAAGCCACCCAGATTACATGAAAGCGAAGTTGAAAGACGAGATATGTCTAATGTAAATATGTCTAATGTCTATATAGAATGAAATGAAATGAGAAAAACAATTATAAAAAGTGAAATATGAATTATCTTGTGCCTGAAAAACCCTAGACAAATTAAAAATACAAAAAAATTGATTTCTCATAGTATCAATAAATTCCAGTGGCGGATCTAGAAATGGATTTTGGGGTGGGCTTCTACATACCGACGACCAGGGGGGGGGGGTTAGTTGATTATTGATTTTATATGAATTTAAACTGCATTTAATATCGTATAAAAAGGATTGTAAACCCAATCTAATGCCACCTTGAAATTCCAGTCAGTCATATAAACACTTCAAGATAATAATGTACGATGAATCGTACATTATAACCTTTTTATAACAAAAACTTTTGGAAAAAATAAAAAAAGTTTGAATAATTAAACATTTTTTGAAGTTATTTTTATATACAATATATTATTGCATATTATGTTCATTAGTTTTAACTTGAACCGAGAACCATTGTTTCTATCTATGCATCTCAAGTGATTTCTCACAATTTCACGTGATTTCTTGCGATTCCACGTGATGTCCGCGAGACAGCAAGAAATAGCATCAGGTGTATTATTAACATAGATGAACTTTGAAGAGCTATATCTCGCAAACTGTTGGGCCTATAACATTGATTGTAATCCTGGTATCAAATTGTAGTTCATTCAACATTCCACGATTACACAACAGAAAAGAAACGGGCTACCCCATTTCATGTGAAGTCAACCCTACTTTTACTGTCAATTTCATTGGATGAGGCTATATAATGCGAAGGTGTGCTATAGCTTGGAAGAAGTATTGGTTCTTGAAATCAATAATGAAAAGCCAAGAAGTAAATGTAGCAACTAATGTAAAAGTACTGAGATCATGCGTACTACCAGCACTAGCTTATGAAGCACAGACATGGGGCTGTAAGAAGAGTACAAGAAGCTAAAAACCACCCAAACTGCGATGGAAAGAAGCATATTAAACATCAGAAGACTGCAAAAAGTCTAGAACACGTTTATGAAAAATATAAACAAAATTGGAGGATATAACAGAAACAATAAAAGGTCTCAAATGGAAATGGGCTGGACACATTGCAAGGTTGCAGGATGGAAGATGGACCAAGAAAGTAACCAGCTGGGAGCCAACTTGAAGAAAAAGAGGAGTAGGGAGACAACCGGCTAGTTGGAAAGACGACATTGTCAAGACGGCAGGAAAAAACTGGATGTTAGTGGCTGAAAATAGACAACGATGGAAAATCTTGGGGGAGGCCTATGCCGGATAGCGGGCCTAGTTTCCAAATAAAGGTGTTAATTATGAAATTTATTTGAAGAACTTTCATTTGAAGAGAATGAGTTAAATGAATTAATTTATATCTATTATTATATATTTTTTTCTTTATTAAAATTAGCATAGTAAACTTTATCATTACTATTTCTTCAAGGACTGAATTAGAATAAATTCATTATAACGAAGGAAAGAATATATTACTGTATATTTTAAACAAGAATTATCTCATTCTATCTTATCTTATTTTATTTTGATGAATTTGAATGTATTGAAAAATTGGAAACTAATAAAGGCTTTATTTATTATATATTATAATATTATATATATTATTATAATTATCAAATACCATTTCAGTCGTAGCAGTAATGGTTGAATTTGGTCCTTCATGCTAATGAATATATTATTCATACTGTAATACTAGCTTCAAACTAATTTGTAAATAATATATATTGTAATATATATATAACACTGGGTTTTATTTATTTATTCATTCATTTATTGTCAAGATACATTACAATGTGGGAAGAATCAACAGACATTTGTCCAAAACTGCTTCATTCCCAAATTTTGATAAATAGTCCATAGGTTATGTTGTTGATTCACCTTACTGAAATTGTGAGTCCAAAAAACTATTAACTAACAATAATTTTAAATTTCTAAGATTACTACATGACAAAGTAAAATTAATTAAACAAGAATAATATTAAAAATTCCTAAAATATTACATTTTCATTTGAATTTCGCGACAGAAAGATTGAAAGACAAATTCCACTTGTCAGCTGTTATATAGGATTGCTGACTAAAGACAGATAGCAGTTGCTCCGTGGGCTCACGGCCTTAAACCCATGGCGTGGCTAAACCCACGTTTTGTGGATTACTTTGCGGCGGGCCTTAATGTTGGCTCTGCTTAAAGCAGTTAGCTTACGCAGATGACAAAGTTCTTCTTGCACTGGACAGACTCTATTTGAAGAGGATAATAGCTATCTTGGAAGTGTACTGAAAAAATTGTAAAATATCCAAGAGCTGAAATGCGTCAAAAACAGAATGAAATATTTAGTATGTTAAGACATGATAAAAAAGAAAACAGATACAGTATATGCATGCATCTTCTATTCCATACTAAAATAATAGAAAAAAATTAATTTATTTTTATTAAATTATTTAATTTAAATTAAAAAAAGACAATTATTGTCTTCATGATCTATTAATGATTTTTGTTTGTAATAGAACGTACTTATTGAATCACTTGTTCCGTTGCTTGCGCTGAGGCTCTTCTCTTTCTTTGGATGTAGTAACATGCAATACATGTAAAATAGGAAAGCCATGCTTCCCAGGTACAAATATAGATAAAATCCCTGGAACAAAGAATATCAATCATTTATTAAATTATTTCCAGTGATTCATAGTAATTTATATTAGTGTTTGAATATTTCAATCTAAAACACAACTCAACACTTGAAGGTTTTGAGCTTCAATCACAATGTTTCATATGATTGTAATAAATCTTGGATATGATGCGCAATATTAATCTTATACTCAATATAATACATCTATTATATAATAATCTGTTCATGGATCCATGAAACATCATGATCAATACCCATATAACCTAATATTGATCATTCTCATCTATTCAATGAAACAGACTACATTACTTCAAGTGCCTCAAATGTATTTGACCTCCTAAGTTGAATTGAATCCATCAGAAGTAAAGTTTAGAAATCAAGTTTTATTCTTATAATTCATAAGCAACAGTATTTGCTTACCGATTTAGATTGATTCAATGTCTAGGCTGCGTCAATACAAGAACAATTCAGTCAAAGAAAGAGACACTTGATTTGACCATATTAATTCTATTCAATGAATGAATAATTTTATTCAAAGATAATAAATATCCAGTCTGAAGGAACAAATTTCCTTGTCATCAAAATTAACTTTCTACAGTTTGATACTAACTGTCAAACAACTAAATCACAAAGTTTGTGAGTTCTAAAGTTGTTTATTGAGTACCGTATAAAATTTGAAACTTTCAAGTTTTCCCAAAGAGCCTTGCTACAAGTAGATAAGCCCTGTCGACACGTCACAAACTTTGTAATGAAAGTTTTCTCTTGGAAATGTTGACACTGGTACGTGCTCTTATAATCAGAAGATTCGATCAAACATGTTCATACATATGAGCAAATAAAATTTAATGAGAGGTGTTTGAAATTAATTATGGACGAGTTCTTACTTCATAAAACGATGGAGGTATATGCGTTGAAATCACTTCGGCCATGGGAAAAGCGATACCCATCACAACCAGTAGTTTACCATAAAGAGCTGAGAGTGTAGTTGCCAGGGCTTGACTGCGAAAAAATAAAAATTTCAAATTGAATTAATTTAATCCTAGGGATTCCACAGTAGGTAGCTCTTTTACTTTTAGAACATAGTACATTGAATAGAACATAGAACTTTATGACAGAATGAATAATTATACTCATTGAGAAATTTCTGGTTTGTTCATTCACAACATTACCTGACAAATTACCTCAACAAATCTCAAAAACAAAACACCTCAATATCTCTCTGAAAGAAAGAGCTACAACAGAAATATGAACTCGCATTCCATTCAAGACATCTCTTGTCCATATGATTCAAACAATCATGCACAATACTAAGGCTAGGCGTACACCGGTTAGTCAAGACAAGACAAGACGAGATTAGTCACGTTTAGTCACAGAAATTCACATAGTTGCTTATGAAGCAGCACACACCGATGCAATGACTAATCGGTGTGTGTTGCTTCATAAGCAACTATGTGAATTACTGTGACTAAACGTGACTAATCTCGTCTTGTCTTGTCTTGACTAACCGGTGTACGCCTAGCCTAATACTAAGTTACTCATACTCAATGTTATACTCACATCATGATTAAAGAGTGGAATATAATAGAACATATTTTATAATTGGAAAAAAGAAAAAATTAGGAGAAAAATGAATAAACTGAATAAAGAGATTTGTCTAAAAGTGTAGGCTAGACTGGAGTAGGTAGGTAGGCTACTATTTTTTGACACTATTGATAAATTAATTAATTGATCTATTTTTACATTAATCTTATTTAATTATTGATACAGTATTATTAATTCGCAGTGATTTCTCCACCAGTATTTGTGAGAAACATAAAAATATGGTGTCATGCTCAAATTTCCCTTCGTAGTGGTATCACCACATTAGATTTCGTCTTAAAACTAAGAGGAAACTAAGGATTGTGCTGCTTGATTAGTATTCTAGACAACCGATGACGATTCTAGATTAATATTCATGCTACATACGTGAGTGTTGGATGGTGCGAGTGGTACCTATAAAGTACCAATGTTTTCAGAAATGATGATCATTTCCCTTGGTGCCTGATGTTTTCCGAAAGTACTTACGTGCCCATTTTTCTCCAGTTGACCTGCAGCTGATCAATCCTGGAAGGCCGCCTTTTCGTGGGAGGCATTGACGGATGTCCGTAGGGCATCATGGAAGGCATCATTGCTGTGCTCGGATGCGCTAGCCTTGAGAACAGAATTCGAAAACATTGTTTGCAATGATGCTTGAAAAAAGCGCGAAAAATCGTGGATCTTAAAAGTATTCTTAAATGGAATGGTATTCGTTGAGCTTAAACCCTAAATGATCTTGGATATTGAGATATTTTAAATAGCCTAGGATATTCTCGTAATTTTAAATAGCCTAGGATACTAGTTATTAGTAATAGTCGAGAAAAAACAACACCCCTTGAAAATAATCAGCAGAATCTTAAAGTCAGCACAATCCTACAGAAGGAAGAATATGGTGTAGTAATTCAATGAATTGCATGAAATATAACATTGCTCAAAATCTGCATATTGAGATTTTTTCTGCAACGGATTAGGTGTAGTACGTAGTAGTATGCAATTTATAAATAATATAGGTAGTGACTGATTTTTATATGCGTTTTATGAATAATATTTTTTCTTCAATGCTGTATAAATTTTTAGAATATAATTAATTTTTAATTCTGATGAAAAATTGAGAAAATGGATGAGTTTTTAACCTTGGCCTTGGAGATGAATGAGAGTAATGTCATTCAATCAAGTGACATTGAATTATCCTAACAGAATGAGAAGAAGGAGTCAAACAATATGAATAACTGCAAACATGCTACAATATTGTCAACACACAACACAAATAAAAATATTATCATATTTTTCAGACCGAGAAAAATGTACATGCAACAATTGATGAGCAATGCCAACAGAAATTCAGCACAGTTATTACGTTAACTTTACCAAATTTCAATTCAATATACAACTTCAATATTTGGTCAATTTTGTGACTAAATTCAGGAATAGAAATTTTGAGCTTGTTTCTTTTTCCTAAAAATTTTATTATTGTTTAACTGATACAATAAATAAATATGCTTGCATTAATTAATTGATTATAATTGATCAATAACTAGATAAATTAATGAAAACTACAAAAAAAGTAGCAGCCACGAAATTAGGCGACTGAGAGATTCTGCGCTGTTGTCAGATATGGAACCGGTAAAGCGAGGGAAAGTAGAAACTTTCTTGCTCCCCATAACAAATTGGCAATGTTGAGCTGCCAGTGCTGTCTATTTCGAGCGTTGGAATTGATTTCCCTGCATGGTTTGAGTAGTCAGCTGGCAAGACTTGACAACAGCTCAAAATGTCTCAGCCGCATGGAACAATGAATAGAAATATTATGAAACAATTATATTCATTGTTCCATGCTCAGCCGCCTTATTCCGTGGTCTGGTGGTCACTACCATAATAATAATGATTAATTACTAATTAAAATACTAATTATTAGTATTTAGAGTATTTAGAGTACTCCTTATTTATAGGACTAGTATTTAGAGTACTACTAATTAAGATGACTCCATTTACAGCAAAAATTTGACAAAAGAATCTTTTCTTACTTGGGAACAAAATAAAAAATATTTCTGAGCATATTTTTAGTTACCCGGACAAGGATGTGGATAGGCCATGGTGTATAGGCAAGCCAAGGCCTTTAGTGGAGGAGGTGGTGGCCTGGGAGGGGGCGCGTGCCTGCGGGGGGTGTTGAGGGGTTTGTCTGACGGGAGACGTCGAGTGATGCGACAGCGTCTCTGGACTGACGATCACTGCACTCGGGCTGGCTGGCGAAGGCAGGAGAACTGGCTCGCCAACTGTCCCCACCCAGCTGTAACACACCAAGGAATCATTATAATACTTATTTTTAAGGATATCATTATAATGGTAATAATATTATTATAATGTACTGGTACAGAGCAGCGAGAATATAATTTCACACCCTAAAACTCTATTGTTGGGTTGCACCAAACAGGATTTATTTATTTATTTATTTGTTTGTTTGTTTACAAGAGTTTCAGAACAGAGACGAGACTCAATTACACTCAAACTGAAACAAAATAATACAATGTTACAGTGCAGTTGATTGTGAACACACAACACAAATAAAAATATTATCATATTTTACAAGCCGAGGAAATTTTACATGCATTAATTGATGAAAAATGCCAACAGAAATTCAGCACAGTTATTAAAAGTTTACTTCACCAAATTTCAATTCAGACTAATACTGTATTTATCGAAGTAGAAATATTTGATGAGAATGTAAATTTGGACACAACTTCTATATTTTGTCACTAAATTCAGGAATAGAAATTTTGAGCTTGTTTCTTTTTCTTAAAAATTCTATTATTGTTTAACTGATCCAATAAATAAATATGCTTGCATTAATTTATTGATTATAATAATTGATCAATAACTAGATAAATATTAACGAAAACTACAAAAAAAGTGGTGGGCATGAAATTAGGCGACTGAGAGATTCTGCGCTGTTGTCAGATATGGGACCGGTAAAGCGAGAAAAAGTCAAAAATTGCTTGCTCCCCATCACAAATTGGCAACGTTGAGCTTCCAGTGCTGCCTATTCGGAGCGTCGGAATCGATTTTCCTACACGATTTGAGTAGTCAGCTGGCAAGACTTGACAACAGCTCAAAATGTCTCAGCCGCATGGAACAATGAATAAAAATATTATGGAACAATTATGATCATGTAATTATAAGCACATGAATTATATTCATTGTACCATGCTCAGCCGCCTTATTCCGAGGCCGCTACTATAATAATTAAGGACTTGTATTTAGAGCACTAGTAGTAATTAAGATGACTCCATTTACAGCAAAAATTTGACAAAAGAAACTTTTCTTACTTAGGAACAAAATAAGAAATATTTCTGAGCATATTTTTAGTTACCCGGACAAGGATGTGGATAGGCCATGGTGTATAGGCAAGCCAAGGCCTTTAGTGGAGGAGGTGGTGGCCTGGGAGGGGGCGCGTGCCTGCGGGGGGTGTTGAGGGGTCTGCCTGACGGGAGACGTCGAGTGATGCGACAGCGTCTCTGGACTGACGATCACTGCACTCGGGCTGGCTGGCGAAGGCAGGAGAACTGGCTCGCCAACTGTCCCCACCCAGCTGTAACACACCAAACAACCATTATTATAATTATTGCAATTTTAAGAATACATACAGGTAATAATATTATTATAATGTACTGGTACAGAGCAGCGGTAATATAATTTCACACCCTAAAACTCTATTGTTGGGTTGCACCAACTATTTTTAATCAGCTGATCCCATTTAATTAGCATTGTATTGATCCTGGATCGGAATTAAATTGATCTTGCTTGGTACAACCCAACATTAAGGACATTTGAATGACTGCGTGTAAACAAATTGGAAAGTTTTATGTCCCACACTTCTGCCCTATAAAGGGTTAAATCAATAAATTGAAAGAAAATCCTAATGAATGTTATCGTATAATCTGAAGAATTATTCTTCACTACGAATATTGACAACAGAATAAATAGGTGAGGGGTAATAATTTATTTTTTTTATACTCGTACGTCCAGTCATACGAAAATCCAATTGAATTCAACCCTCGTAAAAAGAAGTCATTAAAATGATAACACAAATATGTTTATGTTTAGTATCACAACATCTCACCAGTCACTGTGCTAGAAGTCATTGAAAAGTCGTTAAATTAGTTCATTGATACCGTTGGATGACATCATTTTACGGCGGTTAAATTCAATCAGATCTACGTGCAACTGGTCGATATAGAAAAATAAATTACAATAAATAATGAGGCTCGTGATGAACTTCATGTCTATGACCGGTTTTTGTAGGTATTAAATTGATGAATCAATTAATGGCACCTACCACGCAAAACTATGAAATTTAATTGCACGACAATCATGACCAAAACTGATTTCAAGAAGGCCTAGATAACTTTGGATACAGAATAATTGACATGGAATCAGAAGTGAATATTGTGATCGATATCGATATGATTTTAAATATGGTGATTATATATCATGGTAATAAAAAAATATTGAGAATCTTAATCGAAACAGCTCCATGTAGGTATTAAACACATATTAATATATTACATAGATATTAATGGTTGAGAACAAAAAAATATGACAAATCAAATCACATATCAATATTATGAATGCAACGTCAACATGCAGAGGTCAATTCTCTCCTAGTCAATAATCATCAAACCATAATATTATAGATAGTACTTATCACTTATCTGCTAGTGGATTTGTTACTGATGGCCTTATAATATAACACAAATCTTATATACTTGAAATAAACACTCTAATCACCTGTGCGATGGAGTAAGCTTAGGATAAATATTGTACATGACGGAATCCCACAGACAGTTGCAAGAAGGCTGCAGTATTGTTTTACTCGCTTGTTAAGGCATCGGTGCTCGGAATGACTTTGGTGACAATCAGACAAAGTCATGAAAATATGAAGAGTTACTGCATGGAACTCCAAATAAACACCAATGTTGTAACATCCATACTCAGTCCCTTATAATAATAAAGTTTTGGAAAAACAAATTATTGTTGATTCAAATAAAAAAAATTATTTGTGGTATCCCCCAATATAAGAGCATATGAATAGTATGATTCATTTAACAATTAATTCAATAGAGAAATCTCACCTAATTTTACAGAATCATTTCTTGAGAAACATTTAGAGAGATTGGAGAAAATTCAAGTTGATAATAAGCTTTATATGTAAAAAAATGAAATACCACTGACCGAAACATGCTTTATGTTTTCCATTGTGTTGAACTATGGAACTACAAAACTTGATGAGACAACACAGTTCGTAGTAAGGGATCAAGAAACTCAAGACTAAAATATAGTGGAGAATCATTCACGGCTTTTATATGTTGAATTTATCATACATGAAGAATAAATTATGGCTAATGACAGAATTACCTTGAAGCTTAAAAAATTATGTCTCTTGACCTTCTATTATGTAACTTGACCATTATGATGTCTCCACCACACTGTTTTACAAAAACAGCTTGAAAAATAAGAAATAATAATTCCAATTAAGCTGATATAAATCTCTTTCATTTTTGAACAAAATTATTTTTTAAATAAGCTAATTTAGACATGTTCAAATCACACAGTACTTACTCCTCTGTTGCCTCCTTGATAATCATTGCTTTTGAAGATGTTTATCTGGAGTTGGAGGTTTGTATAGATTTCACCATAAGAAACATCTCAAATAGATTGTACAAATGATGCTAACAATTTCAAACATCATTGAAAATAGAACCTCGAACTAATTTTTGAAATTTTATTGAGCATAGGTTTTGAAAGATCACTGATAAACCAGAACCAATCTCACTTTTGTATTTGAAATAGGAAAATAAATTAAAAAAGGACATCTATGATTGCATGATAATCAAAGCCGGTTGATGTGAATATGGTTTTTGATATAGTTATACTTTCAATTTTGTTTTGATTTAATATTAAATATTATTCATGAAATCAATACACACAATATTGTATATTGTATTTTCTCAACATATGAAATTTTGACACAAATAAAGAAAAAATAAGTTTTGTGTCATACCTGACTCTTTTTATTAGAACCCTCCGGCCATTGCTTGATGCAATCATGATGTCCATTGGGATGTCACGTTCTCCGCTATCTTCCATTGTGATTATTTGTTGTTTATAGTTAATTTTATTGTCTTCTAAGTCATCCCAAGTTGTTTTATCAATTTCAGCCCCTCGTTATTTTCATGGAATTTAACTAATTAAATTCTTAAGTTCTGTCACTTATCATTGAAGTTAGGTTGATGAATCTTTGGTTAAAAATATTTGTGATTTAAAATAGTCAGCTTAAAAATAGGTTTTGTTTTATTAGTTTGAGCTAATAAGTTGGGTTTTCAATTTCATTCTATTATATCCTTCATTAATTTGTTATGGAAATTCACACGATTGACATTTTTTATGGGTGGTATATGTTGGTTATGTTATATGATGTCTTTTCACGGCTATTTGGGTAATTGTTCGTAATTGAAAATATCTTGCTTCAAAAGAACCAATATCTTGTCTGAGTGAATTATAATTTCATCAATTTAAATAGTTCATGGAATTTATATACTATATTTGAGCATAGACTATCAAAATACATAATGTATTTTGTATTTTTAATATTTTGCAACATTATCATTACTGTTCTCTACCGTCTCAGACTACGTACTGCAGTAATAATGGAACAAGTTGAGAGAAACCTCAAAAGCAGCCGAATGCATATTAAAAAATATTAACATAAAGAATGCATATTATTAGAATAGTTTTAATGTTCTGCTCCAGTATTCTCTATTGGGAAAACCGTGTTACGGTCTAGTTCCCAAAACAATACGGATAAGATGAATACTCCTAGATGACTGTTATTTCACGACACTGTATTCCTGAACTATCATATGTTTATAAATTTGAAGATGTGTAGAAGCTAACAAACTGAATCAGGATGGACTAGCTACATTATTATTGCAAAAACCCGATAAAAAAGTAGGTCAATCACTGAGCTTTATCCAAAAATTCAGATTTTTCTCTCTAATGTTTAATCATAATTTCTTGAGCGATCAGCAAAGGAACTCACTCTCTAGATTGAAAAACTAAATAGTTTGTGTGTTATTTCTGGAAAAACCTAGTACCGTCCAATGCCGCGAACTAGAGACGATTTTTTAATGGAAAGAAATTTGAAAACTTCCAACCTATGTCTATGACAGCACATTGAGGGTCCTATCCCTAGCCATAAAACACTGACTGTTACATCGCTACCGCTGAACTGACTTTGAAACAAGTATTGCGGGGGACAAAAAAGGGGACCCAAGGTGGAGGGGGGTACAGGGGACAATGCCAGGTGGTGGAAAGGGATGTGCGGAATATAACGAAGGGGGATTTATCTCTGTTCCTCTGTTGCTATTCTGGTCGTCTCGCTTGTGTGCTTGTTCGCTTGAAAACGAAAGTGACATCAAAAGGGAATCACTGTCAAGGAGAAGTATAATGCAACACAGCAGCGTGTTTATTGATAGCAATACAATTTGTGTGTTATCAGTCCTTTTCAATATTAAAACGGGATGATTTTCCAAAACATTGGAGAGGAAATGTAGAGGCATTGATTGAAATGTAGGCTACTCTCCAATAAGTGTATTATTCTGTGCGTGGGTTGCAATAAGAACTTTTCTTCAATGCAACAATTCAATTGATAATAATAAAATCATGACCAACTGAACTGTTGTAATTCATCAATATAATATATTCTATATAAACAAATATTATATTTATATTTCATATTGCATGTAAGTTCCCAATTCCTTTATACTCAATACTTTTACCCCTAAACATATTTTCCAACTCCTAAATATTCACACCATTTCATTCTACTGCAGAATATTATGTTTTCAGTGAGGAAATAGGCTATTCATTATTTTCAATAACTTTTTTCTCTTACTTCACACAAACACTAAACAGAGTATTAAAGCGAGGTCGCTTTGAAATTCTTATTTCCTCAAGAAGGAAATTCTTCAATAATTTTGCTATAGACTACTCCAAAAGATAACTCAGGTTATAGAGAAACATTTGAAGATAGTGAAAAGTGACACAATTGAAAGAGATAGAAAAATTGTATGTTCATATAATTATAGGCATTTTCAGCTGCATAATAGAAAGTGATTCAAGTGATAAAAATTCAAGGTAGAGTACACCACTGCAACAAAAATTGTTGCCCCTTTCCAGAAACGACCATCCATTCAAAAGCCATTGTTGCTCTATTAAAAAATAAAATGAAAGCATTAAATTGGTTCTTCCTCAACTTTGGCATTGAAATGCTGGGTAATACTGACCCCTCCACTGATTGGAGTAGGCCTACTGTACCCTAAATGGTCAATTTAGGATTTGTTGACCTATAGATAGAATTTACAACAATAATTAATATATAAGTTTACGTTGATATATATTTGTTTAAGTATATATATTTTTTCATTTATAACAGGAATGATGAATATGGAATTCTCAAGTCAAAGTGAGAATACAGTAGTTACTAGTGAAATGATCTCTTTATTTCAAATATTCATCAGTTTGACTCAATATAAGATTTTCTTTAATAGGCCTAGTAGATTTCTTAAGTAGATTTTTTAGTCGGTTATATAAATTCAATAGATTCTACTGTATTTCTGTTATATATTTTTTTAATACTAGAAGACCAATCAGAGTTTGAAAGAAGTCCTTTATTTGCAATATTGTACAATCACAGCAATGCTAAATATTTGATGGTGACCTGTGTTCCATGCTTTTGCCATCAACAGGTGTTTTGTAATACAGTACAGCTCCCCTTGATGGATGACCTTCAAATTTGTACACATCTACAGGCTATGCCTCTTTCTGCCTACTCTGTGATACGAAAAATCATACGAGAATACATGATCTGCACAAGTTCAATATTAGTGGTAGATGAGATTATCCCTTCCCTGGCTATTAAACGAAAATCATATTGTCACAGCTCCCCTTCATGGATGACCTTCATATTTGTACATGCCTCCAAAGCTATGCATCTCTCTGCATACTCTGTGATACAAACACGTTCAGAATACAGGAGCTGCACAAGTCCAATAATATCAGTGGTGGCTGAGATCATCCCCTCTAATATGTTGGCTATTAAACGAAAGTCTAATCTTTGGGGAATAGTTGGTGGGGTCGAGACAAGTTGCAAGGCACGTACAAAGACGATAAGCTCTGACTGCTGGACATTGCGGCTAATAATGAAAATAGATAATAATCTCTAGAATCCATAGTGAGAGGACACTATGCAAGTGCATATGGACTGATAAGTTAATGATTCTTTGTTTAAGATCAGTCTGCATTGAAATTTATGTTGGTGGTAATGAATTATTAAAAGAGTAGAATAGATCTTCTGATCAACATTAATGTAATAATTTTTTGTAGTTGAATGAAGATTAATGCAGATTTTCGTTTTAGCTCTCAAATTTCTTCATTGTAATGAATCTATTGCTCCAAACATGATAGTAGACTGATTTATGAATGAAATATCATTTGTACATTATTTTAATAAATAGATTATCAAATCATAAGAATAAAAGCAATTATTCATTCCCTGATACTATGATGTTACTATAATAATCATCAATAAGAGTAAATTATTGGCGTTTCCACTCCAAAAATTATGGAAATATTGTGTATTTTCAACCTGTCATCTAGCATAAAATGCTGTTAGCAATATGTAGCCTAAACTCGGCATGATAATGCTTTATTAACAATCTCTAATGTAGAATCATTCCCGTACTTTTCAAATACAAACAAAAGCTCCTAAACGGTAAAAACTAAATGCATTTCCTCGTGCTTACTTTTACAAAAATAGGCATATTAAGAATTCTGAATTTTAAACTTTTCCATCTTCAACAAACAGCGATTCAAGTTTCAATACGGCACTCGTAATAAGCTACGACTAAATATTTGGATTTCCAATTTCATCGGGGTAAACGTCTGCTACACTAATAATTACGTTGTAATAGAGAACTTGCAGTCCAACTTTTATGGAAGCCAATTGAGCCAAATAATGTAGATTTTCTTGGAAAGCGTAACACGTTTCAACCTTCCGACATGGTGGAGTAACTTGGTTAATCTTGGCATTCTGCCACCCCATATTTTCAAAACTCCGTTTTAACAGAACAAGTACGGTAGAAAGATCTTCCAATTTATTCAATTCTCTAAAAACACTTCTCGAAAATTCTCATTCAATAAAATATGTATGTCCTTCTTTGGGATTAACTACACTTGCGGCCAGTTGCACGAAAAACCAATTTAATTAACCGCAGTTAAATGATGTCATCTAATAGAGCCAATGCAACAAGAACCAATATGAACGAATCTGATGTCAAATCAATTACGTCATTTTACGATAGTTAAATTTGATTGGATTTCCGTCCAAACTAACCGTAAATATAGTTAATTAAAAATAAGAAAGGACATAAATTTATTGAATGAGAATTTCTGTATTATAAATGGCATAATAAATTATTTTAAGTCTTCTTTCACCATTAAAAATATCTTTTGTATGCTCGATAAAAAGTAGCCTATTTATGCAAATCTTTCTATTTCCCATGCCCATACCCTTATTATAGCACAAAATGTGTAATTCAATGTAGTCTATTAATGACCAAATTATACTGTTTAGATCTACCAATCAAATAAAGTACTGAATGGAAGACATATTTTTTAATGTAGGAAAAGTTATGAGTCAATAATATTGTTATTAAAGGAGTTATTTAATAGATAAATAACACAATAATAAGCAAATAGTCTCTACGCAACAATAATGTATCAAATTCATAAATCAATTTCTGATGCTGCGAGCAGAGAGTGGTGTGGTCTGTGCTGGTTGCCATATTGGAATTTGTCTCCTCGAACTGCATCGACCAATTGCATTCAAGCAATGGCGTCGCAGATCACTCCTATTGGCTGAAGGAATCTCATTGGTCGATTCGAAATCGTAAAAAGACGCCATTTTGTTGGACGAGCTATAGCAGGATTCTTTTAAATTGTCAGAAAACAGCTGATTTAACGTCAGTGAACTAGCGTACATCAATCAGCTGTTTTCTGACAATTTAAAATAATCCTGCTATAAATGAATTTACAGACAATATTATTGTCAGTAGTATTTTGGTTAAAGTCCGCATATTTATATGGATTTTGTCAACTAGAATAAAATATGAGATGAGATGAACCTACGTGAAATGTATGATAGATTATGTAGGAAACGCGAAGAATTCCGCTTTAGAAGAGTGGGCTTGTTTTGATAGAATTATAGAACATTAAAATTGATCTATTATTTCTGCTTTCGTAGATTACATCGTGGTTGGATTTTAAATAGTTACATATTAACTATTCGATTATTCATTATGAAGCATATCAAATCCTAAATCAACAAAGAATGATGCATTGAAGTATTGCAAATTATATTATGAACAGTTTTGTTTCGCATGTAGGATGGAAATCATAAATCCACCCGCAGTCAAGGCGATTTAAATTGACCACAAGGTCACACTTTGAAACACTTGAATAGATTGAGCCGCATTCACTGTGATAGCCAGGATAGTCAATATTATTTCCACCAGCAATGTCACCAGATCTTCTATTATTGTTGTCTTCAAACTGAATGAAGATTCAATTTTTTGTAACGCACGTTATTATTAAGTTCAAGCTCACGTAATAATTTTAATAATAAAATTGACGAAAATAGATTATTAAAATTTTATACTATATCAATATAATAACGTACAATATAAATTTTAGGCCTAATGAAAATTAACTTTTGATACATGTCTTCTTCAATATTGAATAACTTTTGAACATAGAGATGGACACGATACAACTGAATATAAACTCAATTAAAGTATATTGTTTGATACATCGTATATGAGAACAGGGAAATTGAGTTTCATTTGGAACAAAAATAGAAACGATTTTTGGAAAACTTTGTGAGGCATAGTGGGGAAGCAAGAGGGGTAAGGGTATGGATGATTTCCAGGACACGACTGTAATATTACTGTATTATGATAACAATCGATGGAGGGAAATAAGCCTTTCATGTTTTTCTCTCAAGCCTTTCCTCGTTTTTCGTGAGTATTTTGGCACTATTTAAATGATACTATGAATACAGACCTGTCAATACAGTGAAAGAGCATATCATTAATGATCAACAACTATTTTGAGTGTTGATTTACACTAAAGAATGGCTTCGACAAGAGATTATTCAAGTTTTACACGGTTTTGACCTTTCGACAATGCAATAGAGATGATGCAGAAGCAAGACTAGCTGATAGAAATGAGACGGTAGGTTAGTGGCGTTCCGCATTCAAATTTTGTGACCGCAAGTAGACAGAGATGAAGATAGAAAGAAAGAGAAGAGGAAGACGAGAGACCGCAACAGACAGCACATGAGATGAGCTCCAAAACCCACGTATGAAACTAAAGCGGCGTATTATACGAGTACCTATACGTAAAACTTGGTTATTCTACAGAGAAGTAAAGAACTTTACATCTCTGTGGCTCTTCCCAAGCGGATTGAAAAGAGTATTATACAAAGTTGACCTAATGCCCACAGCTAAAAATCCAGAATATCACTTATCATTTCAGCCCTCCATCCGTGAAACAAAGTACGCATGAAAAACTTCAAAAAAATCATGCCATCATTAATAATGATCAAAATCAAACAAACTTCATCTCACTGTTCCGCTTCACAGATCCCCGTTGAGCTCCTGAATCCTTTAGCGCGGGCTGACAAGAGATTAATGATATTTTAGTAGCAATGTGATGTGGAATGAGTTGGAATTGTTTCCAAAAGCGTCAGGGTTTGATCATTGATAAGGAAAATGTGCTGAAGGGGTTATGAAATTTAATAGAAAAGCCTTTTCTCTTACTATAGGCCTATTATTATAATTGAAGAACATAGAAATACGCCGTCAAGATCAAGGGCGTAGCCAGGAATAGGGTTTGGGGGGCTTGAAGAACTAGATTACAATGGGTAGCCGGTTAGGTCAACGCAACCCCTCCCCCCCCCTAGATATATGGAAGGGCCGGTGGGATTTTTGGAAAATAAATGCCTGAAAATAAAATCTGATAAAAAAATGATGTATTAAAATCTACCTGACTACATAAAATTATGAGAAATTATCTTATTATCACAAGGGGGTGTAACTATTTCATTATGAAAACAATTCAAACATATTTCAGAAACGGTGATTCAATCATCTATTGTGTTTTCCAAGACGAATATTTTATTTATTTATTCAACAATGAAAATACTTGAACAATGCTTGAACTGTGTCTAAAATTCTTCCATGAATCGTAGCCTAATTTGTAAATCATGTAGCCTCCAAACTTCGTCTACTATCTCGTGATAGGCCAGCAATGAATGACTCAGCTAGTTCTGAATTCGACCGGTAGATGGCTGCAGTTACTGGGTGATTTACAGCTTCAATCTTTGCAGACACGCCTCCAAGCTCCGCCTCTCTCCACTGATTGGTCGGCAATGCATGACGCAGCTAGTTCTGAATTCTGATGCAGCTAGTTCTGAATTCTGTCGTAAGATGGCAGCAGTTACTGGGTCATTCAAGTTACAACTTCATTATTCCGCCGTCTAGATGTCAGAGGTGTTCTACACTCATTCTTATCCAATAATGAGAAAGAACAGATTCTTTCTATTGAACATGGACATTCGATATTTATAATAAATAAAATAGTGTTGTGAAATATTTATTTCAATAGTATACTCAAATTTTCAATTCAATTTTGATAAAAGCGCGATTAGTCTGACAACCATCAATATTTATGACTCACGTAGATTATTCATTCAATCATGGGAAATTCTACTAAAGATTTTTCGAGAACGACTGGTCCAAAAAGACTGAATTTGGTATACAAAAATGGTTGAGGACTTTAAAGGATGTGATTATGGGGTTTAAGATTTCCCCACAAAATTATATACAATTACAAGAAACGTATTATCAGCAGTTTTGAGTCAAAGGGAAGATAAAGGGAAGGATGTGAACAGGAAGCCTATTTTTGCATCACTATAATATCAACTGAGTGATTGTGAATTGGATTCCTGCATGTGAAGAAACTTTGATGCCGCGTCTACACCATCGCCGAACTAGGCGAACGCGAGCGTGTAGATGGGGTCACTCGCGTATTTCGCCTACGCTTTTATATGGGAAAAAAGATGTATTTAGATGTATTTAATCAAGTTTGACAAGGCTTCAAGGTATCATAACACATTATTAACAAAATTACTTGAGATACGTTACAGTGTGCTTATATCATATTATGGTATAACGCATGCATGATAATGCTTATTTCTTAATTTTATCAATCAAGTTCTGTAATCAAAGCCAATAATGATGGATTGCTATTCCAGATTCGAACTGGTAATTCCGTTTTTTCGAACAATTTCACTAGTATCCCATTTTTTCTCTTCCTCTTTTGCTTGCTCTTTTCATTTTTATCCTAAATTTAGGTTTTTACTGCTCTTCCTATTCTTCTTCCTCCTCCTCATTTTCTTTCTCAACTTTCTGTTTCTCTGTACTTTTTAGAGGAGTATTACTCCGTTCTCTTGGTAGATGCAAAACCATGCATGATAATTAGTTTTATTTTATCAATGACGTTCATTTCAACATAAAATGATATATCCAGATTCGAACTAGAATTCAAGTCGACTTTTAATCTAGAATTAAACTTTCACCTAGTCCTATATATTTTCTCTTCCTCTTTTGTTTGCTCTTTTCATTTTTCACCTAAATTTATGTTTTTACTGCTCTTTCATTCTTCTTCCTCCTTCTCACTTTCTCTCTCTTACTTTCTATTTCTTCTGTACCTTTTTGTTTACTCTCCCTTCTCTTTTTCATCATTCCCCTAGTCGTCTTCCTGTTCACATTATTCTTCTCTTATCTTCTTCCTCTTTTCCTGCTCTTCTTTTTCTCAATCGTACTTCAAGGATTACTTTCATCAAGCGATTTTCTATCAATTTTCAACTATTTTGATTGTTTAATTTTCAAGGAGTTTGTATTATTACTGAGGACGGACTGGTGGTAAGTGTCAATGAAACGGCGGCTCTCCTAATTCGAATTCTGGGAGCGACTTTGGGCGGTTAGGGCCAGGCCCGCCCGCATCTCAGTTCCAGCACTCTTCAACTTTATTTCGAAGCGATAAAACTGAGAGAGGGCGCCCCCTTCACTTGAATAAGAATAGTGTGCTGAAGAGGGTTGTGCAATGGTCCAGCGGCAACTGCTCCTTCTTTCCTATCTTCAACTTTTTCTTATCTTCATTTAAATCTTCTTCTACTCCTCCTCCTTCTCCTCCTCTTTCCTCCTCTTTTCTTTTTCTTCTTCTTCTAATCCTCCTCCTTTGTATTCTTCTTCTTCACCACCTTCTTCCTTCTCTTATTCTTTTTAATTATCGTTCTCCTTAACTTTTTTCTTTCCTTCTAATTATAACCCTCCATAACTAGTTTTCTTCCACTTATTTTCTTCTCTTCTTCTTTCTCTCCCCACATCTCTCTTTTTTCTCGTAGGTACTCCACTTTCTTTTCCTTTCCTTTCTACTTCTTCGGTATTTTATTAGTATTTTTCTTCCCATTTATCTCAGTTTCTTATTATGTTTTCTCCTTACTCCTTCTCACTTTCTACTTCTATTTTTCTTATTCTCGTCCTCCATATCTTTTCTTCTTTATGCTCGTTCTCCTTGTTTTTCATATGTTTGATTTCTTTTATTCTATTTAGTTTACTGCTTCTTTTTACTTTTCTTCTTCTTCTTCTTCTTCTTCTTCTTCTTCTTTTTCTTCTCTTTCTTCATCATTACCATCTTAATCAGATTTGATATTTTCCACATCTCAGCATATTATGCTCAAAATTATTATCCTTCTCACTTCCTTATTTTGCTGATTATTTTATTCTATCTTCTCCTTCTTCTTCCTCTTCTTCTTCTTCCCCTCCTTCATCATCATCATTTAAATCAGATTTGATATTTTTCACATCTCTACATCATGTCTCAATATTATTATCTTTCTCACTTCCTTCCTTTCCTTGTTCTTCTTCTTTCAGTATGTTTTCTTGCTCTTGCGTTTTTCTTCCACCTTCTGTCGTCCTTTCCAATTTCATTTTCTATTTTTTTTCTTTTTCTTCTTCATCATCTTTCACTTCCTGCCTCGACGTGTGAACGAGACGAAAGAAGCCGAGCCGAGAAGGAAGGAAACAACGACCCTCTGGCTAGACGAATTCACCACTGTACTTATGTTACAAATTCTCAGCGTCTCCAGCCTCCCGGCTACATGGTTAGACCCTACCGGGTGTGTGGGCCTTCTCTGCTTGGAAACTTTTGGGCTTCTGGTTCGTGTCGGGTTCAATCATACAACACACCACACATGTGCAGCAAGCGTAAAGACCCTTAGGAAAGGGGGGTTGGAGGGGGGCGGTACCCCCTTCACACCGTCACACTGTCTCTTCCTCCTATTTGTGTTTGCCTTTAGAGCCTGACGGCTCATTCTCTGTAAACTAAAGAGATTGAAAGCTCCCACTTTAGAACGGCTCTTAAATTCCTATACTCTTTTCTTAAACCAGTTTAGTTACTATTTTTGAAGGTGATCGATACTTTTTTCTAGAGTAACCCTAAAAAGATTATACAAGTTATTCTCATTTTTTGCCATTGTTTAAAATATTATGAAGAGTAGAAGAGAGATTGAAAAAGGTGGTGGTAAGTGAAGAGGAAGAAGGAGAGGGAGAAGAAGAAGAAAAAGAAGAAGAAGAAGAAGAAGAAGAATAAAAGAAGAGAGAAAGAAGAAGAAAAGAGATTTGAAAGAGAAATCCAGCAACAAGATAATAATGATAAATTGATAATGATGATGATGATGATGATGATGAAGAAGAAGAAAATATGAAGAAAAAAGGAAGGAGAAGAAGAACAGTAACAAGAGCATGAACAATTGAACAAGAGTAAGATATAATAATTAGCAAAAGAAGAAAGTGAGAAAGATTATAATTATGAGAATAATAATATACTGTTGAGGTGTGAGAAGTATAAAATCAAGGATGACAAGATATCTTCCTCAATATTTTCTGCAATTTATCCTTGAAACATTCACACCTTTCAAGCGCTTTCCTCCAGATTTCTCTTCCAGAGAGAGAATAACATTCCTCCAAAACTCCAGAAGCACATGTAGAGACTTCTATTGATTTGCCGCCGAAAACTGTGTTAGCGCACCCCATTTCCTCCATAGGAAATTAACTCGCTGCTAAAATGAAAAGTGTGTGTGTGCTTGCTCCGTGTTCTGCTGCTGGGTTCCACGTGGAATTCATTCCGGACCTGGCATAGGCTGTTATTGCAGTGCCAACGGAACTTGGCCTACCCAATGCTGTTAGTCCAATCCGCGGAGATTTGAAATCGGTGGAAAAGTTTTCACTGAAGCCTACCCAAGAGACTCCAAGCTCTGGTTTTGCGTTAAAACACAAGAGCGCTTAGTATTCGAATCAGCTTTTTCTTCAGATAAGAGTATTACTAAAAAAACTAGCGACTCACTGACCAAGTTGTGTATTTTCCACAGATTGTAAGAAGCAAAATCGAAAACGTTCAGAGCATTCTTTAAAAACGTCTATTTTCAGTAACGTACCTACATCAATAATTTTAATCTTCATACGAGTTTACCCCGTGCAACGCAAAACGCCACTTTGCAAATTTTGTACAAAATTTGAGTAGGCCTACTGTATCGTTTGGAAATACAGTATCATTGCAACATACTTGTATCAGTGTGAGTTTCCTCTAGATTTTACATCATATCTCGCAGTGGTAGAAGCACAGTAGAAAGGAATGCGCCAAAAGTTTTTTAATATAATAGATTTCAACTTCCACACCTGCTATTTATACATTTTATTTATCTATCATTGAATACTTTTGGTTGGATGTAAATTTATATTGATAATATACATGGCACAATGCATTCCGTTGAAATTAATTAAGAACAGAGACAATGAATGATTAAAATGTGATTTCCATTACAAGTGCCTACAAAAAACTGACGACCATTACGGCAAAATGTTGAAGATAATAATTCTTATTCGTTTCGTAGCTATCTTGAATAGATTTTTTGAGCTCTCTGGAACGATCGCCTATCCATTATTATCATATTAGATACATTATCCCTGTATATTAAAAGAGTTTTGCAAAACTAATGACATCCACTGTGACCGTTATGTAGGGCCAATTGAGATGCGGTTGTCACCAAAGAATGATTAGTGGTCCTAGGTGTGCAGTTTTATTTGTATTTTGGAAAAATTTGTTAAAGGGGTAAAAAATGTAAAATAAACTCATCACTATCTCTCAGAGTTTGGAGAAATTTTGTACTGTTAGTCTAGTTTACAATATAATTGATACAGTCTGCTACTTATATTGAAATAATTATGATCGTATTCGAAATTCCTGTTTGTATTCTTTGTTCATAAATTGTCCTGTTCATATGAATATGGTCTATCAACACACTCATTGGGGTTAATGGCCTAGCAAGAAAAATTGACAGAGAGTTTAGAGATAGCTTAATCTTATCTATCGCATTATGTTTATCTGTTTCAAGAACTATTGACTATAAGTCAATAGAAACCAAAGGAAATATAATATCTATTATGGTTGAATACAGACTAATATGGTAGCTGAAGACTAATATATGGTATTAACGGTATTTTTGAATAAACGATCACATACATTATCTTGACTGTACTTTAATACATTCGAATCACAGTACTACTGTGAATTGATCACAGTACTACTCGATCATCAGGCACTAACAATGACCAATGACCAAATGACAGGTCGAAAAATTGGGTAGCCACATCGATTAAGCTAAAGTTAACCTTTAGGTCTTTAAGGTATAAAGACAAAGCAGGGGTTTACTAGCTTGAGCAGCCTGGATGGATATTTAGCATATAAAGCATTACACAATTAGATAGTTCAGGCCCTTGTTTTTTTAGTTCAGGCCCAGAGTGAAGGCCAGGTTTTTAACGTAGATTTGAACCTTTATAAGGTATAAAGACAGGGTTTAACAAAGCCCTAGGTTGAGCACTATATTGAATATCTATGAGGACTCTATGGTTCTTGGTAAGAGCGACCGTATGTTTAAATGGCAAGTCTCCTAGCGCCTCTAGCTTGACTGTACAGGTAGTAAACTTACGTTGCCTAGAGAATTGACCGTCCAGCGAAATCGAAACAGCGATCCCTATCTCATGAGATATCCAGCTATAGCAGGATCCTTTTAACTTGTCAGAAAACATATGTTTTACTCGGCCACCAGTACAATACTTAACCTACAAATGCTGAATCTCGCAGATTATTGAAAAGGTCTTTTAAAAAGTTATTCTTTGAAAGGTCTTCTTTAAAAAGGTCTTTAAGACTTTTAAGCCTTTTGATTATTGTGTCGAAATCACTGTTTAATTATTACCGAAACAGCTGATTTCTGACAAGTTAAAAGGATCGTGCTATATTTGTTTCCTGTATGATATTGGTCTTAATAAATAGACTATTGTTGGCATATAGAAACGTACAGCGAAATCGCAACAACGTTCCCTATCCCATGAAATATCTATGCGTAATGCGTTGTCTATGATATTAGTCTAATAAATTTTGAATTTTTCTCACTCACCACGGTGTATCGTCCTTGACAGTAGTGGCAGTAGGCGTGGAGGCCGCGTCATCAGTGGTGCACTCCTGTTGCAGAACGGCAGAAGTGGTAGCGACCTCCTCTATGTCAGAGTCGATACCCTGGGCGAAGTCCATGTAAAATGAGTCGCGCGACCCGCTGGAACCGCGCCGCAGTTTTAGGCTGAGATCGGGTGAGCTGTCCTGCATTTTGAGTGCCTGATTTGTTCAACTGGTGCAATGTTTCGTTGGTGATACCTGGATGTAGAACGTTTAGTTTATTAATTTATTGAATGCGGATAAAATCAGCGGAAGATATGCGGATAAATGATGCGAAAGATAACATTTGAACGTGAAATTGATTATTGATAATGCCCGTGGCGAAGCGTGGTATACTTATTTGGTCATCTCTGGGTATATTTCCTATAGGACCGATGACTGGTCCTATAGGACCGGTCCTACCGATAGGACTGGTATTTCCGATGACCATTTATTTGGTCATCTCCGGGTATAATCCCTATAGGACCGATGACCGGTCCTATAGGACCGGTATTTCCGATGACCAAATAAGTATACCACGCTTCGCCACTAGAAAATGCAAATAAAATATTAGAGAAATAATGCCGAAGAGATAGCATTCGAAAGACAAATCATGATATATGACAAATTAATTTTAATACTCGTATAATCAGAATGATTATTGCAATTTTAATAAAATTCTTGATATTTCATCGAGAAAGATATTCTTTTTTCTTATAAATATTTTACTTTGAAAGATAATTTTTGGAATACAAATCATGGACAATATGTAGCCTACTTAGATAGGCCTAAAATCAGAATACTTTCAGGAATAATATTAGAAAGACAATAATTTGTAATCATATACAATAATACTCGGATACTAGAATACACTTTAATTTGAAGGATGAATCATGTATACAATTTCTAATTATGATATAACTTACAATAAAATTTATTGAAATAAAATCAGAATAATTTCAAAAGTAATACTGTATTTGAAAGAGAAATGTTAATGTTATATGAATTGCAATAATTATACTGTTTACATTATTTATTTTTAATGAATTCAGAATAATAATTTAAAAAATGATGATTAGATAGCAGTCTACTTCTTATTCCTATTCTCTCACTATCTATTTAAATGACTCTCTCACGCTCTACTTTTATTTTAAATGACGTTTATTGGAATAACTATCATAATCCAGCATTTGAGCCTATAATGTTGCAATCTTCATTAATGAACGAAATAATATTTAATCTAATCTAATATATACCGTTGCAATTTCTTAAATTTTCTTAAAAACTCATATTTAAGTTGAGTATAATTATAGTATTCTGTAATTTAATGCGACCAAAGGCTGTATTTGAGGAAGAATAAGGATAAATAGTATAAAAACACAATAGTCAAGTATTGAACTGGTCTAACATGTATCAGTATAATTAATACATTTTTTCAACAGGGTTATAACACAGCATTGATAAATTTACAATTTATAATTAGACTAGCATAATGATGCATTAAATTGATTAGTTTTTATTGTATGATGATAATATATTGAATAATGTTAAATAAATATTGTATTATTATTTAATTAAATTAGATTATTATAATAATTTTGTATAATTAACTGGTTGTATTTTTATAATTATATTGAGACTTGTCACATTTCCAGGAAAACAAGAAATTAAACAGTAATGTTTATTCAATCCTCCTCTTTCGGATGAGTTTTTTCTAGGATGCGAAAATAATATTGGTTTTATGGCCCTCTGCTTTTCAACTTGAGTGTAGCGACAGGTGGTGTTATCACTTGAGAATAAACATAAAAACCCACATTCATTCTGTACCCACAAATAATACATTGTTATTTGAAACTGACATTCTCAATTCTCAGTCAGTTAGCGTACGGTATCTTACTATTATTTTGAAAAGGAATTGAATATTTACTCACCCTTAAAGCTAATATTTGCTGGTTGGGAGACATATTTTATTTACATCCACAATTCCAAAAATGAACACATTATTTAAGACACTAACTTATCGAGGAAACCCGTGATTGTTAACATAATAATCATACACTTTTTATACAATAGTACAAACTACATAATGTAAACAAACAGAACAGGCCATATCATTCAGGGGTTAAAATGTCTACACTGCTCACACCAAAACATAGCACTATATCACTGAATTCAACGAATGCATTTAGAATGAGAGTAAAAGGGATAAGGATAAAGCTAGGAACAGAGCAGGCGCAGATGATATTACATCGAATGGGGGAGGATTTTGGGATCTGGCAAACGAGGAAGTGTGAACGTAGTAGTTGTAGGTAGGAAGAGTAGAAGAGAAGCAGGAACCAAGGGAAGGGACGCGTATTCCTCCTACCATCTCTTCGTATTTTGTGTTTCTCCCTTTCTATCCACCGCTCTTCCATTCATCCGTTTTGTATCCAGAAGGGTGGGAGTGAAACTACCGCCCTATCAGGTCTACCAACTGATTGATAATGAAGCAGATATAAGATGATTCATTATTATGTTGCACTAGAGAAAACATTTTAAATATATAAATGAACACAATTAATCAACTAAATATCAGTAATCAAATCATCAATCTGGTCTACTGGAATTCAAAATAATTTTACAATTTTTGTGACGACCATCAGTCAGCTGTTTTTGATTTGAAACATATGATTTGATAACTGGCAGAATGATGGTGGCTTTTCAAGGCTAATTCCAATTTCGATAAACAAAAGTCTAATCTCATTCCTCATTGCGTTTTATTTTCTTTCTCTGACAGAGATATTTAATCGGATTCTTTGTTATTACAGTATTATCATTATTCAAATATCCTATTGTAGTGTTTGTTATCATTAACTTTGAATGATTCATGAGGAGTAGTGGTATTTACATTTCTAACAGTAGAGTGTCTTGAATGCATTTTCGAAGTGACTGCATCGAGCATCGTTCAAATAATTTAATTAAGGTTCTGGATCAGGAAATTACTTAGTGATGTTCATCTAGTCTACAATTATTTATTGATCTCACTCTCCAGTTGATTGAATCAAGTGAGTGAACCTCAATTTCTCTCCAGTTTCTAAACAAGTTAGTTTTTGGATTAGATTTCATCACAAGTGTAGGGTTACAGAAGTTTACATAACCCTTGAATAGTTTATATTATGTAATAAAATTGAGGTTCCATTTCAATATTGAACTTGACATTAGGTTGGAGTCAGTAAGTTCAATGTCTGTTAGTGGAAGGTTTGTTGACTAAAATTTCCTAATAGAAATTCCGTGTAGGCTACATTTTTCCTGTTATTTGCAAACGGTAAGCTACTCTTTATTCAGAAATTTTAGATTTCAATTGCACTCCAGAATGATGAGGTGATGTAGCCTAGCTGAATATTAATTAGCAGAGAATCTCCATCTTATTGATTGATTATTATTGTTCCTTTGAAACTTCTTGATTGTATTTTTCCTAGACTCCTGCTATGTTCAATTTACTCTGTTTAGGCTACAAAGTTGTACAATTAGAAAGGAAATGTACTATTCTAGATTTAGAAAGGAACTACCGGTAGCCCAAGTTACAGTAGGCCTACGATATAACAATAACCAATAATGATGTCAAAATTGTTCTATACAGAACATCTCTCTGTTAACTTGGTGTTTGCAGTTACCTAAATAAGGTCACATTACATGAGCAGGTTAATACTGACCCAAGTGCAAGAAATGAAAAAAAAATTATTTTAAAATCATTTGCTCAACAACTCGTTTCAAGTAGGTCTAGTATATAGGTTTGTAAATAGATGTTCGATTAAAAATAAAATTAATCCAATTAGACTACTTAGTATAGGGTTGATTAATTTATTATAACAAAAAATTTGATTTTAATATCACTACTTTGTCGACCATCGAATACTTTGGTTCGATGTGATTCTTGATGCTTTTAAAATGTAAATACTGTCAAGATACTCATACCATGTGTCATTTTTTTACAAGATAAGATAAGAGATGTGGTTCCATAGTGCAATGCAGGTTACAAGCTGTATGAATGTTTTGTATTGAAAAACCAAATTATGAATTTTCATCTCATTCCATTTAATCCTTATCTTGGAGTGTGAAGATAAATAAATTCATTGGATATTAATCAGCTATTAAAAAACTGTCACTTTATTAATTGGGTTTCCACTTATTGGCTAGTATTGAGAAATTTGTCATTTAATTTTGAGCCGTATTCTATCAGCCAATATCAAAAGTAAACTTCCCTCTTGTGGAGAAAATAATAACTTATTGCACAACATTGATCCTAGAGTTCATTCATGAATTAGCTCATCCTAAGAATGATGAATCCTTGAATAATATTGTTTACGTCATAGGGCTCTATGAACACCTACACAAACACTATAAACCACAGAATAGGAGAGAAATCTCTTCTATTCTGTGCTATAAACACTCTCTATAGAGCCTTATTCAAATAGTCAAGTATGCTTTCTCTATGCCTGGAGTTAGTAATTGTTGATGTATCTTCACTTAAATCGGGCTATCACTAATGATTACAATAATTAGAGTTTGCTTATTTGTTTTTCTTATTAAATTTCTTTATAATATTCGGGGATCATTGTGTCTCAAAAAAATTTAACCTGCCAAATCTACAATAAGATAGTCCTACTAAAATAGCTTATTTAAATATATTCATTTTAAAGTAAATTTGCAGCATCTTTCCGTAATCGGAGGTAGATCCGATAGATATTGGAAACTGTTTGTGACACTCGAAGTACTGTACCTAATAACATTTCAATTTATACGGTATTGTACTTGATTCTAAGAAATCATACATTTGCATAAAAGCTACTGGCAAGGATATATGATGATGTATATAAATTGAAAAATAAACAGTCAAAATTGGCACATTATTATTTGTATACAGTTAATACTTTTATTCATGTATTCATAATCATGTTATTCATTTGCTAGAGAAACTTGAAAATAAGAAAACTTGAACTTGAAACTCTGAAGTTTAGAAATTGTAAGCATGTATTAAAAAAAAGTATTACAGAGAATATGGAAATCTAGATAATTGTCTAGATCATGATAGAATCTATTCAATTTTTTCAAATGCTACATTTTCTTTGAATTTGATGATCCATTGACGAACTGCATGTCAGTAGAATATTGTGATTAGCTTCATTTTCTAGTCATTGCATACGATATCAAAGGAATTGATTGTATTTTCCCCGTTAAATTTGTCACTTCCTTATTGAAATTTTCTTTTTCAGACAAAAATGCCGATCCTTTACAGTGTGGTTGCAAGAGGAACCACGGTTCTCGCAAAGTTTGCAACTTGTGCCGGGAACTTTTCAGAGGTGACAGAGCAAATTCTGGCGAAAATAGCTCCAGAAAACAGGAAAAAGACTCTCTCACACAGCAGCTACTTATTCCATTACATATGTGAAGACCGAATTGTTTACATGTGTATTGCAGATGATGTAAGTTCTTAGAAATTTAATAATTAAAGAAACGAAAATCCAAAGAAAGCTATATAAATAGATGTGAGACTTCTGCTACATCAAAAACTGACAACAGAACTAGATATAGTGCGATTCACGTCAAGAAGTCAGCAGTGCTTAGATGGGAGTTTGCTATCCTTGCTCAGCACAAGGCAGTTGCTGATGTCTCTATCCTATTCGCACTGTGCATAGTTGCCGCACTGTGCATTGTTGTCGCACAGTGCCCAACAAATAGGTTTGGTGCAGTTTTCTCTTTCTCTCTCAATGAAACTTGGCATCAATGCTCCTCATATAAACAATGCTGACTTCTTGACGTGAATCGGACTATAGCTAGAGGATATTCGATGAATGCCACTGTACAAATAGTTTTTTTTTCACAGCTGTAGTAGAGTTGTGCCCGGGCGGAGAATCGAACTCCGTCCCCCTCAATTGCCTGGTCGAGTGACTTGACCACTAGTCTAATTTCTTAGAATTTACTTCAACAATGAATCTGTAATTGGATGTGATAATGTTACTAACAATATTAAGCATTGAGCAACTCAATATAGGGCCATAATGAGTCTAGGCTACTCGATTTAAATATTTTTTCCGATCTCTTTTCTTGTAATTTAATTGATTTAGGAAGCTGATATATAGCTCGTAGAGCTCAGCTTTCTCTGAGGATTCTGATTTTAGAGCTAAACTATTTCTCTACTATACATTTTGTCCTCTAGTACTTAGATGATCCTTTTCCCCAACTGTAAGCTCAGTATTTTAAGAAACCCCTTTCTTAAAATTCATCGTTCTTCTACCAAATAATGGAACACTCGGTATACCCACTTGCAGTTCATTTTGAATAGCTTGACCTATGGTTGCTGAGTGCTTTTAGCAGCTGTCCTAACCTATAAGGTTATTGAAATAGAACGATGGTCGTTTGAATCAAAGTTAGTTAAATGTAGATATTATTGATTTTTCTTGGTCGTAGATAAAATGGTGTGTGCAATGGTTGTATTTTAGCCTTTAAACAACTCAGGAGATACCTTAAAATAACCTGCGGCGTTGTCGCTCGTATTTTAACCTCGGTATCTCAATCGTCGTTTAAAGGATCTCATAATACAACTATTCCATAAACTACTAATTTTTTACAGTCTGTATTGCTATTTATAGCAATAATAATGTATTATTACTGTATTTTCCTTTTACTATCTATACAATAATTGTATAATCTTTATGATTTATGATTAAGTACTATAATTATTTCAAGGAATCTATACTATGATCAATTATTATCATTTTTTTTCTTTTGTTTTTACAGGAGTTCGAAAGGTCAAGAGCGTTTCTGTACTTGAATGAAATAAAGAAGAGGTTCCGTTCGACCTATGGCAGCAGAGCTGACACAGCCATTGCTTATGCAATGAACTCAGAGTTCGGACCAATTCTAGGGAATGAAATGGTACGTTCAAAATCAAATTCTTTATTCAATTTCAAGTCGGTAAAATAAGCCCTCTTGTTACAAAATATGTGAATTGTCAATATGTAAGATGTAGGCCCTATATAAATTAATGTTTCAATATACATATAATGTAAACCATTGATTCACTTACAAATAGAATAGAAATTTATATAAAAAGATATGTGATTTTTATGTAAAATAAGCCTTTTCGATGTAAATATTAGGCTACGTAGCAATAGTATGTGTATTATGGAGCCACAATGCTGGATAGTTACATGGATTCATTCATTTTTGAAGACAAACAAATCAATTACAGTTACAGTAGATATATTTCTCCACCAGGTACTGTGAACAAATAATTAAAACAACTTTAAATTGTACTCAGAAGCTGATGTAATTCTAATATTGATCAAAGTATGATGACAAAATTGACTGTTTTATAATAAGCATTATAAGTAATTTACGCATAATCATGAAGAGTGTACAAATTGTAAATTACCTGTATTCCAGTCCTAATTTGAATTCATCGAACCAAAATAATTCAATGAATCATATTTTCGTTACAGAAATATTATTCAGAATCAAAGGATATCGACACCATTTCACGGGTGCATGGTGAATTGGACGAACTGAAAGATATAATGGTTCACAATATTGGTAAGTTCCTTGCGATTTGGCATGTAAGGCCAGCCGTACACATAATCGAACAGAACAGAACGTCAAGACATTGTGACTGACAGTGTGATATGATAAAATCACATGCGAACTAATACTCTAAACCAGCTGTTAAACTTCACTATTTCATCTTGATATTTATTTCTTATATCACACTGTCAGTCAAAATGTCTTGACGTTCTGTTCTGTTCGATTATGTGTACGGCCGGCCTTAGGGTTATCACAAGTATGAGAAAAATATTCCTCAGCGTACTTTGGGTCATCTTTCTAATTGGAAAAATCTTATTTTAAAATTATTACAACACTTTATGATAATGCTCTGAGAGTGTATTCTTTTCGAATATAAGAAAAACACCAGAGAATATGCATTTTAATGCATCCAGTCGATTTTAATACTTACTGGTAAACAATTGTTGTGGATCCATCTTCTTTTTTCACTTGATCAAATATAGACACTAAAGTAAATTGAAAAGTGTAGAATGAATCTCATATTTTGTGCATATACATCATGTGATAAAGCATTACACTTGTCTACAAGACACTTGTTCACAAAGCCAGGGTACTTGTCTACTATACACTTTTGAACAGGGGAATCAATTATTTATGAAGGAAACCATACCGGCCAAACATTAAAGATGGAAGGAATTGTTGTCAAAGTTTGCAGTTGCAGAGTATTCAAAACTCTTCAAAGCCTTATTTGGATTTTCGTTCACCTAATTATTATGTATTTGTATTGTTATAGCAGTTCATCAATTGAAATTTCTAATAATTGTACATAAATACAGTATTGTAGAAATTGACGACATGGAGTCAGATTTTTTTAATTTGTCTTAATAATTCTATTCTACTGAATTTTACCTAAATAGATGCAAATTTGTGTAATTTTTCATTTGGGGTGTTTCGGGTCAATTTGAAGGGTATGACTAATAATTCAATTAATTTCATTCACTTGATGATAGAGATTGTATGTTTAGGCGCGGCACATAAACCTAGGTAGGCAACAATGTTCAGCCTTGTTATTCAATAGAATGGACAAATGTTTTTATATGTAGTGATAATTCATTTAGCAGTTTCATTTATTAGGCCTAGGCTATATATTAACACATTCAGTGGTGAAAAAATCTGTTATAATGCATTGTAGCAGTGGATGAAATCAATTGAATTATTGTATCTCAACAGACTTGAATTTTCTTGAAATCCATAATCTTGTCCAGACACTGATGAAGTATTTTTGTAAGTTGTTGAACAATTCATTTTAAAATGCAATTTGATTGAAATAATAGTATTCAATGGTTGACTGCATACCGATATCAGTCAGCAAGACACATTGGCAAGGCCTAAATAATTATTCTCTTATTATATAATTCACTAAGAACAGGGTTTCATTAGAATTTAGAAGTCCTATAAAACATTAAAAGACACACACTATACATGAATAGCATGGCGTGTAATGTAAGAAATTTGTAAGTCTATACTTGAATACAATAGAAATTAGAAATTCATTTATTGACATAAAACATTTTACAATGTATGGTCAACGTCAAAAACAATTTGGCAGTCACAAAATATGTAACTTCTGTATCAAAATACATTGTATTCCCTATATTTTACGTGCTACGCCGATACAGAAGTTATATCTATTCAAGTATAGTGTGTGTTCGCCTTCTTCCTGTATCACAGGACTTCTAATTTTTTATGAAACTGACCCCTGTTCTTGTATTGTTATGGAACTTTTCTTTCGATCTTTAATTCATTAAATTTAATTTTGTCATTTCGTGTTTTCACCAATTTCTAAAATAATGTTCTCATTCACATGTTTCTCATCTTTTCAGATAACATAGCTATGAGAGGCGAACGTCTGGAATTGCTGGTTGATAAGACAGAAAATCTGACAGCCAGTTCAGTCACATTCCGAGCGACAAGTAGAAATTTGCAGCGAGCTCTCTTCTGGAAAAACATGAAATTGTATATGATAATCTCAGCTATTGTTTTGGTGAGTCAACAAATGCAAAACATCGATTATACAAATATTATTGCTCATTCATTGAAAATATTATTTTGATTGAGAGTAAGTCTCAAACATTTATTGTTGACTAGTTTCAAAAACTACCTTGTATTGAATTTTAAACTGAAAATTGTTGGTAAAGAATAAGAAATTGAAAGAGGTCATACTCACTCTTTTATTACAGCATCAAATAATTATAAAATAATATACATGGTGTTTCAAAAAGGACTTTACAACTTTGAAAATGGATACAATTTTAAAAAAAGGATATAGAGCTTGATTTGGTCTTCTTTTGGAGGAAAACACTTCAAGTTTTGATTGGCATATTATGGATGTGCAGAATCTCGCCCTAGCAAGCGCTAGCGGCTAATACGTTAAATATGACTGCCTTCACTGGACTCGCCAAATCCAGTTCTATACCTTTATTTTAAAAAATTATATGCAATTTCAAAGTTGTAAAGTCCTTTTTTATTGTAGTGGCATATTAATTATCAATCTGAAATGTTCGGATGTGTGTTGAAAATCATATCTCCGATTTTTCTATTCATGTATGGCGATTTAAACAAAATTTAATTGTATTTTTCTGTTTGCAGGTAATTATTTATTTCATCTTAGCTATGTCTTGTGGATTGACTCTATCCAGTTGCTGAAACACTACAGAATAAAAATCACCTTATGTTTAAATCATAATGCTAATCATTGTATTCTTCAGTAAAGAGTCTTCCTTGTGATATGTTCAATGATAAATTTCAACTATTCTTTTACAACAGTATGTTTTTATACACTAAGTTTTCTATATTCTTCACTTATGGTTCCAGTAACCATTTCACATACCATGTTCCTTTGAAAAAATTAGTTTAAATTATCTTATTTTAAATTCAACCACAAATGGACTTGGGAAATGTAACCTTATTGTAATTCACTGTAAGTTTAATTAAAAAATAGATTGCAATACTTTTTAATCGATGTATCTCTTTTATTGACTGCTTTTGAAATATTAATAGAACTGTTTTATATTAGTTGAATAAATTTGAAAGTATATATTTATAAACTATTGTTTTATTATCAGAGATTCGAATAAAAGTATTTGCATAATAAACATAAGAGAAAAGCATTTATTGTTTGTTTCATTTTTGTAAATTTATACTATTTTCAAACATTATGTAAATATAGGCCTGTCGTTACTAAATTTTTATCTGGTTATTGGCATCTTGAATATTGCGGAGTTTATTACGATTCTTCAGGCACTACTCACACCTGGAAAGTTCAAATCGCAAAGCAACTCATCGCTCGGCAACTCTGCGACACAGCATGTGTTTTCAAATGATGACGCTCAGACTAGGCGATTCCAGAGAGATTTTGCGCTGTTGCCAGATATGGAACCGCTAAACAAGAATTAAAATTGAAAATTGCTTGCTCCCAATCACGCTGTGCTTCCTGAGTTACCTATTTTGAGCGTCGGAGTCGATTGCCCTGGATGATTTAAGTAGATAGCTGGCATGACTAGACAACAGTTACAAATGTCTCAGCCGCCTTATTTCGTGGCCGCCAGTATACATGAAAATTGATCTTGCTTGATACAACCTCAGAGGGGGGAGTAATCCCTCCTCTGAGAGAAAGATTTCCCTCCTCTGTGGTACAACTCAACATACGGTTTCAAAGACTGGCGGCACTGTAATCATGAGCGCAATACTGCAGATTTACTCAGCCTAGTTATAAGATGGTTTGGAGCGCACAAAATTTGAACTATGAGCTTTAAAATTGACCCATTGATGGCGTTTAGTGAGAGAACATTTTTTAATTATTATAAAATTGTTTATTTGAAAGATTTGATAAGTTGATTATTTTTAAATAATTTAATTGATGAGAAGTCAACTTTTGGGGCCTATTGCATGAGAAAATACAAGCTAGTAATACTAGTTGTCAGATGGCAAGTTACCATAGTGACAACTAGTATTACTAGCTTGCATTTTCTCATGCAACAGGCCCTTGGTGTTGATTAAATTATGCCAATTGAAAATTTTTTATTCGAAAGATTTGATAACTTGATTATTATATCAATTTAATTGGTGAGAAGTCAACTTTTGGTGTTGATTAGATTATGCCTATCTATGCCAGTACCGTACGTAGTTCTATTATAAGCATACTGCTGTCTACTGTGTCATCGCAGACAGATAGGTACCTACAATAGTAAAACGTCAATTTCTTTTCACAAGACATATGGATAATAGTTATTGAAGGTGAAAACCAATTTTCATTCGTCTTTTCAGAGAGTGGTGCGCTCTTTTGTGTGTTCATCCTTCCTTTTCCTCCATTCAATCCTTGCATTGCAGCTCCCCCATTCATTGAGACGTCGAACTTCTCTTATGGAGTACTTCATTCCCTATACTCTGTCCTTTACTAACTCTCCTTTCACTCGTTAGCTCTCCTTTTCTCTGTACTCTCCTTCTTAGCTTCTTCCTCACTACTTATTAAGCCTTTTACGTTCCCTCTCATCTTATTCGGGTTGATGAGGACGAATACAGTAGGTAATTCATTCATCCAATCGCATGGTTTTCATTCAATGCCCACAACAGTCTATTTCTCTCAAAAATCAGGAATCAGACCTTTGTCTTTATAGACCTTTCTCTATAAAGTACAGTAATAATTTTTTTTTATAGATTAGTGTTGTCCGGTTGTCACACCATGAAAAACTATAATTATTAATAAAATGTCCAATTTGTTGTGAAAATTGATTTTTTATTTCGATCATGCCCATTCCTATATCTAGATTCAACAGTGGCCCATTTGATTCCATTCATGAAACACAGATATTCATATTTATAATTTACTTGGAATAAAGCCCACCTTATTGTATGATTAAACATTTTATATTCCAAAGTTTTTATGAAGAGCAGCCAGCGATAAAAGCAGGGATGTGGTTAGTGCCAGTGGTTAATTATAAAACTCAGCAATGTCATTCAAGTCATAGTGTATGGGTACATTTCAGAGCCTAGACCACCCCAAAAATCGGATAGATAATTTGAAATAGCGGGCCTATCATTGTATGAAAACTTTATGAAAATGAATTTTCATAACATGCAAAAATCAGTAAGATTATTCTAAAATTGTTTTTAAACAATGTAGCCTACCGGTACCGTACTTCACCAATTTCACATTTGATGTAATTTCGAGTTTAGAGTCACAATGAAATCTTGTTATTACAGTATTGGATTGTCATAACAATGACATAATATAATGGTGTAGGCCTAACATCGAACGCAATAAGCGTGCAAAATGAGCGCACATTCAATCAAGCATTGCAACCGCCAATTAAATCACAGAGTCTGTGCAATTAGAGATGCTTCCTCATCGGAATGAAATGACCATAATTTATTGTTGCATTAATGCCCTACTCAACTTCATTATTAGGCTATTTGTGCTGGTACAGAAGTGTTTCTTTTTGTTGGATTATACTTATTCAAAATTTGTTAATGTCATTATTATAGCCTACATGCGGGAACCAACTGTTTTTAAAATAATCATAAAAATATTTGCTTTAACCCAAGAAAGATCTCGTGAAACAGTATCGATATGGAAATTTGATGTATTTATAGTTTTCTACTGTATTTTTTTAGCCAACGTTCACATACTATAGATGTATTTTCATTGTTTCAAGATTGAAACTGCCAAAATATAGTCTATATTTCTACTTTTAGTAAAAAAATATATTTATACAGAGTGGGTAAAAAGTATGGAAACGGCTTATTATTTCTTATTCAAATGTGATTTGACGGTAGGACATTGGGACCGTACTCAAATCGAAAATACTACTTGACTGTGACTTGAAAATTTGATCCGCCATCTTGGATCCACCATATTGAATCTAAGTTCATTTTTTTAAATAGAAAGGTGGTCATGTTATACATTATTTCGATACAGAATTTCCTGTTATATATAATATAGAAAATAAACCCAAGGCCACAGTCACTCGACGACAGACTGCCGAGAGCATTGCTGGAAGGAGGGGAGCCTCAGTGGAAGGGGTAAGGAGTGGCGCTCCAAAAATAACCCTTTACACGTCAATTTTACGTGCGATACCCTTCTCTAGGGTTGAGAAAGTTTTATTGTTAAAGAAATACTTGTTAAATCATAGCATAGGTAAAATGCCTAATAAGTTTCTGTGAATGACCCTGCATGTTATTATAAAGTAAGCTATAATTGTAGTCAAGTGTTATTTTTCATGTGTTGGTTTTATCCAGTGGAATAATGGTTTAGCTCCAAAATACTGCCGCAGTATTATTTTCATTCATCATATTAGCCCAACACATTAGTTGAACAATCATAGCATGTAGGGAGCATCCAAGAAAGAGAAAATGAAAAATGATAGTGAGGATTCTTAATTTTTTTCAAGAGATTAATTTTTTATTTGCTGATTGGAAGAGTGAATTTTATTATATTCATGTCACGTGCTATATCAAACAACATTTTTTAAAACTTAGTTTTTGTGAGGGTATTATAATCATGATTATTCCGATTTTTCACACAAAATATTTCGAATAAATGTTTCACCCATCTGTCTGTAGATAATGCTGGTCAAGATATCTCTCGAGCCTCATCTTATAATATTATAATGATATGACAATTGAAAATCGTAAAGATGTCACAATTAATATCTTAATTATTGAATTCCAAATCAATTATCCAAACTATCTCGCTACACTACATTGTGGGTTAAGTGGAAGAGGGGGAGGTCGTTTTTCGCAACTTCGCCCACAGTATTTTTTATTGTAAGAAGTGAAAAATAAAGTAATTTATCAATTTTAAGAAATGTTATTCTTCGTAGTAGTCTGAATAGTTTATAATAACCTGAACCTTAGATTTATGTTGCCTGTGTGGAGACTCATCGACCCGGACCCAAAATTTTCTGTCTGGTATTAGAACATCTCCCGCGAAATTATTGCCAGATCCTTTGGACAGTCACGTACCAGCTCCACTGCTGAAGCTGGAAATTCTCTGTTACGCCAGGTAATTGCTGGTTCAAGAGAAGCTTTAGCATGTAAATTTGACTCCGTTTCAAAGCAACCTGAGTTTCAGGTAGAAAATATATTATTGTTTTATTTCTTATCAAACCAGAGATAACTGTTCGAGTTTAGTTAATAATTGATAAATTTTGAATTTTAAATACAAAATACGAACTATCTTACCAATCGTGTTTTTCTTAACTTTGCGGGGAATAGATTCATTGTATAATAAAAGATTGTAACATTTTCTAATCTCTTCCAAGGCCATCCTAATTCTCTTGTTTAGAGGTAACGAATAATATCAAGTGACTGATATTAATTATTATTATTATTCAGATACTGTATTCAAAAATTTTCATAGTTCTTTATCGTGAACTGGGTTATTGATTTGCTAAAATATTGATTTTAAATTATTGCTGAATGTGTGAATGTTTTATCGTTTATTATTATAGTAGGCTACTATTCATTTTTAACTTTGCAATAATAATTGTTGATTGGAAACATTAAAATTTACAATTTTATAATAAAATTAGGTATTAGATCGTAGGAGCTAGATGAACTCTTAAGATTATAGACCAGTTGTAGGATAACACTACATAATCAAGAACTGGATAAATCATGCAGAATGAGTAAATGTAATGGAGTAATTTGTAATGTAACTTAATCAACAATCGCTAAAAAGTCAGATCTTACACAAATCAAGTTTGGCCCACTCTCTTATAATTTTTGAAATTATTATTTGACCGTCACTTTCGTCATGCATAGGCTAATACAGTACCTATTATATAATGCTGATGACAATTATTGCTTCATTCAAATTAAAATTGACTTCTTCGTATTTGTTTTAAAAAACTCTTTGAAGGATAGGATTCAAATTTATTTCCATGGCATATAAATGGTGAAAAGATTATGTTCAGTACATAGGCCTACAATAACATGGAAAAGTGAGCATCCGCATAGGAAACATTGGATCCTTGATCCACTGATCAAGGACCATTTGATAAAATTAATTTAATTGGCATTAGATAGATACAGGTAGATAAAGCTAGTAAGTAGATAAAGGGAGATATAGGATAGATCGATAAAGCTTGGCATTAGATAGATAAATTGGTGAAGAGATATTATTTCTTGACGTTGCTGATGACCGTAGAGTACGATGGCAGAGAAATAATATCTCTCTATCTATCTAATGCCAGGTGTCAAATTAAATGAATCTGATTATAATAATTTTGTCATTCAATGTTCAGTGAAATCAACCAGCTTATCCACTTCATTTTTTTCATTTTTTCAATTACTTGGTTCTCGCTATAGGAAAATGTCGATTGGAATCCTTTCCAAATTTTAACTCATTCTATACTGAAGACATTCAATGTTTCTATACCATACATTCTATACTACACATACAACAACTCATCATTGTACTGAAGCATATAACCTTGTTTGAAACAGGCAATTTGAATGAACTAATTCACTTTAAAGCTATCTGAAAAGAATAGAGAACGTCAAAGCGCTCCACTCCAAAAATCTTTCGATTTTTGTTGTTGGTCGCTGCCGATGTGAAACTGGCTTTGAATCACGCTCCAGTTGACAGCGTATGTGCGCCGTCACCTGTATCCTCAACTCAATGAGCAGAATTCAATTTAGCTTGTTGAAAAGTTTCCGGCGATGATGCCCATTGTATTGCATGCGCTGTTGTTTATCAGCTTTGCAAAACGAACAGAGAGTATAGGTAGGCTACTATTCTGGCCTGATGCTCTGTCCCAGCTCCAGCCTGCCTATCTTGCTGCTGCAGCTCTCATTGTGTATCATCGGCGGCATTATTTCCAATATTAATCGACTCTGTTGCTCGATTATTAAAACGCGCGCCCTTAACTAAACGCGCGGCTACTCAGGGAGACAACGCCTGCCAGCTACCCTTTCTCTTACCCACTCTCACTCTTTCTCTCTCTCTCGACAACCATCGTCATCATCTCAATCATCAACATAGAATTCATCATCCAAGTCATCGTCATTCATCAATGCATTCATCTTCATCACCAACCAAATAATCCAATCATATCAACCTATTGCCAAACATCTGACCCTCCTCCGATGGCTTTTCCCCTATTGTCGCTCTCGGGCGTTGGTGGAAAAACGAATGCTGCAACGACATAGCGATCAAATTTCTAGCACACAGAAAGTTTCAGCATAGAGAAGCGATACTCTCTAGTCTCTTCGTCTAATCTGTTCTCTGTGGTTTCAGCATCAAAAGATTTTAGCCCGCAAAAATAGATCAAGGTGTAATCATAGCGAACTGAGTTGTAATCCTATTGGGCCAGAATAATATTGATGATAGACTCGTTAGATAAAATTGATAGGGCAGCAAGAGGAAGGAAGTAAACAACATGATACTGAATGCCAATACTGTATTAATTTATGTCATATCTCACAACATGTTCAATTAATCTTCAGTAGAACTGTATTGATTGTGGAGCTGAATACGTATCAATATTTAACGTATAATATACGTATTAATTTACTCTATTAATTTATGAAATTATGATGTCGAATCTTACAACATGTTCAATTAATCTTCAGTGCAGCTGTATTGATTGTGGAGCTGAGTACCTATTAATACATCAATCATTTACTAAGGTTTATGCCTAATCATTTATTCAATAATAATTAACAGGCTTGTGCCCAAAACTATTCCTCTTCCAATTTATACAAACAGTCCATATTCAGTTTATTTCATATTATCATCTTACACTAAATCACCAATTTCCTCTTCGAAACTTTCAGAATTTTAAAATAAGTTCATAGAACAAAATCAATAATAAGTTGCAAACAAAACCACCAAATAAGTTATTTTCATAATAAGTTTTTCATAGTAGTTATTTTCAATAATAAGTTATTGAAAATTGCGAATCGACTTTGGAAAACAATATTAATCCTGATTAAAGTATTGTTATTGTTTATCCTATCGATGCATCAGTTTCAGAAGCCTACTTGTATTCTCAGAAGTCTACTGCTTTTTGCTTCCGTGATCACTGAGATTATTCTCAGAACTTGCTTTTTCCTCCAGTTCCACCCGTAATGTTCCAGTAATGTTTGGTAGAGCATCTTGGAATGATTCAATTGAACAGTCAATTCTTGGAATGATGGAAAATCATGAAAGCTTTCATGAGATTTGAAAATCCGAGCAAGCTTATTAGATCATAATATTACAAGCTCAACATTGCAAGCCTACGTTTTTCATTAGGCCTATATCATCCTACAATTTACTCAAATTTTCAAAACTAACTTCTTCATTTTACTTATCGCAGACTGAAACTTCACTTACTAGACGTAGGCTACTCATAGGCGTATGAAGGGGGCTTAGGGGGCCGAAGCCCCCTCAGAAATATTTGCTGGCTTCCTATGAAAATGATTACGTTTTCACAAACGTAGTTAGAGTTTTACAAGTTTACGAGTAGTTACGAGTTACGGGTTTTAGGTTTGTTTATCCATACAGCTTCAAGTTCAACATCGTTTTATAGTAAAGAAATTAATTTTTAAAGTTCTAAACCAAATACACTATTATTAGATCAACTACATATATACCGAAGGCTATACCGACATAATACAATACTTTATCATTGTCAGGATGGGCTATTCATCTCCAAATTTAACTCTTAAGCCTGGTTTTCATTAGTAGAGTTAGTGGTAGAGTAACTAGCATACTAACTCTACCGTACTAACTCTACTCTACTTACTTGGTACTTAAAAACAAGTACTCTACCATCACTCTACTCTACCATGAACGTTTTCATTGGGAGAGTTCACAAGATAGTTAGTACTCGCACAGGGAACTCTACCACTAACTCTACTAATGAAAACCAGGCTTTACGGATAATTATATTGTTATTTAATGGGAGAATGTTATTTCATATTGGAGTACAAACCTACTTACCTTATTGCTAGGTTTCATGAAGCGAGATAAATTTCGATGTAAGATCACAAAAATGAGTAGCTAATAGTATAATGAGTAGCTAATATGTGGATAATAGGTACTGTACGATTAGCTTACACAAAATAGATTTGATCCCGGTTTGTGCAATATGGTATACGTATAATGTGCGCTGCATTTTTAGCTCTCTCTGTCACACATTACACATTATGACTATACATTAGGCTACAATTATACTAGGAGCTAACAAAATTGTTTACATACTCTAACTCGATAATAATGTAAAATGGAGTCTCAAGTTTTGACACATAGATAGTGGTGAAGCGTGGTATACTTATTTGGTCATCGCCGGGTATATTTCCTATAGGAAATATACCCGCCGATGACCAAATGATTAGTATACCACGCTTCGCCACGGCTCTTGTTATTATTCTTAATATTTCACTGATTATTCAAATAAATCAAATCAAATCAAATAATTCTTTATTTTGGAAAAACAATATTACAAGTACATGAAATATACATTATAGGCATACAAGTATTTTATAAAATATCATGAATATACAGAGTAATAAAGCTAAATAATGTACTGTCTTTTATAAAATAACTAATATTATCCAAAATAAGATACTGCTTGCTAAATTCAATTAGAATTTGTTTGCAAGCAGGAGCAAAGTATAATATTAAAAAAAAAGTTTTTTGAATAATATTTTGATTAAATCGAGTATTATTCCTAATTGTTTTCAATTTCAACAGTTCACTGATAATCAGTAATCTCTTTCAGGAATTTGAAAGATCAGTTCAACTAGATGGTATTCATCACTCAACAAGTGCTGAACTACTGGCAGAATAAAGAGTTGAACACGTTTCGAACTGTCGACCAATCAGGAGAGAGTAGGGCGGAGTCAAGAACAGAAATATCACCCGGAATCTGCTGCTATCTACTGGCAGAATAAAGAGTTGAACACGTTTCGAACTGTCGACCAATCAGGAGAGAGCAGGGTCAAGAACAGAAATATCACCCGGAATCTGCTGCCATCTACTGGCAACATTGAGAGTTGAACACGTTTCGAAAAGTCGACCAATCAGGAGAGAGTAGGGCGGAGTCAAGAACAAAAATATCACCCGGAATCTGCTGCCATCTACTGGCAACATTGAGAGTTGAACACGTTTTGAACAGTCGACCAATCAGGAAAGAGTAGGCGGAGTCAAGAATGAGCATAGTACCCTACAACTGCCGCCACCTACATTCCAGTCAATAACAACAGTAACTTTTAACACTTTTGTTTTCTTTATTTTGAAAAGCAGAAAAATTTGTTTCAATAGACTCACTATTCGGGTGAATAATATCAGTTGAATATCAGTTAAATTTTGTTTATTGAATAAAATTATAATTATTATTTTATTCCATGAATATTCTTTACTGCATCTAATGGCTGGTTTTCAAATATTCCAATGCACACTGACTGGTGTGCATTGGACTATTTGTTTGTATAGAGTAGACGATCATATCCAACCTGCCTCCATTAACCTGAACGTTTACTAGAATCGTGAAAACCAGCCTTTAGTGTTTTCATCAGTTGAATTATTCTTTACAGTCATGACTCATGACACTTCTTTCGGATTAAACAGTTTCTTGATATTTACTGTAAATATATACTGACACCTATCCCTTCTAACAACCAGTTTGTAATGCCGACGCTCGGATTCACCGCTCCAATATACTGTAATACTATACAATTACTTTTCTGTACAAGTACTGTAAATCTTATAATAATAAAGAGTTTTTCAATTTATTAATGTCAATTCACAATGGAGTTATAGCACAAGGAAAGGAATACAACTTATTCTATATGAATACGAAGGAATCCAACTTCATCTGTTGGAATAAAAGTGAATAAAACTTTATTCAATACTTTATTAGACAATCCTTCATCCGTGATTATAGTCAGCATAATTATAAGCTGTAGTAATGTAGTATAATCCAATTACTATTCTATTTAGGTCAAGAGTATGAGTATGTGAGGTAACTATCGTGCATTCAAACCTTAATCTACTGTTTATAAGGCCTCCTCATTTTTTTGTCAGAACACTTTGTAGACCTGAATGAATATACGTGATGAAAGCGCTGATGAAGCAACAGCTCATCAGACTTCCAGCAAACGATTTTTCCAACAGCTTTTCATCGGATTATTGCTATAGAAGGTACGCTGGACAATCTGATCAGCAGAGCACCCTCTTCCGGCCGACAGAGAACCCTCTGCTGCTCTCTGGCTGGCTGATTTCAGATCAGGAGGAACCCAGAGGGAGGACCCAGAGGGGGAACCCAGTGGGGGAACCCAGAAGCAGTCAGTGACGTCACTACTTATCGCTTCATTTCCCTGCAATCATTAAACTGGCGGAAACTTATTTCCGGCACGCCCCCCATCTGGGTTTCCGTCGCCCGATAGATGAAAAGCTCGCTTCTCACCTATGCCGAGTGGCGATGGCGAGTCCCAAACTGAAAATCAAACTTGAAAACTGCTGCCAAACATTGGCTGATGAAAACTGCCGAAGCTCAACGATTGAAAACTTCCAGCCTGCAAACATATCAAATCAAAGTTTATTCATAAAAAAATAATTTACAATAGTGATGCCCGGTTTTTCAGTCGCTCAATAGACAGTTTATATGGATCCAATAGCACTATTGAATCAATAACCATGTGTTTTCAAATGCAAAAAAGTTATTGATTCAATAAGTTTATTGAACGACTGAAAAACCGGGCATGAGTGAAAATCAAAGTTAAAATCATTTGCAATACTGAGTGAAAATTTATAACATAAAATACTAGTATTGTTTGCAGTACAAATACATTTTAAGCTCTGAATCATTTTCAAAGTAGAGAGCATTTTCAATTAATAATTATATTTTTGTTGGGGTAATGATATGAAAATGTAATTTCAATTCGAATTGTAGTTATTGTTTCCATGAATGTTCATTTCATTCACACGATATGAAAATACAAAATATGTAGATACAATACAATGGGAAACAGTAGTAGAGTGGTATCATTGAAAATCGTATTGAGGCAGCATGTAGATCGAAAGAAGAAATCTAATTTCATATTCTACTGTTTGTTTCATTGCCCGAACATTGAAATATAATTTTATTCGATATTGTACAGTATTTTCTAGTTTGAAGACATAAAATGTTTGACTGTTTCACTGTCTGTTGGCATGAAATGTACTAAATTATTAAATCCCTTGAGTTAGTTTGTGAAATGACACATAAATAGAACTTATAAAAGTTTTTAATAAAACACTTCACTCAATCATCAACTTTTCTCTCAATTTACTCAAGAACGGTTGATTCTGCTTAATAACACAACTCACAGTCAGGACATCATAATTGACGAAGTATGAGAAGAAGCTTTGATTGATAATTTTCATATTCATTCATATTGACTTTTATTGATATTTATGTTGATTTATTTTCATTAATATTCATTTAATTGATCTAAAATACAATATTAATGAGAAATAAGGAGTATGAAAGTTTGAATATTTATGTAAGTAATAATATTATAATATATATATAGTAAGTAATATTTATAGTAATGTAAGGAGTAAGAATATTTGATCGATCTAAGTTTGTGATAAAATTTTATTCAAGGCTTCAAAAGTTCAATAAAAGATATAAATTGAATAGATTAGTACATCTATTATTGTTTTGAACATTCTACTGTCTTCCCCTGCCACTTCTGTTTATATCATGAATTAACACTCCTAACGAAGTAAATTAACTCTAAAGAAAGTGGAGCTTCGTGATTTTTGCTCCTTTTGGAAACTTCACTTACTTTGTAGTTTTGAAATAGAAATACTTTATTCTCCAAAAATTAACATAACAATAATAATTACATTGAAGAAACAATATATTGGAGGCTCCTCTTATGGGCACATGCCTGTGAGAGAGGAGCGAGTTGAGTAATAGCATTATTATAAACTAACTGTATGCATGGTACAAGAATAACTTTTTTGAAAAGCGAACTCTCGGTATATGAGTGACAATTATAAGAGCAGGATCCTTACGGCTCGTGCAGTTGCCTCAAGAGACCAGAGGCACTATGCTTGCAAGATTTTTATCAAGTAATGTTTGAAAACTTCCACATCACACCGCCAAAAAGCTTTTATGAAATATTAAATTTCAGTTTCTTAAAAAGTGAATGATAATGTTGAGTCTCCATTATACCTCAACCGTGAGTTCATTATGTTGAAAATTCATTCGCTCTTCGCAAAAGGATTTATTGTATGTAATAGATAATATAACCAAATAACTGAGATAAATCGGAGAATTAACTTGGGACCTACTTATTTTGAAAGCATATAACATGACTGGAAGACAGTGGAGCTGGTTAAAAAGCGATCACCCTTCCCATAATGGTACCAAAGAAAATAATATATTGAAGACAATGCCATTTCGAAGACAATAGACTACTATAATTATGAAATGCATTAACAAAATAATACAATACAATAACAAAATTAACAATACAATAACAAAACTGTAAATTAATTAAGTAGGAATATTGTCTTTGATAGTACCGAGCTAGCACTTGTCACTTATCCGAATGTCTTTAATAAATTATTGAATGTCTTGAATACAGTAGTAGGGTTTGTTACCATCATGGGAAGGGTGATCGCTGGTTGGCCAGCTCCACTATCTTCTAGTCATTTCTTGCTTTCAAAATAAGTAGTTCGAGATAATTCGTCAGCTATCTTTTTCTGTGCCTAAAGTTAATCCCCGATTTATTCCAGTTATTTAGTTGTATTATAAGCTCTTTGAGCACAACTTGAATGAAAAACAATTCAAAAACCAATAAAACAAAAAATCTATAATACTCAAAAGATATTATGTGGAACAATGATTGTTATTCTCATCCATCAAAGGATCTTCGAGGTGAAAAAATGACTAAAATATTATTTCGTCCTCTAGTTCAGCGAGATTACAAGGTTGATGAACACAGATGAACAACAAGATGAGGCAATTGGTTAAAATCAAAAGAATCACGCGTCCGGGCCGTTCCACGTGATTGAGTGAAGGTGAAAGGAAATAGAAGTTGAAAGGGAATAGAAGAGGGTTGTTCGGCGAAAGCCCGCTAGAGCGCGCTGAGCTCGCTGAATGTGAGAAGGGAGCCTTTGACTTGAAAGACGTTGATTCGAATCAGTGAATTATTAAATTCATCAAAGGATAGCTAGCGAAGCATAGGCGGCAATCGGCCACATGTGCGAGCGAGCGCATCGATAATCCAATGTTGAAAGGCGGCTCATAATATTATAGGAAATCAGCAACGCCCACCACTGTTGAGTGTTGTTTCGAGTTGGTTTGCTGAGAATTATTGATAAGACTAGAGTTCGAGTCCTTTGGCAAACAACGACATTAATAATAGCAATTATAATATTGCGAGACAAATACAAAAGCTAGTAGTGGATAATGTCTTTATGATGTAGTTAATAGTCTTCAAAATGAGTGAGTGGGTAATGAGTACAGTAGTTGATAAATTAGTGAGTAGAGGCAAAGACAATTCAACTATTAGTTGAATTGTAGTTAAAATTAGTTAAATTATCTTTGGTAGAGGATAATGAGACTTCATAATGAGTTTGTGGATAATGAATAGTTCATAATGAGTCTTTTATATTTACTCATTTATTTATTTAGCTAGCACGTTGCAAATATAAGAAAGCGCTATTTCGGCCTGAATAGCGCTTTCTTATATTTTGAATATAATGAAGCAGTATTATAATTGATTAAATAAAATTGAACTTCATATTCAAAGACATAATATATTTTCCAAATCACCAGTACAATGCTCGAATAGGAACTAAACTTGAAATAACAAAATAAATATGAATGAAGTAAAATGATATCATATGATTGATAATTATCAGATTGAAACTTTTAGTCAAGCAGTTGTTGTATTACCAACAACTTTGTAATGGTTCAATATTTGTGACACCACAAATCTCTCCCTCCTTCGTTCTTTTTTTTCTTTTTTTATAATTATTTTTCTTCATCCTCTTTTTTAAATGCTTGTTCAGCTTTCCAGATTTCTTCAGCTGCTCATAATTGTCAACCAGCAACTCCAATAAACGTTTCTCAGATTTTTTACAGTAGAATGGTTTCTTTCCGTCTTTGATCGCCTGTTTTCGCATTTCCTTTTCTTCTTTATCCTTCAACTCTTTGAGTTGTTTCTTCTTTTCTTCTCTCTCTTTATTATTTATCCTTTGAATAAGAATTTTTATCTGTCTTTTTCTTTCTGCATCAGTTGTATTCATCAATTCTTTTTGAAGCATTTTTCTCTTCTTACGACGAATTTTGTCCAGAAACTTGTAGTTGGTTTTGAATTTCTTTCCATCGTAAACACCACAAGCATCTTCAAATCTAGGATCCCTTGCTACAATTTTATTCTTTCTTCTACTGTCCTTCAAAATCTCATCAATCTTAATTCTTCCCAATTGTATTTTTTCTTCCACATTCATTTTCAAATTGTTAACTTCACTCTTCATTATCTTTTGATCTTCTTTACATTTTTCTACATCTGATTTTATCTCGTTCAAATCCGATCTCACCTCTTTCATCTCTTCTCTTATAATTTTCGCCATTTTTATTCCTAAATTCTCAATACCTACTTTCATCTCTGTCATTTCTAATTTCATATTTGTTTCTATTTCTTTCATTCCTTCCAAAATACTTTCAAACATTTTGCTTATGTTAACATTCTTTCTCAAATCCATTTCCATACTTTCCTCCTTATCTTTACAATTTTCCTCATTTACCACAAACATTTTACCTTGTAAATCTATATCACTCAATACACAATTCTCTGTTTCTTCCACTTTTTTGTTTCTAACGTTTTTTTGCGGCATTGTTTACTTTTACTTCAAAAAAAAACTTCAAATCCAAATATCGTTTAATCAATTCCAATCTTGTATTCCTTGGGTTCTCCAATAAGTCCACTAATTCTTTTTTGTTTCTCATTCCTTTTGCTTCATTATTTTCGTGGGTTCGTTCGGGATGCCAATTTGAAGCACTTATTGGATGGCTTTTGTATTACCAGGGATGCCAATTTGAAGCAGTATTATAATTGATTAAATAAAATTGAACTTCATATTCAAAGACATAATATATTTTCCAAATCACCAGTACAATGCTCGAATAGGAACTAAACTTGAAATAACAAAATAAATATGAATGAAGTAAAATGATATCATATGATTGATAATTATCAGATTGAAACTTTTAGTCAAGCAGTTGTTGTATTACCAACAACTTTGTAATGGTTCAATATTTGTGACACCACAATAAGAAAGCCCTAAAAATCTTCAAGCGACATTGTGGAGGTTTGGTATAAATTCTTAGATATTTTGCTGTTGAAATTCACGAATATTAGTTGAGAGAGTAAGTTATAACTTCAATGTTTAACACATGTTTGCAAATATGTGTTAAACATTGCAATTTCAACGTTTCAACATGCTCATGACGTTTCAATATGTTCATAATCATATTGATCATCTTCTATTCGTTTGTTTGTCCTCCATTACTAGCTACTCCCATTTCCAACAGTAGCCAGCCAATCACAGCACAGCATTATGACGTCACGTGATTGAGACCGCCTCCATTTTAACAGCCAATAGTAGCATCAAGTCATATTCATCTTGATACGAAATAACTATGAGAATCATTTCCTTCACATACTTGATGATTGAATGATAAATATTATTGAATTACAAAATAGTATTCAACGAATAAATACGTGATAAAATACTAGAATCGAATATTAGCCTAATAAATTAGTCTTTCAAAGATAAGAAACTTGAAATTGTGTCAATTCAAGTCTATGACATTACAGTCCTAATGTGTTACATTTCAATTTTAAAATTTTAAATTTAAATTTTTCCCGTCATTAAACGGTGATTGAATTTAATTGATTTAATTGATTCTCATGCAATTGGTCGTTTGAGGATTACATTCAGAGGCGATAAAACTATGTTATAGTAAGATCCATAGCACTATTACTCATTCATTACAAGCAAAACGGTATAATTATTAATACTCATTAAAATCATTAGGTCTAAAAAAATGAAAATCAATAACTTATTTACAAACATTCACAAATAGCATAATTTAATACACACTACATCATCAATTAATAATATAACGAATAATAATTTACAAAATTAAAAATCAACTCAAACCTCCATACATGATGAAGTGACATTGGAATAAAAGTAACTGCTCATTAATTATTGCATCCTTGCATGAAATGGTCTCTCTCTTTATTGTTTAAAATGAACATAATACTTTTTTATTTAATACTTTCAAATTTCTTAAAGTACTGTGGGAAAGGGAATACGAAGAAATATAACATGAATTAAGTATACATTAAATAAACGTATTCAAATGGTTGGAAACCAACATTATTCTATTACTGTAATTGTTTGCAAAATGGAATGTGATATTAAATTGAAGTTTCATAAAGAATAACGAATTTTGATGTTGTGGAGCCTCTCTCCATACTTGAAATTTCAATTCCTCTATATTGAACAGTTATTGATTCACAACATCATTATACATGGTTTCGTGACACATCTTTGGCTGCAGCTATAAGTGTAACATGAAACCATGGTCCTGTAGTGAAGTATCAAGATTACTAGACAACTAGTAATCTTGGTGTAGTATAATTTGTAATCTAAAGAAGTTTTCTCAATTCGTTAATGAAGTGACAGTTTAATAACAGTAACTACTTAACTATTAATCAGTTAATAACTCATCTACATCTACTGAACATGATCTTGTAACACAATAGTATTTTAAAAAAATACATATTAAAATAATTGATGCTGTGCTGACTCTCTTGACGTGCAGATATAGCTGACTCTCGTCTTCTGAGTTTCGTCGACAACGAACCGTATTGTTACTAGGCCGGTCCATTGTCAAGAAACCCGAATTACGGAGCCAACTTCAAACAATATTCCT